>ML778052.1:899294-910208 GCA_009831015.1 Picea engelmannii | reverse complement strand
CACAGATTTCTCTTCTTCGTTAATTGAATCATTTCGTATAGATCTTTGCATACAGGTTTATCTAACTGTGAAGATTTATAAATCATAAGATTGTTGTAATTTTTATGTCTTGTTTGTCCTGTAATCATATTTGAAGAGCACTGGAGATTTTTGTTTATGAGAAGTTCCTGGATAATTCGGTGTGGGTTTCCTACCTCTGATCAGCTAAGACAATCATTACATACAGGACAAACCTGGAGCATTTTTTCAGGTTAGCTTGTTATTTATTTAATAGTTAATTTGTTAGTATAGTTTAAGTAGTTTAGTTAGATATATGTGTAGTTTAGATTTGTAGTTAGAGTTAGTATATTAGTTGTTTAGTTTAGATAGTTTTTATTTTATTTCTTTTTCATAAAATCGTAAAAATAAAAAAACATTAGCTCTCGCTGTCTTAGGACAGAATCCAAATGAGTTTTTCAGGTTTTCATTCAAATCTGTAAATTGTTAATATTGTACATTTTGTGAATAAGATTTATTTCTGTTAGTAGTTAGATTTTTGATTTCTTAGAGTTAGCATAGTATTAGATAGTAGATAGTATATATAGAATAGTTAGATTAGTTTATTAGTTTGTTTTATTTTTTTAGTTAGATTAGTTTATTAGTTTGTTTTAATAGTTAATTTTAGTTAGATTAGTTAATTTGGAGTAGTTTTCTTTTGTTTTTGTAGGACTTAGATCAGCTAATGGAGCCGCTAAACCCGTCAGTGTGGGTTATCCCAAACGGCTTGGGTTATTAGACAACCCCGGACCGGATCCACTCTCCCAGTTGACGAATGGTCAAAATCGCCCGTGAACAAATGGCGCTAGAAGGAGGGCCTAAAATTAATTAATGGCACGAGGCGGTCGCAAGACTCAACCACCACCTAATCGCTCACCTATAGTGACTAGAAGCCATTCAAACAATAATATTCCCCTTCAAATAGAAACTACATCAACCGACGATCCACAGATCACAGTTGGGCCAGCAACCCCTAATTTTACAGATGGTGACATATAAGAGATTGTCCGCCAATCTCTTATAAGAATTCATAGTGCCTTAGCCCGTTTGAGGTAGCCTAACCGTCCATTGGACCAACCTTTGGATTTCTCTGATATCAGAGAACAACTAGGAGGCACTGATCTCACTATGAATCCTACTGATCCAATCTTAAATCCTGCTGCAGGAGGATCTGGGATACCTCCACCACCTCCATCATCTCCTTCCTCTTCTGGAGGAGATTCCTCCGACGAAGGCAGTTCCCCTTCTGAGCCTTCCACACCCACTACACCAATGGAAAATCAGAACAACCCTACTAGACCTTGGCTCAACCAGGATGTCGTAGTTGTACCTAGAGCTCAACATCCTTTACCTAAATATCTAGAGAAATGGCTTTCCAAGTTTGACCCTGACTCAAAACAGATCGCTGAAGATCACATTAAAAAGTTTATGTTAGCCATAAGACTCCTCAATGTCGAGCATGAAGACGTTGTTTGTAGGTTGTTCCCCTATACTTTTGAGGGAAATGCATCCACATGGTACTTTTCCCAGCAACCCCATACCATCGTGTCTTGGGAAAAGTTTGAGTCATGCTTTTTGGAAAAGTTTGGAGATGGTAAGCCTCCGGAAGTCCTAGTCATGGACCTTTCTAGCTTAAGAATGAACCTAAAATAAAAAGTTAAAGACTTTAATCAAAGATTCTTAACACTTAAAAACCGAATCCCTACAGATTCCATGCCTGCCGAGAATCTTATAATAACATACTACACTAAAGCTCTGCATCAAAGTATAGCTATTTGGGTTAAACGATCTAAGAAAGCCACGTTGTTAGAAGCCTTCGAAGAGGCCAGCCAGATTGAAAAAGACATACTTAGTCTTAAAGACTCTACTATCAACGAAACAGAGACTAGTTCTCCTTCCAAAAAGAAGATTGAAATCCTCCCCAGACCCACTCAAAATAAATCACAACCCGAGAGCTCTGATTTAGAAAACTTAACTAAAGTTGTTCAAAAACTGTCAAATAAAGTTATAGACTTAAAAAGGATGACTGAAGAAGCTTCCTCGAGCAAAGGGCCTTACAAACCCCCATTTCGGAAGCCTTTTCCCACCAACCGACCTAGTCCAACCACCGAAGGCCTTAATCTAGAAATTCTGCAAAGCGCCCTTCAAACAATTCTAGAAGCCCAAGATAACTTGATGCCTCCTGAGATTCTTGAGGAGGTAGTTGAACAAGAGACAGTTCAGGAAGAAGAGTCTTCTCCAAACATTTTTTGACACTTCTCAGATAGCATCTTTCAAGCTAACTTCGAGACAGTACATCCCTATAATACCAGGAGTAAGACAACAAACAAACCTTCTACCGAAAACACTACAACTCCACCTCCAAAGCAGTCTAAATCAACTGAGACTAAACAGAGTAATGTGAATCCCAACTTAGATTATGATGTAGTTGAAGATCTTAAAAAGTTGAGAGCCAACATTTATGTTTATGAGTTATTGAAATTTCCATTTCTGCTTCAAAAAATGTTACAAAATATCTAAGAGAATGGAAAAAATGGTAATTCAAGTGGTAACAAGGTTGTGCAGAACAAAGTTCCTCAGAAGACTTCCACCAAAAACAATCCTGATCCTCAAGATAAAGGAAGCCTTCTTGTAAGTAAAGTAAATAATGCAAATAATGTAGATAAAGCAGCTTTAGAAACTGTGAGTAAAATGCCACAAACTACCACTCTTAGTACTCGCAAAAATGTACCTCCATTTTTGTTAACTTTCGAAATATTTAATAGAAACGTGCACAATTGTATGGTAGACTCGGGAGCGTCATCCAATGTCATGCCATGGTCTGTATGCCAGAAGATTAACGCTGAAGTTGAACCCTCCACTTTAAAAATCATACAACTTGATCAGACCAATGTTAAAGTTATAGGCGAATTAACGAATGTGCTTATAAGATTATCGTCTAACCCCAAGGTTCATCAAGTCATTGATATAATTGTTGTGGATATTCCAGAAGTGTATGGTCTATTTTTAAGCAGGGACGGGTTGGAGAAGTTACACGGTTGTTTCATGACAGATTGATCTCACCTATGGCTTCCAGACAACGACAAGCCTAACAATATCAAGGTAAATCATGAACGCTACCTTAAGTTCACGGTTACAGATTTGAACGATCCCAACGAACCATTTACACCTTCTGCTGATCCGCTCGAAGTACAAGGGATGGACACCTTCTTCGGCAATTTGATGGCCGAGGCTTCAGCTATCACCAATCCAGAACAACAGTCCGAGATTGTAGCATATGTGCAGCCAACAACTTCTACGCAACGGTCTCATGTACCCGATGGAAATCAAATTTGGTCTCTGTATTTTGACGGGTCAAAGTCCAAAGAAGGAGCTGGTGCAGGCTGCGTTATTATCGATCTGGTAGGTAACAAAATATTGATTGCATGTAGGTTGGAATTTGAATGTACTAACAACACTGCAGAATATGAGCCTTTATTGCAAGGTCTCAGAAAATCTTTAGATATGAACATTCAAAATTTGACCGTCTTTGGCGACTCTGAAATAGTGGTTAGACAGGTAAGAGATTCTATCCACTGTCTATCTCCGCATCTCAAAAGCTACCAATCGGAGGTATGGAATTTAATGAGCAAATTTTCTTCTTTCAATATAAATTCTATTCCTAGATTGAATAACTCTGTAGTAGATTTGTTAGCTAATGTAGCTTCTAAACTTCTTCCTGTAGAAGGCTTGTCCCCAGATGCATTCTCTGTCGAACTATTTTTCCGGCCATCAGTAGCTAACAACATCATGAACTGGAGAGTATTTGACGATGATCAGCAGATTATTAACTTTATGCACATGGAAGAAACCTTTCAAGGCGTGGTGATAGATGAACACACACACGATGACAATTTACGCGATTTCATGGTAATACCAGATCTGAGAACTCCTAAATCTTCATCGGACATGGTAAACTCGATCCCTAAATCTGTAGTTAGATTAGAGAAGTTTTATGATCTTCAAGATAAATTTAAAAAGACGGTCAACTGTGAAACCAATAGTTCCTCGTTATCTTATGAAAAAGTAAACTTAGGAACTAAGGACAATCCGCAGTGCATTAATCTAGGGGTAGACTTCTCTGAACAAGAAAAAATTGCATTTATTAAATTGTTCAACGAATTTAAAGATGTCTTTGCATGGACGTATGAAAACCTTAAAACATTCGACCCTAACATCATACAACATGTCATTCCCATGAAGCCCCAAACCTTACCCTTTCAACAAAAAATGAGGAAAATGCACCCAAAGCTCGAACTGACCATTCAAAAAGAATTAAATAAGATCCTAAATGCTAAGATAATTTTTCTTGTTAGGCACACTCAATGGGTTTCTAACCTTGTCCCAGTCCAGAAGAAAAGTGGGGAAATCCGACTCTGCGTCGATTTCCGAAACCTTAATAGAGCATCTGATAAAGACAACTATCCTGTCCCACCCATGGAATAGATCCTTCAACAGGTATCTGGTTCTAAGAGGCTATCCTTACTGGATGGTTTCTCGGGGTACAACCAAGTCTTGATGTCTCCACCATACCAACTTAAAACTACCTTCTGTACCCCGTGGGGCACTTATGCTTATCGAAAAATGCCCTTTGGATTGATTAATGCTGGTGCCACTTTTCAGAGAGAAATGGACATTGCTTTCTGAGGCCTAATCAATCAGTCTGTCGTAGTTTACTTAGATGATGTGATTGTATTTTCTAAAAACAAAAATGATCATCTAGCCCACTTACGAGCCGTTCTACAGCGATGTCGTAAATACGACATCTGCTTGAATCCTAACAAATCCATCTTCGCAGTAGAATAGGGTAAACTCTTGGGATTTATTATGTCAAGCGAAGGGATGATTATCGACCCCGAAAGGACTCAAGTCATCGTGAAACTTCCCCCTCCTACATCCAAAAAATCTATGTAGTCTTTCTTAGGCTAGATTAATTTTGTGAGAAGATTTGTCCCCAGTTTCTCCGAAATGGTCAGACCCTTGCAGAATCTAATTAAGAAAGACACCCAATATCACTAGGGACCCCTAGAAAATCAAGCTTTTAATGCAATAAAGAAGGCCATAATAGACGCTCCGTCTCTCATGAGCCCCGATTTTTCTCAAGACTTTACTCTATACTTTTGCTTCTGACCGTTCCTATGTTGCTGTCCTAACCCAAAAGAATGCTGAGAACAATGAAGTACCCATTGCCTTCATGAGCTCTGCTTTCAAAGGAGCTGAACTTAATTACCCAATGGTAGATCGGCAAGCTTACGCTGTTTTCAAAGCAGTCAAGCATTTCCGGTCCTATCTTTTGAAGTCAAGGACAAAAGTCATTGTCCCCTATCCAGCCGTCAGGAACCTGTTAGTGCAGAAGGAACTAGGTGAAAATAGGGCTAACTGGGTCACCTCCTTGCAGGAGTACGACTTAGAAATCACCCCAGCTCAGATAGTGAGAGGCCAAGGGTTATGCAAGTTAGTTGTTGATTTAGCAGTAGGACAACATGAAGAAAGCGATACGTCAAACCTAGGACAACAAGATCAAAATCTAATCTGTTGCACACAAAACCCTGTCAGTCCTTGGTATGACTATATAAGATTCTATATTGAACATGGGACAACCCCCCGTCACCTGGATCCCGCTAAAAGAAGAGCGTTGAGATTAAAGTCTGCCTCCTTTCATCTGGTTAATGGTATCCTGTTTCGTCAAAGTTTTGATGGCGTACTGATGCGCTGTCTTGAAAAGGACGAAGTAGAAAAAGTCTTGCTAGAGTTGCATGCAGGAGAAGCTGGTGTCCATTTTGGTGGTGACACCACTGCCCATAAGGTTTTAAGAGCCGGTTATTACTGGCCTACGCTTTTTAGAGACGCCCATGCCTTGTGTCATAAATGTACCATTTGTCAGAAAGAATCAGGGCGGTTACAAAAACTAACCTTTCCTTTGCAGCCCGTTTCACTAGACTCTCCTTTTCAGTAGTGGGGCCTTGATATCATAGGTCCGATCAACCCCCTGTCCTCACAACAACACAAGTTTATTGTGACAGCCACATATTATTTTACCCGGTGGTCTGAAGTTTTCACGTTAAGAACCGTCAATACCAGTCAGATAATTGCCTTTCTAAACTTGAATATTATCACTCGTTTTGGTATCCCTGATTGTTTAGTGTTCGATAATGCTTCTTACTTTTCCTCTCTTGAGATGAGTGAGTTCGCTTTGGAAAAAGGAATTAAATTGAAGTATTCTGCTAGTTATTACCCCCAGGGCAACGGATTGGCAGAATCAACAAACAAGAACTTGATTAAAATCATCAAGAAAACGGTGGTTGAAAATCACAAAAATTGGCACAATGCACTGATAAACGCGCTGTGGGATGATAGGGTAACACCAAAAGCTGTTGTAGGTAACACCCCCTTTTTTCTCATTTATGGTAGAGAAGCAATTCTGCCACCTCACATCCTTCTTCCTTCACTACAGTTGTCACAGAAAATCCAAGAAGAAGATTGTCCCCCTTTGGAAAACCGAATCAACACTTTGATGAAGCTAGAAGAGGTAAGATCCCAAGCCAAATGTAAGTTAGATCAACATCAACTATTGGTTAAAAGCTGGTTTGATTCTAACTCTGCTTCTGATAGGATTTTCGAAGTAGGTGATCTCGTCTTGAAATGGGACAAACCACATGAGGGAAAGGGAGAGCACACAAAATTTTAAAACTTGTGGCTTGGACCGTTTTTAATTGCTAAAAAGTTGGGTCCCAGTTCTTTTCGATTGAAAAATCTAGAAGGACATCCTGACACCTATCCGGTGAATGGACAAGCCTTGAAAAGATACTTTGCTTGATGACAACCCTTGTATATTATGTACATATTTTTCTTTTGTTTGCTTTTTCGTTTGCTTTTTTCTTTTGATTTCCCCTTTGAGTTTATCAGTTAGTGTTTTTGGAAATACACATACATGTATATTGAGCTATTCAGACAAAGAAAACAGAAAATTCCTTCGCTGAAGTAACTGCTAAGAAATTTGTATAAACATCAATGGTATATTTCTGAAATTTATATCTGTGTTGGCAAAAAGTTTGTTTTTTGAAAGAAGTTGACTGATTTCGATCTCTGAGCAAAGCTTGTCATGATCATCTATTATCTTTTTACGCTATTCCTATTCCTTAAGGGAATGACTCAGAAGATGTCTGCCTACCTTAGGAAGTTGTTTTTGTAAATGAAACATCTCTGGATCTTAATAAAGGACAGTTCTAAAAACTTCTGATGAGGTCTGAAAAAATATGGTAAAATATCATGATTTTTAACGTCACCCTGCTCAACTATGTATCTTTGAAAAAACAAAACAAAACAAATTATTAATAAGAGCTGTGGGAAGTGATGAACCCGCCAGGATGATGATGTTTATATGATTTTCTGGTTGTTGTTTTTGAGTTGGAATTATCTTTGCTGTCCTAATCTGAATTTGTTCTTTTGGCAGAGATAACTGCTTCTACCAGTGTGTCGCCATTGTTGGTAGCCAATTCACATTTTTCCACTGTCTTATAAGCTACCTACACCAGTGTTTTACAAACCTTAATTTTTCGCCGCAATTCTCAAATAAACGACACTTTTATTTTTGCGCCATTTGCACACTTTGTTAGACAACTGAGAGGGGGGGGGGTTGAATCAGTTGTTACCGTGCTTAAACAATATAGTTCTTTTAAACTCTTTGTAGAGACACTGAATGATGATCATAATAATGCAGGGAAATAAACAATGGCACTTTCATCATCATTCACATATATGAGAAACACAGAGACATATATTTTCTGAGGAAACCCATGCAGGGTAAAAACCTCTTTTTCTTTATATGATAAGTAATGGTTACATTCTTTACAGTATCATACATATGAGCACCAACTCATAATGAGGCTAGAACCTCAGTTTTGCAAGCTGCAACTTGCTGAGAGCACCAACTCTCTGTTTTCTCTAGCACCAACTAGAAGGAAGCACCAACTCCTTGGTTTCTCTAGCACCAACTAGAAGGAAGCACCGACTCCCTGGTTTTTCTAGCACCAACTAGAAGGAAGCACCAACTCCCTGTGTTCAAGCACCCACTTGAACCTTTGAGGACACAAGTCCTCCCTAGCTCCTCCCAACCACTCTGAAATATAAATATTTGCTACTAAAACTTATTACAATGATATGATGTTCAACAATGGCTTACCAGACTCATCACTGTTCTGTTGTATTTCGTTGCTCTATCTACCTCATTGCCTTTATGAAAACATCACTTGCGCTGTCTGTTCTTCCACTTTTTATGCTCTGTGTGCCATGTCCATTCACTGGACAATTCTTCTTCTGTGCTCTTCAACTGCTGCACTCTCCTCCTTCTTCACACATGAATCACTTTCACCAACAACAATCACAACAACCTCTTCTCTTCTCTGTGTCGTATATTTGTATCTTCTGTGCATCTTGTGCATGAAATATTCACGATTCCTCTGCATGCTCATCCCGCGCTAATCTCCTCCACATATCAAGTGTTCGGCGTGATCATCTTCATGACTCTTCAGCTTCTCTAGCTTTTTTCCCACGCGTTCAGCATCACTGGGTGTTATACTGAGATTCCTCAGCCTCTCTGGCAGTTGAAACTCTTCATCTTCTCTGTGACAGTCGAGCTTACCTTCTCTGTTTCAGTTACAGGCCTCAATGCCTATCCAATTGTCCATCACCTTCATGAATATCTTCATTCCTCTTGAAGATTCCCAGCGGCTCTTCACCTTCTCTGGCAGAAACCATCAATGGTTTCTAGCAGTTACACTATGAGGAGAAAGATTAGCCCTCCGATTATGCTCAAATTCACCTGCACCATTGGATTAACTCTAAAGGGTATTGTCCTTATTTACCCGTTTCACACTTTCACAATTCAGAGATTCTACGATGAGACATCTTGACTCTCCATGTCACGAGCTCCAAAAAGGAGCTTGGATGCTCTAGCTCCCTCCTCTACGTGACCATAGGCGGTGACCACCGGTTACAATGACAATTCACCTTTTCAGTATTTCAACATTCGTATGATCCAGTGTCTTGACACTCCTAGACGTGATCCCTGAAATTCCGAGGTGGAGCTCATCTGCACTAGGTCCTTCCTCCATGTGACCACACACGGTGACCACAGACTGCGCTAAAAGGCGCTTCAAACTCATGATCTTCATCGACCCTGATCGACGTTCCACGATCTCGATGAATCAACAGTCCAGATATTTTTGCGATCTCACATCTCGCTGTTCCTTAGATGGAGGTTCTCGTCGCTCCAAGTCGTGATAGGGGAAACTCCAAGATGGAGCTCAGATCACCAGTCCACATTCTTGGTGAATCAACGGTCCAAATCTTTTCGTGATCTCGCATCTCACTGTTCCTTAGATGGAGGTTCTCGTTACTCCAAGTCGCGATAGGCGAAGCTCTGAGATGGATCTTAGATCAACGGTCCAGAATCCTTGGTGATATGACGGTTGAAATCTTATCGTGAATTTGCATCTCGCGATTCCTGTGATGGAGGTTCTCGTTACTCCAAGTTGCAATAGGCGAAGCTCCGAGATGGATCTTAGATCAATGGTCCAGAATCCTTGGTGATCTGACGGTCTAGATCTTTTCGTGATCTCGCATATCGCGAGTTTGAACCTCTTTCCTTTGGATTTCCTGATTTGCAAAACTCCAAAATGGAGTCTTTGTGGTGCTCTGATTTTTTGCCACGCATCCTCTTGATCCAACGGTCCACGACTATACTTTGAGATGGATGGTCCTCCTGCTTTCGGGATTTGGTGAGCCCCGTTTCTCCTTGCACTTTAAACACTGTGCAAGTTTTCCTCGATCCAACGGTGGTTGGGTCCTGCGCTCAGATCTAACGCCTGAGATCTATCCTCCTCTTCAGCGCACACTCTTCTCGTCTTTATTCAGATCTGACGGCCCTCATGCCATCAGGAATTTTGGATGGGATCCAATAATTAGCGATGCTTCTCCTCCAGGCTTACACATCCTTCTTACTTGGAATAATTTCGACTCTGCGCTAATTCCTCCTGAGCCTACGCTGTTCCTTTTTGTCCATCGATGCACACTTTGATCCTGCCATCTTCACTATTGTACTTGCCATCAATGACAAGCATACACTACCTGTTAAACATTTGCCAGCAATCTCCCCCTTTGCCATTGATGGCAACTAAGGAACCCGAATTATTTTCTCCCCCTTTGACATCAATGTCAAAGAAGGGACATGCTCCCCCTGAGCTGTTGTAGTAATTTTAGGAGGCATTAGATATTAAAACAATACACAACTCCCCCTAACAAGATGGACTTTTTAGGTGTGAAACGAAATGACACCCAGCTTCTGTCTGAGATATTCAAACGATGTCTTGGCTAGGGGCTTAGTAAAGATGTCTGCAAGTTGTTCTGTAGTGGGAATGTAATGGACCTGAACAATCTGATTGGTGATCTTCTCTCTCAGAAAATGATATTTTATGGGAATATGTTTTGCCTTGGAGTGGAGGACAGGATTTTTAGACACACTGATGGCACTTGTGTTATCACAATGAATTGGGATCGGTGCAGTATATTTTACCTCTAAGTCTGCAAGTGTCTGAATCATCCATAATACCTATGTGCAACAGGTAGCAGCAGCCATGTACTCTGCCTCTGTGGTTGATAAAGAAATGGAACCTTGCTTTTTACTGAGCCAGGCTAGTAATGAGTTACCCAAGAAGAATGCTCCTCCACTGGTGCTTTTTCTCTCATCAACACAATTTGCCCAATCTGCATCTGAATAAGCAGTCAACTGAAGACTTTGATTTCTGGGATACCACAGACCATAAGTCATTGTTTCTTTTA
>ML778052.1:838599-886984 GCA_009831015.1 Picea engelmannii | reverse complement strand
GAAACCCATGCAGGGTAAAAACCTCTTTTTCTTTATATGATAAGTAATGGTTACATTCTTTACAGTATCATACATATGAGCACCAACTCATAATGAGGCTAGAACCTCAGTTTTGCAAGTTGCAACTTGCTGAGAGCACCAACTCTCTGTTTTCTCTAGCACCAACTAGAAGGAAGCACCAACTCCCTGGTTTCTCTAGCACAAACTAGAAGGAAGCACCAAATCCCTGGTTTTTCTAGCACCAACTAGAAGGAAGCACCAACTCCCTGTGTTCAAGCCCCCACTTGAACCTTTAAGGACACAAGTCCTCCCTAGCTCCTCCCAGCCACCCTAAAATATAAATATTTTCTACTGAAACTTATTACAGTGATATGATGTTCAACAATGGGTTACCAGACTCATCATTGTTCTGCTGTATTTTGTTGCTCTGTCTACCTCATTGCCTTTCTGCAAACATCAATTGCGCTGTCTACTCTTCCGCTTTTTATGCTCTGTGCACCATGTCCATTCACTGTACAGTTCCTCTTCTGTGCTCTTCAACTACTGCACTCTCCTCCTTCTTCACACATGAATCACTTTCACCAACAACAATCACAGCAGCCTCTTCTCTTCTCTGTGTTTTATATTTGTATCTTTTGTGCATCTTGTGCATGCAATATTTGTGATTCCTCTACATGCTCATCCCACACTAATCTCCTCCACATCTCAAGTGTTCTGCGTGATCATCATTGTGACTCTTCAGCTTATCTGGCTATTTTCCCACGTGTTCAACATCACTGGGTGTTATACTGAGATTCCTCAGCCTCTCTAGTAGTTGAGACTCTTCATCTTCTCTATGACAGTTGAGCTCACCTTCTCTGTTTCAGTTACAGGCCTCAATGCCCATCCAGCTGTCCATCACCTTCATGAATATCTTCATTCCTCTTGAAGATTCCCAATGGCTCTTCACTTTCTTTGGCAGAAACCATCAATGGTTTCTAGCAGTTACACTATGAGGAGCAAGATTAGCCCTCTGATTATGCTCAAATTCACCTGCACCATTGGATTAAATCTGAAGGGTATTGTTGTTATTTACCCATTTTGCACTTTCACAATTCAGAGATTCTACAATGAGACATCTTGACTCTCCATGTCACGAGCTCCGAAAAGGAGCTTGGATGCTCTAGCTCCCTCCTCTACGTTACCACAGGCGGTGACCACCGGTTACAACGACAATTCACCTTTTCGGTATTTCGGCATTCGTATGATCCAGTGTCTCGACACTCCCAGACGCGATCCCCAAAATTTCGAGGAGGAGCTCATCTGCACTAGGTCCTTCCTCCATGTGACCACACGTAGTGACCATAGACTGTGCTAAAAGGCGCTTCGAACTCATGATCTTCATCGACCCTGATCGACGTTCCACGATCTCGATGAATCAACGGTCCAGATATTTTTGTGATCTCGCATCTCGTTGTTCCTTAGATGGAGGTTCTCGTCACTCCAAGTCATGATAGGGGAAACTCCAAGATGGAGCTCAGATCACCGGTCCACATTCTTGGTGAATCAACGGTCCAGATATTTTCACGATCTTGCATCTCGCTATTCCTTAGATGGAGGTTCTCGTTACTCCAAGTCGCGATAGGTGAAGCTCCGAGATGGATCTTAGATCAACGGTCCAGAATCCTTGGTGATCTGACGGTCAAAATCTTATCGTGAATTTGTATCTCACGATTCCTGTGATGGAGATTCTCGTTACTGCAAGTCACGATAGGCGAAGCTCTGAGATGGATCTTAGATCAACGGTCCAGAATCCTTGGTGATCTGACGGTCGAGATCTTTTCATGATCTCGCATAGCGTGAGTTTGAACCTCTTTCCTTTGGATTTCCCGATCTACAAAACTCCGAAATGGAGTCTTTGTGGTGCTCTGATTTTTCGCCACGCGTCCTCTTGAACCAACGGTCCATGACTATCCTTTGAGATGGACGGTCCTCCTACTTTAGGGATTTGGTGAGCTCCTTTTCTCCTTGCACTTTAAAGACCGTGCAGGTTTTCCTCGATCCAACGGTGGTTGGGTCCTGCGCTTAGATCTAATGACTGAGATCTATCCTCCTCTTCAGCGCACACTCTTCTTATCTTTATTTAGATATGATGGCCCTCATGCCGTCGGGAATTTTGGATGGGATCCAACGATCAACAACGCTTCTCCTCCAAGCTTACACATCCTTCTTACTTGGAAGAATTTCAACTCTGTGCTAATTCCTCCTGAGCCTATGTTTTTCCTGTTTGTCCATCGATGCACACTCTGATCCTGCCATCTTCACTATTGTACTTTCCATCAATGAGAAGCATACGCTACATGTTAAACATTTGCCAACACACTTACCTTCGTTTTTGTTTTCACGACTGTAAGCATGAAAACTTGGTCTTTCGAAGTCACATTTAAGTTCTTCACTGAATTGTCATTATCATTCTTGTCGATATGCCCATTGCATTTACTTTTTACTTATCATTATGCAGTTGGAAAAACCCTTTTGATCTGCACTCATTTGACATTCTTGATTGATTATGTAATTTTGTTTCATGAGTGATTGAGTTGTGATGCATTGGCGATTGGATTTACATGTTATTTGATCAATCCACTTCGCACATTGGTATATATATATAAAAACACATGTCACATAGTCAAACCTTTGGTATTGGTTTCGATTTGTGTGTTTGGTTTTAAAACTATGGCATAAATTTGATTGCACAAATGGTTTATCCACTTACCAAAGTTTTCGATTGATTGATTGAAATAGGCATAGTTATAACACATATGTGTTGTGATTTGAATTGTTGAAAGCGCTGACGGTTGTACCATTGGTAATGACTATTCTGCATGGACAGAAATAGCTCCACCACCTTCGCATGATGTCATTAATGCCTTCCCTTATCCCTGTTTTACCTCTGCCAGCATCGGGTAAGCCTTCGGGCGTTCTTCTCATGTGTGTGATGCGTTCAAACCCTGGCTCATTCACGCCACTTACCGTCTGCTCTTTTCTATGGCACCGGTGGTGCAAATTGAACCGAACGGTAGTCAAACCTTGCTACTATTCGATAATGCCCGGAAAGACTTAGAGGATAGTGGTTGGCTTACGTTTGTAAAGAGGTTTTTGGGTTTCAATTTGTTTGTTGCACAACAGTTTTCCCTGACTTTTGATGGGTGTAGCACCAAAATAGGTGACATTCAGCTTGAAATCAGTGAAGAGTTCATTAGCTCTGCCATAGGGTTAGCAGCCATGGGCCAGCGATGGTTTAAAAACTCTAAAGTTGAGGAGGTTCCATGGCCACTACTATTCATCTCACGAAAGGTCACATCCTGTGATAGAGGTATGTCGATTTCCATGCTTAAACCAAGGTGGCATGATCTTTTGATAGTGGTTAAACAATTCGTGACCTGTGAGGGTTGGTATGGACTGGTTTTTCTTTATCACCTTCGAATGTTAATGAATTTTATGGGTTATCCATTGAACATGCCATTTTATTTCCAGCGTAGTCTTTATAAAATGTAAAAAAGGTTTAAACGAGAAAAGGCCGATAGTAGCTTGTTCCACCACGGCCTAATCAAACTCATCGTTGTTCATCACTTAAATATTCACAGTGATAGTTAGCAAGCGTTTATCTCTCGAAATGGTTTTGCTGATACAGAGCCTGTCCAAGTTGACAAGCCTGTGGTTAGTGAAACTAAGATCGAGCCACCCATGCCTTTCCATGTCCTACTGCCCTCTCCCAAACCCTCGGTCGATCTTGATATCGATCTACCTGACGTTATAACTGAGAAGGTTGAGGCTGTTAAAAAGCATGTGAGAAAAAAGGTCAAGGGAAACCCTACTGTCGACGACAAAGGTAAAAAGAACGCTCGACTCATATCGAGACTGGCCTGAAATTAGCCTAAACCTAGTGCTGAGAAGAAGCCGATAGTCCTCAGTGAAGACTCGGACTCTGACATCGAACGCTTCCTAGCTAGTGAGTACCCTTACTCCCAAGGTCTGTGCTCCGAGCCACCCTATGAATTCTTTTCTAATTTACCCCCTTGCCTAAGGAATAATCCTAGTTACCCCAGGATCAAGCTACCTAACGAAACCCTTGGCGATTTAACCAAACCCTCACCTACATTTTCGTATCCCGGACAGTCGTCATGCAACCAGTGTAATGTGTGGTTGGAATGCTACTATACCGACGTTCCCTTATTACAGTCGAAGATCAAATCATTGGAAAACCAAGTTACAGTGTTGACTAGTGAAAGGGATCATCTTCAATCAAATCATTGGAAAACCAAGTTACAGTGTTGACTAGTGAAAGGGATAATCTTCAAGAAAATGATAGGAAGCAGAAAACCACTGGTTCCATCGTTTTTAGGAATGTCGAATCAGCTATAGCCTTCGTAAATTCCAGAATGTCATGATCAAGTTGCCTGCTCATCATCCAGGTATGAATTTCGATATCAATTTCGTTTTGTAAATTGCTAGGATTAATATAATGATTTGAGTTTGGTTTTCAAATAGCTATGTCCATCATTCGGAATGACTCTGTCATAGTTTTGTGGATCCTGTACATTGTTTTCATTTTGCTAAAATTAAATGAAGTTTTGATTTGGTTACACGATTTGGTCGTGCCCAGTTTAGCAATTGATTGGTTTTCGCTGGGTTTTGATTCGTTTGTCTGTTGGTTTGAGTTAACGAAATCAATGGTTTTGCTTTCGCTTGGATTTTGTTTGTATCTAATCTGAACAGGAGGTTTTTATGCTAAAATTAGAACACGGTTCTGTTTTGATTTAATACTATGTTTTTGTCATTGGATATCACATCGACCCTAATTTAGTTTTATGATTTGATTCTTGAAACGAATTGGCTTGATAATTACGATGTAGTCTGTTAAATTGGAAAAGCGACTCTGTTCTCGTTCGGGTTTGGATTATATCTGACCCGTGTCAAAGATCTTTTCGCTATAATCATGGATTTGTGTTGATTCATAACGGCTGTAACAAACACAAACTGTTCAATTCGCTCTTGTTTCGATTGGATTGTTGCGTATCTTGAGTTAGCACGATTGTTTTTATGAGTTGGATTCGTATCGAAAATAGACTTGATGCTACTCTGTTGATTTTAATTTTCAAAACGAGTTTGTTAAACTCAGATCGACATATGCTATCTCTGTCGAATATGTATGAGAAAATTCGGTTAATAGTTCGTTTTGAAATGAATTTAAGTGATGATTTCGTGGACTGTAAATTGATTGTGTTTGCCCCAAATTGGCAATAACAAACGATTGGACGAATTCCTACAGAGCCTGTTATCAACCGATTAATTCCATTATGATTTCGTTTGTGATGATTTACATATCAGTTTTGATTTGATTCGCTAATAGCATGGATCGTTTGTTATGTTTAATATAGTGCAATCAATTTGAGAAAACGATTCTGTTATTTTGGTTTGGATTCGAAGTGATCTTGTGGATAGTTGACGCAACCTTTTGTGTTGATTTCAATTGGTCTATGAATCGATTTCATTACTGTCGGTTATTCAATATGATTCTGTACACCCGATTTGGTGATAACGAGTTAAACAAAGCATATCCATCTCTATTATCATTTGATTTAGTTTGATTAATTTGCATACAAGTGTTGATTTGCATGATGCTTCTAGCAATCAAATATTTTTCAATGGTTTGATTTAATTTGAATTGGTTTTGATATGATTTTGTGTTTGATATAGACCAGCTAAAAATCGCAAGATTCTGTAGCTAGTCTTTAGAATTAGATTTTTATCAGTTTTTATCAACAAAATATCCTCTTAACTTGTCCATTTTTTACCCCTTTCAGGTACATCCGAATTGCATTGGGCATGTTGTGGCAGTCTAGGAGATATTTGTGCGATACAATTTTATTTTAGGTTGTTAGTTTAGTCAAACTTGGGATATTTTCCCAGATTTATGTAAACAGTTTTGAAAACTTCCACAGGGATGTTTTACCCTATGGGAGGTCTTTAAATACTTATTATTTTTTGTAATAAGAGCATCCTCACTTGTGGGAGAACCAGGCTATGGATTTCTAATACAAATTGAGACAAGAATTGATGTCTTGCTACAGCTTTCGCTTTCAATATATCAATCTTTTGTTTCAAGTTTATGCATGTCAGTTTGCAGTTGATTATAGACTACTTTAGCTATCATAATCTATTGCAGGATGATGTGTTTTGATCAATGTGTTATCCATATCTGATTTCTTTCATTAATTTTTTAAAAAAGTACAACAATTACTTTGTTTCAGTTAATGAATCACAGATTTCTCTTCTTCGTTAATTGAATCATTTCGTATAGATCTTTGCATACAGGTTTATCTAACTGTGAAGATTTATAAATCATAAGATTGTTGTAATTTTTATGTCTTGTTTGTCCTGTAATCATATTTGAAGAGCACTGCAGCTTTTTGTTTACGAGAAGCTCTTGGATAATTCGGTGCGGGTTTCCTCCCTCCGATCAGCTAAGACAATCATTACATACAGGACAAACCTGGAGCGTTTTTTCAGGTTAGCTTGTTATTTATTTAATAGTTAATTTGTTAGTATAGTTTAAGTAGTTTATTTAGATATATGTGTAGTTTAGATTTGTAGTTAGAGTTAGTATATTAATTGTTTAGTTTAGATAGTTTTTATTTTATTTCTTTTTTCATAAAATCATAAAAATCAAAAAACATTAGCTCTCACTGTCTTAGGACAGAATCCAAATGAGTTTTTCAGGTTTTCATTCAAATCTGTAAATTGTTAATATTGTACATTTTGTGAATAAGATTTATTTCTGTTAGTAGTTAGATTTTTGATTTCTTAGAGTTAGCATAGTATTAGATAGTAGATAGTATATATAGAATAGTTAGATTAGTTTATTAGTTTGTTTTATTTTTTTAGTTAGATTAGTTTATTAGTTTGTTTTAATAGTTATTTTTAGTTAGATTAGTTAATTTAGAGTAGTTTTCTTTTGTTTTTGTAGGACTTAGATCGGCTAACGGAGCCGCTAAACCCATCAGGGTGGGTTATCCCAAACGGCTTGGGTTATTAGACAACCCCGAACGGATCCACTCTCCCAGTTGACGAACGGTCAAAATCGCCCATCAACACTACCTAAAACAAAACATCGTGAAAATGCAGACACAAAACATCGTGAAAATTAACACACATTTTTTTTTTTAATGGAAATATTGTTTTAGGGCTTGGCCATTCACCAAGAGGGCGTCAGGTTCCCCCCTCAGATTCTACAACCAGTATGTGCCTAACCCAATCTTCTTGGCTACATGAAAAGGTCTGAGCCACAGATTCTGAAACTTAGAATGTTTACCTTTTGGTTCATTTTCTCTATCTCATTGTAGGACTAAGTCTCCCACTTCAAAATTATTCTCTTTATCCTTATGCTTATCAAACCACCTTTTAACTATCTGTTGATGAGCTATGAAATTTGATTTCTCTTTCTCTCTTTCTTCTTCCAGCATGAGGAGGGTATCAATTCTTTGTTGTATGACTGATGATGGTTGTCCTCTAGAATCCTGAGAAAGTTGAAGAGATGGGAGATATACCCCATTCGGGAGGATGGATTCCTGTCTGTATACCAGAAAGTAAGGGGAATTTACTATGTCTTCCTTGGGTGTTACTATATCATCCCATAAGGCATTATGGAGTGAACTATGCCAATTCCTCTGGTTGTCTGCAATTGTTTTCTTTAATATCCTCACTAAGTTCTTATTAGTTGATTCCTCCACTTCGTTCCCCTGTGGATAGTAGTTTGTAGAGTATCTGATTACGATTCCTTTATCTAGAGAAAAATCTGTTAATAGGGTGGAATAAGAGTAAGCGGCATTATCGAAAACAAGGACAGAAGGCACACCGAACCTTGTGATCAGTTGTTGTTCTATGAATTGGATCACCACCTTTTCTTTTACATGAGTCAGAGGGATGGCCTCTTCCCATTTCATGAAATAATCTGTGGCAGTTACTATGTATCTATATTGTTTTGAAGAACTCGATGTAATTTCTCCTATGATATCTAACCCCCATTTCTTCAATGGCCTCAAAACGACCACCGGTTGGAGTGGGACAACTTCTTTCTTTTCCCTCCCCATCCTTATTTGACAAGTTTTACAGTTCCTAGCATATGTGTGAGCATCCTTGAATAGAGTAGGCCAATAATAGCCAACTTTCAGAATTTTATGAGCAGTGGTGTTTCCTACGAAATCTCCACTTGCAGAACCATCATGGATCTCCTTTAGAACTTTGTCTGCATATTAACGTTCGAGACATATTAAAAGTACCCCATCATAATTAACACGGAAGAGCACCGAATTTATGAGGTGAAATTATGTTGATTTTAACTTGAGGGCTCTCCTTTCCCTAGGATTTAGGTCTTATGGGAAAGTTCCATGATGCAGGAGATAATTCAATTTCTCATACCAAGACTCTTGCCCTGGGGAGATGTATGAAGCTTCACCACACCACAATTATAATTCATTCTCCCATTCAGGGTCTTCATTTACTTGGTCTTGGGCTTCAAATGCCAATTTGCATAATCCTTGTCCCTTAACCAGTTTAGCAAGTTTTATATATATATCAAATTCTTGGACTACTACCATCCAATTTCCTCTTCTCTCCCCCATCTCATATTGAGTGAATAGGGATCAGACTGCAGGGTGAGGCACGATGACTTTGGTATGGTTCTTAAGGATGTAAGATCTGAAGTGTTTTACTTCCTTGTACACTGCATAAGCCTCTTTGTCTATAGAAGGGTAATTTAGTTCGATCCCTTGGAGATTAGTGCTCATGAATGATACCGGGGCCTCGTTGTTGTCATCATTATTCTGAGTCAATACTGCATCTAACGATTGATGGGAAGCGAAAGTGTAGAGGAATAAATATTTGCTAAAATCAGGACTTCACAACACTGGGGCTTGGGATATCGCAGTCTTAATATTTTTGAAAGCCATTTTCCATTCATCGTCCCACTTAAAATCAACATCTTTACAGATCATTTTTTGTAAGGGACTGACCATTTTAGTGAAATCGGGGGTGAATTTTCTTACAAAATTGATTTTGCTGAAGAAAGATTGCATAGAATTTTTATTATGAGGTAATGGAAGCTAAGCTATAGCCTTAATCCATTCTAGGTCTATGCAAATCCCTACTTGAGATATAATGTGGCCTAACAACTTACCTTCCTCGAAACTGAAAATAGTTTTCTTAGGAATTAAGAATATACCATACTTCCTACACCTTTCAAAAATCTGGGTTAAATGTTGGATGTGATCTTCTCTGTTCTTTGAATACATAGTCACGTCGTCCAAATAGACTACTACACACTTGTTGATTAGTCCCCGAAATCCTAATTCCATGGCCCTCTGGAAGGTCGCCCCTACATTGATTAACCCAAAGGGCATATGTTTATAAGAAACAATTCCTCACTTGGTTTAGAAGGTAGTTTTCAAACGGTCTTCTTCTTAATCAAGAACTTGGTTGTAACCTTAAAAACCGTCCAGCAGGGACAAAATCTCATATCCAGACACAGTCTGCAAGAGTTTCTCCATTGGTGGGACTGTGTAGTTGTCCTTTTCTGAAGCTCTGTAGAGGTTTCTGAAATCTACGCATAGGCAGATCTCCCCAGAATTTTTCCTCACAGGAAAAAAATTTGCTACCCATGCAGAGTGTCTAACCTAGAAGATAATCTTGGCATCTGGTAGTTTCTTCAACTCTTGACACATGAGAGGCTCCAGGGATGGGTGGTATTTCTGGAGCTTCTATTGGAAGGGTTTCACTTCAGGATTTAACGGGATAGTGTGTTGAATGATACAAGTATCATAAGTTTTTAGATCTCAGTAGGACCATGCAAAAACATCTTGATATTGTCTAAAAATTTTGAGATAGGCCTTCCTTTCGTCTTTAGATACTATCTTTATGAGATTTATATTCTTTGGATTTTTCGGTGTTCCTAGATTTATAGTTTCGTGCATGGGAGAAGAACTCCCCATATTTGCGTTCTTTGACCCTTTAAATATTTCTCTTAGGTCAAAAAGGTTTTCTAAATTTTCTACTCCCTTTGGTATCGTGTGAGACCTTGGTTTGTTAGTCGGTTGATCTGTATGAGGATCAGTTTCTTCTAATTGCTCTTGAAATACTTCATCGTCAATATGAAAGTCTTTAAAATTATCTTGATTGGTCAAAAAGATGATGATCTGTTCATCTCCTTCAAATACCTTACAATTAGAAATATTGTTGGGCACCGACAATTTGTAGAGTAGCTCCACAGTGAATTGGGAGGCTTCATAGTCTTCTAGAGGTGATATCCTTGAGGCAGAGGTGGCCAGAGAATCAACAAGAATATTCTTTTATCTGGGGATCACTATAGTGTTGAAGGTTTCAAAATGCTCTATTAGTCTGTGCACTTCCTGTTGGTAATTCCTCACGTGGGGAGAGTTTTAATGTATAGTGTTCCTTACTTGTCTAACGATGATTTCATAATCTCCAAAAACCTTCAATTATTTAACGTTTAAGTCTATGGATTTCTTCATCCCTTGTACTAGGGATTCATACTTGGTGATGTTGTTTGTGCATTCAAATTCTAGTCTACAGGATAGGAAACTTCGTTTACCCTTTGGTTCAATGAGGATGCACCCTTCCCCTGACCCTTCTTGTGATTTAGATCCATTGAAGTATAAGGTGTAGATTTGTGAGCAAGAACCATCAACTTCCTTTCTTATGCCACTTTCCTCCTATCTGTTCCGTGATTTCTAACACTGGTTCTTGACAGAAGAGGGTTTCCCCCATCGTCGTTGGAAAATTTTCTTGAAAACTTACTTCAATGTTTTGAGTAAGAGGGACATCATATGAGAGGGGGAAGAGATTCTCGAAATCAGAATCACAGGAATAATTGCCTAGCACAGGAAAGTTTGTCGATGAGGGCTCGTTAAGGGTTTTCAGGTTGGTGACCATGTGTTTTAGATATCTTTCCCTATCGATTCTGATCATATTTGTGTGTCCCTTTAATGGCAGCCAAAGGTGAGCCCAGATTGTACTAAATTATCCGTTTAACTTCTCAGACCAATCTCGACTCAATAGCAATCCATGGGATATTTACTACAATGATGTTGATTAATTGAACAAATTTAGGGTGTGTCTCTATCCTGATCATTACATCTTTGAGCTCTCCCATAACCTTCACCTAGGTTCTGTCAAGTTGTATTACATGTTTATCGCTTTTGAGAGGGACTGTGTTTAATTTTTTGCAAATAGACAATGGCATAACATTGGAGGATGCTCCTAAGTCAACCAAACAATTATGGAGGTTTCTGTTGAAGACTTCGAAATTCAAAAGGAAAGGTGGGACAAAAATCTTTCCCTTCTTATCTTCAGAGCAAGCATTCACAGTTGGTTTATTTATGGGAGTTAGATTTTCTCCTTGGTCAGTGCTTGTTGTAGGATTTTCTATTCATTTCAGTGCTTGTAAAAGAAAGTCCTTTTACCGATGGATTCTACACATGTCCACGACCGATATATTTGCCTTAAAAATTTTCAAATCTTCTACTATGTTGTAGTCTAGCTTGGACGATTCATCTATATGGATGTTTATAGGGTTTCTTCATGGGAAAAAATGTGTGTTCGGGTGATTGGGAGTTGGTTTTCCTCTCGAAGTTTGGGTCGTAGTGAGGTCGTTTGAGACATGATGACCCCTACTTATTGTTTTCACAGCCAAGACTTATGAGGGTGGTTCTCGAACCTCAAATAGGCCATCAGAATGCATTGGTAGGTCAGGGTCCCATATCAACATGGTCATTTCTTCTGGTGGATCAACTTCTTCCTGATCGACGATATTCATATTTGAGCTGCTTGACTGTTCGGTTAGGGAAAATTCATCTAGAAATTAGTTGGCCATCAAATTCATGGCATGCACACATTGTGGGAAGTCTCTTTCAGAGTGTTTCTCTTGGTGATAGGTATAGAAAGAGTCGGATGCTACATTTCCTAGATCGATGCTTAAGTTGGCTGGGGAGGGTTCAATTTCTTTGAAAGGTGGATTTATTTTAAAAAAGGGTTATAGGGCCTTTGGCCTTGGTTCCCTTCCCCTGCACTTCTTTTCATGTCTATGATTTCGTTTGACAATTTCTTAACCATGCATTGTAGGTATTCTATGTCTCCACTTCCGTTTTCGGGACCTTGTTCTGTTTGTTTCCCTGGGGGTCTAGTGAACATGATTCCTCTCCTGGGAGGGGGTTGAAATTCCTTCTTAACTAATGAGACCTGGCCTTCTTTACATCCCTTCATTTGGAACTCTATTGTTTTTGCTTCTTCAAAATTATCTGCTAAGGTTGTTTTGGCAGCTCTCTTCATGAACATGGAAATAGAAGTTGGGAGATAATTAACATATACTTCGATTTGCAACTCCTGAGTGGATTTAGCTTCAGGTTGAAATTTGTTTAGGATATTGGTGAACCATTGATTAAAGTATTTAACCTTCTCATTTGAACTCATGGTGGCAATTAACAACTCAGGCATGAAACCTTCTGTAGTGGTTTCTTCTGTAAATTTATGTAAAAAATCCTTTTCAAACTTCATCCAAATAATTATGGATCCTACAGGTAAGTTAAAATACCACGTGGAGGCCGAATTCTCAAAAGTATAGGGGAAAATCCTTCATACTACATCTTCATGTTGAACATTCATCACTTTGATAGCTAGTATGAATTTTTTGATATGGTTTTCAGGCAATCCTGAGGTTTGAGGGTCAAATTTAGAGAGTAACTTCTCTGGATGTTGGGGGAGGTTATGTACTCATCCAGGGATGGCCAGAGCATCTTTGGCCAACCAAGGTTGATTATTCTGAGGTGGGTTTCCCCTTTCTTCATTATGATCATTGTTATCTTCCATGTCATTCGATCTCGAAACTGAGCATTCTAAGTTAAACCCTTCCTCGTCTGAAAAATTGTCATGCTCAGAGAAGTTACCAACTGGTGTTTCGGGGATTAGATTAAGAGGATGTTCGATTTTGGTGAGGGAGAAATCTATCAGGTCTTCTACTGTGTGCACAAAAACCTGTTCGAGGGTATCGACCACTGGTTTTCTTACTTGTTTTCTACAAGGAAGTAACAGAGCTAAGGGAAATGCTCTGATCTGTCAGGCGTAAGCTCTTGTGATTCTTCTGGACTGGTTCAAATCCTCATGAGGAAGAGCGTAAGGTATCTAGGGAAATATATGTTCTTCCTCTTGTTGGGGTGAGTTACTCGTTTCAAGAGTACTCGGTGTGTGTGGGTTGTCTTGGGAATGACTAGCCATGCATGTGGGTTGTTTTGAATCTACAGGATGTGTGAAATATTATGTCAAAAATATTGTCATCCATTCATTCTTTAGGCCCTCCTTCTAGTGCCAATTCTATTGAGGGGTCCTAAATCCCTTTAACTCAACAATAGGAACCAAACTCGCCACCGAGGCCCAATTAATGGAGGAATGGTCCTCTAGATCTTGCGATCTGGACAATTAATCGATGGGATTTACGTAGTGATTGATAGGATGTCTTCTTGTGAAAAATCCTCCTTCGGTTCAAGCGTTATCTTTTTGTATTTTCTCTTATAGGTGGGACCAATACAAGATGAAAGCTAGTATAAACCAACTGGGTAACAAAGGGAAAAGAACTTAACTACTGAAGAAGTTTGAGTTTGGGATAACCCTTCTGCTCAAGCATGCAGACAATGATTCTTACACCTACAACAAGCCTAGTACTAATACATTAACCTGTTGGTGTTCCAATTATTGACTGAGATACGATTATTAGGGGAAAACATACATGCAATAAACGATGGAAAGAAAAATAGTTTCCTTAACTCTAATCATCAATCACATATTAACACAATGATTTAATTTTCATCATTAAAGATAAGAACTATAAAAATATTGTATCAGATAACTTATCAACAGATTCAGAGGCTCTTACTCATTACAACATTCATTCATGAGATAAAATAAAAAATAATTCTTCTTTAGATCCAATCACACATGCTTTTGATGAAAAACACAACTTTGTCTCAGCTCCTAAACATGACTTCTCAATTAAGGTAGCTCTGAAATAGTTATTTACAAATCCAAAATTGATGTTCTTTGCAACAACCATCGACCCCTTGCTAACAGGTCGATCCTCCTATTTATAACATATTATTAACTAAAAATAACTATAAAAAGTGCAATCTAAGTAAAAAAAAACATCGCCACATGGCACTTTCATCGCTCAGTCTTCTAAGAGTCATAAAATGATTTCACTTGAGTGGATGAATCTTCTCGTACTCTGACCATTGGATGAAGAGATCCTCACATGTGTTGGCATACATGAATCTATGTTGGTTCATTGGGACCGAAAGGATTTCCTTTATCTCTATTTCTCGAGCCCGATACTTGACTACTCTAGCACTTAACTGCTACAACATGGTTCGAGCCTTGATCAGATGTTCCATGAGCTGTTGCACTTGACCTGGCACCATGTTCACCAACTTTTCTATCTTCGCAACCCACAATGAGTCATGTTCAACATGTAATTTAACTATGTCATGCAAGTAGACAAAGTCATCGGGTGTGCCGAATTATGGGAGGCCGATGTCTCTCATCGCTCGGTTGATACTAGTCCAACTCTTTTCACACTTGGCCCATTTCTCTTGGATTTTTCGATGTAATCAATCCTCTCCACTGCTTGGTGTGATTTTTTATACCATCTTTGAATATCTTTGCACATCGCCGATGCCATGAGGGTGTCGTCCTGGAAATGGGCGATTCCTGCGGTGAAAAGGTGCCGCTCATTTGTGAATTTATTGTAGGCATCTTGGAATTCACTTCTCAAGAACATCGTGGCCTGTGTGGAGTCCTGATAATATTTCACCAAATGGAATAGATTTTCCAGCTCCTTCAGTGTAGGGGCCAACTCCTCTTCATCCCTTTTGTGCTCTATCGAGGGTGGCATCTATGATTGCTATCCATGCACCGATAAGCTTGGATGTCTTGGCATGCTCTATGTTAATCAATTTTTCCTCTGTGTTTATGAGGATGGAGTGATATGGAGTAAGACTCCTCTTCTTGGTGGTTCTCTTCACGATGGATTTCCTCTTCCAGTCATAGGATATGGCTTGTATGTCAACAACCTCTTCCACGGGTTCGGGGATTTGCTGATCTCCCTAGGTAAGCATATTTTCGAGGCTCCTGATGGTGTATATATGTTCAGGACTAGGTTCTTTAAATTATTCCATATGTTCTGAAGGTTTGGCCTTTGTTTGTTGCACATAGGGAGGTAAAGTACCACCTGAAATTGAAGCATCATGGGAAGGCTTGGTACTTACTTGATAATCAGTTGTTGAGATGTCGATTTCCTGCTATGGAACTTCTTCTTTTTGTTCGCCCAATCCTAGATCATCCCTCAGGCTATCCACTTGGGTCTCTGGTACATCGAGTGGCTCAATGTCTAAGACACTTTTGACCTCCTGGTCATTTTGTGGAAGGCCTTGAATTTAAGCATCGGGAGTTGGGGAAGAGGCCTTCTTGGAATCCTTTTCTTCTGTGATATGCACCAGAGTCACCAAGGACACCTCTGAACTCTCCTCATCATCGTAAATTGTTATTAATTTGTGGAGGGGGTTTGGTGCACTTTCTCTCTCAGATGTCCTTGTTATCTTTGGCTGAGCTGAAACGTTCCATGTTGATCCGACCTATGGCGTTGTAACTTCAGGGTCATCTAACTCGGTGATTTTGTCAATTTGTATTAGCTCTGGGCCACTTGGACCTTCCCGGCCCTCAAATGGGTTTTCGGTAGTGACCCTTTCCATTTCTACGAGGTCTGGTTCATTCTGCAGTTGATCAATTACTCATTGCACCTGTTCTATTAGGAAAATTTTCCTTGCTTGTGCCTCTGGTGTCATAGTCAGTCCCATGTTCTATACCTTTGTGGCCTCTACCACTCTAACTTCTTCCTTGGCTCTGAGATCTTCTTGAGCCCACTGTTCTATTTTTGTCGCCTGTTCATCCAGGATCATGGCCCTGAACCTAGTCATTTTTAGGTCGACCATCCTTTGTACCACCTCGTCCTAGTCCTGGGCATTTTTTGTGAATACTTCATCTTCAAATTTGTCGTGTGCGTACGGCCAGCAGGACAACACTTGTGAAGCATGTTGCAAGACCAAGCCCTTTGGATCTTGCTTGTGGAATTAGCTCGTCAAGAATATGAACTCTAGTTGGCTCAACCCTTCTTGTTTGGCTTGAGCGATATCCTTTACCAAGTATAAACCTACATGGAAAACATAGGGTATGAACTCTTGTTTCTTGTCCTTGACTAGGGTGGCATTGTAGCCTTGCAAGATGGTTTGATAGCATTTTTCTCCTATGACAAGCCAGTCTGGGACATGATATGGTAGGATATGTGGTGCTCTTGTGGCCCCAAACACCCTAATGTAGGTTTCGCACTCATCTAAATACCAATGGCCTACCTTGGATATCATCTTTTTGGTTGTCATCGATAGCCTTGGGTATTTCTTCTTAAAAAGAATAAAATAAATTCGGGTGATGAATTCATCACAGATGAGAGAGTAGGACTTCTTATACTTTTTTTCCCATAGCACATTGAATTAGACGTGGACTGAGAGTTCTACAACATGCCAGGTCAGATTCATGTCGGCGAAGACATTTATGGCGCATATGACATTGAGCAAGTATGAATCCATGTAAAACGTTGGTGCTTCCCCTTCCTTAGGTGCCTAGGCCTGCTGCACAAAAATGATCATTTTGGATATTGTTTCTCCCTAGTTGAAGTTTCACCCAACAATCACAACTGTGTATGCCAAAGGAATCCATGCCTCTAAAAACCTGGAGCAATCTTTCTCTCCATATAATCGGCAGATGATAGCCATCAAATATACATAAGGCTCCCTTAAGTTAGTTGTCCCATACCAGCCAGTGCTCTGGTTGGTAAAATTCTTGTCCTCCCTCCACTATGAGGCCATCAATCAGTTGGTGTCATGGTGTTCATATAACTTCATGACGAATTCTGTGTTTAGATGCTCCTCGGGGTCTTTGATTTTTTAGTATTTCTGAACTTCTACCAGAAGGAACACTCTGACACAACCACCATTGTCATCATTGATTAAACATTTCTATCTGTCTGTGTGGTTGATGAACCACTTCAGGACTTCTATGCAGGAAAAAATGAGGGTTCTTCTTGCCACCATATGTAGGTACGACCGTCGGATGTTCAAAAATACCTGGTCGTTGAGTACCCTTACGTATGGATCACTATGTGGGACATGTTTTGGGTACTCCTCTTGGTTGATCCTGTTAAAGCGATCCCTCCAATGTGGGTGCGCCATCTTAGACCCTGTGCTTGCCTCTGTATCTCCAAAGGTAGAAGGCTATATGCAAACCTTCTTCATTGCTATCTTAATGACAGGTTCCAACCTCAGAGTGTATTGCAATTGTTTTGCGGCCTCTGGAGAAGAGCCTTCGCCTACCTCTGGTTCTTTCAGCTTCGGTGCCCTCGGCGATTGTATGGTGGTTGGATTTTTTGGTGACATTGTTCCTGCAACTAAAATAAAATTTCAAAGACTGTGTAAAACAAAAACCGGATAAAAACATATGAATTACAACCAACAAAATTACAGACTCGTATACATACCTCAGAATCTTGTTAAAACATGGTTATTTTGGCAATCATGGAATTGATACAGCCTTTGAGTCGCTCATGTTGCTCCTTCAGATGCTCCAGAATTATTTTATGCGCAAAATGATTTCATTTACAATGGCTCAAGATAATTTAAACATGGAAGATCTCACCGTGTCGCATCAGCCATTCAATTTGGGTTATGAGTGAAATTGTAACAAATCTTCCGCCGAATGTCTAGAACTTAAATTCATCATGGGTTGACGGTGGAGGAGTGGGTGGTGATGTGGTCTATCGGTAATTTTAAATGACTATTTTGATTGGCGCACGAGGTAGCAACTAATGTGGGATTTGGTATTAATTAGCTCCCTAAATGCTCAAAATCTGATTGTATCAAATGCTAAAACATCCCATTGTGTCGCTCTCTCAGTGAGTGGATCAGGGATAGAGGATGTTCTATCAACATTTTCGTTGATGTTCTCCTGTAAAAGGCTCTGATGCCGAATGATATGACCATACAATACTAACGTGGAAAATATGACTTGGAGGTGTGACTCAGACCTAGGGAACCAAAAATGAATCGGGGTAAAACTAGACTATATGACTCTCCAATATGGTAAATACATGTGGTGTTGAATATCGATGACTTAATTCGCGTGTATTAATCGGATTCAAGAATTTCCTTAAGTTATTCATTCTAAAACAAACCTTATCTTTCTGATGCCGAAAAATTATTTAGGGTCGGTGATCGACGATAAACCTATCAAAGTGCTTTCGGATCGACTCCCTTGAAAAAGTCTCGATGCCGAAAAAACATCGAGGATCGAAGATCGGGGATAACTTTTATCATGGTCAAAATGTTGGTGATGATCCTTCTAGGTTTTCCCCGGTACCGATGAAGCATGTCGGGGCATCGACCATCAACAATATCTTTTCTCTCCTCGTTAACGTCTGTCCCCCTCGTCTTTTATCGATGCCGAAGGGGAATCGACCATCAACGATATTCTTATGCAAGATTTGAGGCAAACAAAAAATTCCTTTTTCCAATGCTGATGGAGATCGATGCTCAGCAACTGACATTTTCCGAGTGGTTCTTTTCCTTCTTTGAATTTCTTCCAACGCCGATTCTGATCATGTTCGGTGAAGTGTTTGGCTGTTGATTCTTTATTCAGGTGTTTATGGTCTTTTTAGTCATGAAGTTTCATAAGTTCAAGAAAACCTGAATAAGTGATGAGAATCATGGAAATAAACAAAGACAAAATATTTTTTCAAAAAAGGAAATCGAATCAGAAAGTACAGAAGATCAAGTGGTACCCAAAAAAGTAGAAAATTGACAAAGGCTTTTTTTAGGGTGTGTTGAGTGCTCAACAAAATACCTTTAGCAATGAATTTTCTCTAGTATTGTACTGATCCTAAGAAGCTTCTGAATTCTGTAGAAGTATTTGGCTTGGGCCAATTCACAATGACTTCTACAATTTACGAGATCTCTTTAGCTGACTATTTCCTACAATATATCCCAAATATACCAGATAAGTTTTTCCAAAGTCACATTTAGACATATTAATATATATCTTCTCCTTATTCAAGAGTTCAAAGACTGTATTGACATTTATAATATGATCTTCCTATATTTGACTAAAGATCAATATATCATCTAAGTAGACGCTGACAAAATCATATATATATAAGGCCTAAACACATCATTCATTACCCTCATAAACGTCACAGGTGCATTACATAACCCAAATGGCATAACTAACCACTCACATAATACTTGCTTTTTCTTGAAAGAAGTTTTCCATGTCACCTTCTGAAATTTTGATTTGATGGCAACCAATTTTCAAGTCCAACTTAGTGAAATAAACAACATTCTTTAATTGATCCAATAAGTCATCAATTCTGGGAAGAGGATAACGGTTTTTTACCATAATATTGTTCAGGGCTTGGAAGTCAATACACATCCTCCACATTCCATCTTTCTTTGGAATTAATACAATAGGAGAATCACACGGAGAGGAGCTTTTCCTGATGATTCCTTTATCGATCAACTCCTAAAATTGCTTCTTAATTTATGCATTCGCAATCATTGATTACCTATACATCCTAATCTTCATAAGAGGAGCATCCTGCTGCAAATAGATTTCATGTTCAACCTCCCTCTTAGGAGGCAACCCTATAGGTTCCTAAAATAACTCATCATAGTTAGATATGATTTTGACCAATTCCTGTTTATGATCCGGATCAGACCCTCATAAAGCATCTATTATATTGTCTTCTTTCAGTTTCACTATCATGAGAACAAAAGATTTACTTTCACTCACGATTCATTTCATTTTCCCTGTGCTTACTAAAGAAACATTAGTTTCGATTTGATGAGATCTGACAATAAATTCAACCCCATCCTTGAAAATATGATATGTATTATCGTCATGGTAAAATATGGTTTTCTTGTCAAATAGATATGGACTACCCAAAACAACTCCATAAATTTCAAGAGGCACAACATCCAACTCAACCTCGTCAAAGAACTTAGTTGTAATTGAAAATATGATCTTACACTGTTTCGTCACCTGCAACTTAGCATCGTCACATACCCATCCTAATGGATATGGATTTTTATGAGGTGTCATCTTCAAACCTATCTTCTTAACAATTTCTTCAGATATTAAGTTAACTTGAGATCCACTGTCGAATAAAGTATATACCTTTGTATGCTTGACTATAACTCTGACATGAAAAATCTTGCATCTTTTCTTTTGATCAGTATCACTTTCCAATTTGGAAGATTTAATAGAAGAATTAGAATTGATAGTAGATATACCTTTGCTTCATATGGCCATGATATTAGATTCATCCTCGGAATATGATCCTAGATCCTGTTGAGTTGATGCAACAATATTCTTCTTCCCTTTATCCTTGAACTTCTTCGGTCATAATTATGGATGTATCTTCCAACACTGTGATTCCTCATGTCCCTTTTTTCGTACAGTGAGAACATGTAGGTCTTCCTTCAGCTTGTTTTACTGTAGCTTACTTCTTACTCTTCCATTTTCCTTTCGATTTATTTTCAAACTTGTATGGATTCTTATCTTTAATCGCATGCTTACCCTTACTAGACTCAAGATGATTAGCTTGTACCAATACTTTATCAATGTTAGTAGGGTTAAACATTAGAATAGTGTGATGAAGATATGAGTGCATGCCACCAATACTCTTTAGAATATTTTCATGGGAATACAATGGCATTCCTAAGGATAGTTCCTTCTTCTTGAATTCTTGTGTATATGCTTGAATATTTTGGCCTTTACCTTGCCTTAGATGCTGTCATTCTATATTTGTCATTTGTGTATAAACTAGTGGATAAAATTGTTTTCTTATGGCCTTAGTAAACTTATCCCAAGAGGAGATTAATTTACCATTTTGAACAATATCAACTTCCGTCTTACTCTCCCACCATATTAAGGTTGTGCCACTTAGTAAAAGAACAACTAGTTGTATCTTTGCCGTGTCGTCCATGATCTTTTGAACCCTAGAATATACCTCTATTTGTATGATCAAGTTGTCCAATTTCTTAGCATTCAATTCTCCATCATAGATTGGAAATTCGAACTTGACATCCAATTTTAATAAAGACAAATTATGATCGGACTTCTTAGAGGGATTATTTTTATGTGAAGAATGTTTACTTCCCTCAGAAGAAGATGATGATGAGGATGATGGTGAGGAGGGTTCTCAAGGACCACCTTCATTACCTCCTCCTTCCTCTTTGACTGGTTCAACTTTCTATGATGTTCCTCCCTCTTTGGCCTTCTCTTGACCCTCGTACACTTCTTCCACCACGAGTTTCATTAAATTAAAATCCTCGAAGAAATCATCTTTGGAGTTTTAAGGACCCAATTTTATCGGTGAAGTCATTTCTATTTGATGAGTGAAACTTCTTGAACCAATCTCTGGATTTTGACTTGCAAGTTTTTGATCCAAATCTCGGGGGATAAGATTTGGATGGCTTGAATTCCGAGAGAGGAGGAGCTTAGACGTGCCAATCTTGCATGAAAATAAGCATAGAAACAAAACATTTAAATGAAGTACTCAGGAGGTGAGGCTCAAAGAGGAGCCTCACCTCTAAAACTAATTACTAGTAAATCACTTAGAGCTAATTAATCTCACAATGAACAATATGAAATATGAGAGAAGCCAAAATGAGTAACTTGATATTATGAGAAGGCTTGCTAGGCCTTTATATAACATTACAAAATGGTCCATTGGACAACATAAAAAATAGTTAATTAAATGAGTCTCTATTATTAGTATAATAGATCAAACTACCAAAATAACTAAGTAGTGGAAAATAAAACCCTATACAATAATGGAACAAATCTCATTAACTGAGTCTCTATTATTATAATAATAGATCTAACTACCCAACTAACTAAGTAGTGGAAAATAAAACCCAATACAATAATGGAGAGGTGGGACTCTCTTTGAACCATATGGGAAACTTGTTAGCCCAATTAATTAATGAGGAGGTCGTAATCTCCTTGATCCACATGGGAAATCTATTAACTTTATAGCTTTATGACTTTTTCATCCAAATTTAGACCATATACCCCCTAAAATTTGGATCATTCCCCCCCCCCCTCTTAAAAAATGATGGTCCCCATCATTTCACCCATGCTACAAAGAGACCCATGAGTAGAATGTTCTAATTCCCAATGAAGGGAAGGGTTTTGTGTGGTTGACCCATAACCGTTTACATTAATAAAAATGGAAAACTCATGACTTTGGAGGCTTTGAATCTCCTTCTACAAATTTATTCATAACTTATGCTACAGGTGATGAAATCCAATTTTGTCGAAGACCCATTAGAGCTACTAAAGATATATTTCCATTGGTATATGGAACTTGTTCTATGGTGGCCCATGGAGTGAGAAAAACAATGCCACATTTGAAGGGCGCATGAACACGCTGGTTACAAACATGTGTTGCTTCAAAAAAAAATATCTCATAAACCAGACAGCGAAATGAAATTCCGCGAAATACCCATTTGAGATATTGAAAATATGTTTCCATCCATATTTGGAAATTCTTCTGTAGTTTCATTAGCAAGGAGAAAATGACCGTTGAATATGGTGGCATGCATGGCCTCGTTGGGTCAAATACATGCTGAGATTCAATCGATGATATCTCTCAAACCAGGAATCCAAATGAGATTTCATGAAATACCCATTTGAGATATTGAAGATATATTTCCAATGAGCTATGGTAGAGCCTTTGAAATTTTGTGTAGAGGTCGCAACACCTCTTTGAAGTTGGATGAGTGTAGAGGGATACAAAGGATGCCAAGGGTTTCTAGAGTAGCATGGGTTGTTGTAGAGGTTGTGGAACCTCCATGGACAACATGGACACCCTGCAAATTTGTTGAAAATGTTGCAAACCAATGGATGTAGTGGATCCATGTATAGATGTAGTGAATCCATGTATGGATGTAGTGAATCCATGTATGGTTCTCCTTGTAATGGTGAACGAAGATTCAAGGGTTAAAAAAAAATGCCCTGTAGTGCATGTGGACCAACTGTGATTCTTACAGTGTATGGTCCAAAAAATCGATTCTGATAGTACCAAAAGGAGGTTGGTGATTGTTGCAAATGTTTGAACCCGCAACATGCTTCAAAACCTTATCCTGATGGAGAGTGTACCCGCTCTGATACCACTAATCTGGATCTCGGGGGCTGAGATCTGGATGGCTTGAATGCCAAGAGAGGAGGAGCTTAGACATTCCAATATTGAATCAAAAGAAGCATGGAAAAAAACATTTAAATGAAGTACTCGGGAAGTGAGGCTCAAAGAGGATCCTCACCTCTAAAACTAATTACGAGTAAATCACTCAGAGCTAATTAATCTCACAATCAATATTAGAAAATATGAGAGAAGCCAAAATGAGTAACTTGATATTATGAGAAGGCTTGTTAGGCCTTTATATAGAATTACAAAATGGTCGATTGGACAAAGTCAAAAAGAGTTCATTAAATGAGTCTCTATTATTAGTATAATAGATCTAACTACCCAAATAACTAAGTAGTGGAAAATAAAACCCGATACAATAATGGAAAGAGCTCATTAAATGAGTCTCTATTATTATAATAATAGATCTAATTACCCAACTAACTAAGTATTGGAAAATAAAACCCAATACAATAATCGAGAGGTGGGACTCTTTGACCCATATGGGCAACCTGTTAGCCAAATTAATTAATGATGAGGTGGGAATATCCTTCATCCACATGGGCAATCTATTAGCTTTATAGATTTATGAATTTTGCATCCGAATTTAGACCATATACCCCCTAAAATTTGGATCAGTTTGCCTTCTCCTCACATGGATTTAGACCTTGTAAGAATTCACTCACAAACACTTGTCAAATCTGCTCTAATACTAGCTTGATCCAAAAATCCTTAGATTATTATTAATCTTTAAAAACATAATAACATCTACTCGATCTTCGAAATAAAAATGATCATTTGACCATTTGCAATTTACATGTGAAATACTTATCTATCCAAATACATTGTAATGATAAACAACTTGCAAATAATTGAGTGGAACTAGAACAACAATATTGAATTCACAGACATAAGTTTGATAATGGAGTTCACCAATTTGGGCTACATCTCCAGGTCCACTTCCAATAGAGACCTCTTTATTAATGCTCAAATGCTTGTGTTTTACAATGATCATTTTACACGTTTCTAAAACTCAAAAACAAAGTATGCCATCGAGTTCCTTGCGAAATTTGGATAAAAATGAGTATAAAGTTCATAAAATTCTGTGTCAAAACCCCATGGCATGCTTTACGGTGCAACCTCCAAGTATAATTACCTTCGGGCATGAACTTAAAAACTATACTTTGCATAATAATGATTATATGTCTTGGTCCACGTGCCACTAAATAGAGAGTGGGCCCCTTAAACTCCATCGAGAATTTTAGGTAGGGGTCAAGTATAAGTTAGTGGGCATGCCTTAACAAGAGGTGCCTTTGGCACAATGGTTAAGGAATGACACTATATTGGGGAGGTCACAAGTTCCATCCTGCATGATCCCATCCATTGTTGGTAGTGAGTGCTTTTTTATAATATATGGTATATATATGGTTTATAACCAAGTTTTTTAATACCTCTCCATGCGAATATAGGTGTGGTCGTATTGAAATACATATAACCTCATACAATGGGTTGAGGGATAGGCCCTCGACCCTTTTCTCCATCGGATAAACCTTTAACTAAGGTTAAATATTATTGCCAACACATATGGTTAAGAAACATATGTGTGGTGCAATGGTAATGGAGCTTGGGTAAGGTCTTGGGAGTTCACGGGTTGATAACCATTAACCATAATAGGCCAATGAGGGAATTCCACATTGCAATTTCTTATTGGCTTCCCTATGCCATGTGTCAATCAATAACTGGTGCCAATTGTATGTATGGATTTCCAAGTCACCTTGCCAACTTGTCATGGCACGTCACCTGCATTCCATGTGTCACCATATGGCGTCACCACGTCATCACTGTACATCCTGTACGATTGCTCCATGTGTCACCCTTGCAGTGGTGACACATGTCACCTTTGACCCTATTGACTTTTGCCTTTTTTTCCTTGGTTTGACCCAAACTTTGACCATCCATAACTTTTGCATACGAACTCCATTTGAGGCAATTTTTGTGCAGTTGGAAAGTTATCGTCGAGCTCTATGCATTGATGACACTTTTGAGATAATTTGGGATGATTTAATTTTGAAAATTTATGAATCCTTCTAGACCTCTATGAGCTTTCGAGATCCTCCTAGACCTTTGTGAGTGTTCTAGATCCTCCTGGATCACTGGATGAGGTATCACAATGAAAATTGGTCTGGTAATTTATTTTTATTTAACCATAGCACGGTGCACCATCAAATAATTTATACAAACTATTATATAAGATTTAATGGTACCGATGCACTTTGATCAATTCTTGTTATCTTTTATAACTTATGTTGGTGTGTTTGAACATCTACGCACTAGTGTGTTATGTTTTAGTTGAGCACTAGGGTGGATGTAATGTATAGGCACACTGAACAAGATTGTCTGCAAAAACTTCCGACCGCTTGCATCTGCTAACAACCTCTGCTATGAATAGTGCTGATGTGTTTGAACATTTTAGCACTGGTGCGGTATGTTTTGATGTGCACCAGTGCGTATATTCTTGAAATGCGCACCAAAAAAGAAAACCTTCGCAAAAACCTTGGTATTCTCACCTCCACTAACAACCTCTACTATAAACAACTAAGGGATAATTTTTTTAGAGAGGTTCCATAGAAAACTTTGCAAGAAGGTGTTTTCCTTATAGTGTTGATATATTCTTTATCTAGTTGATGCAATGTATTGAAGGCATTTTGTGGCTCTCCCCCTTTCCCATGTATTTTTGTGTCTATGAGAATTATAAAAACTCATGAAAGAGTTTTTATGGAGGATTCAAATAAATTAACCCTTTAATCAATTGGAAATGTTCTATTGTAATAAAATTTCATGCATGGTTGGACTATTCTTTGGAGATCCCAACACATATTCCTCTCCATCTTTGTGAATAGATAGACTTCCACCCTCTCCGGATTTCATAGATCTATTTATGTATGAGATTAATTATGAATGAATGGGTTTTCCACCCTTATTGAAATTTTTATATCTAAGTTTTCATTTAAATCTTTTGCATCTCCCACTAGTCTTTGATAAATGCCTTGTAGTTTGGGATAAGGGTGTCTTGTGGGAAGGGTTTCCAGGAAGTTTTATGTTTCTTTCTTTTCTTGAAAAATTGGGCCCTTTTCTCTCTTAACCCCTATTTTATGACCAATACTTCAATAACCATTTTTTCCCTTTTTGAGTTCATTGCAAAACCTAAAGTATAAGAGCTTCAATGAAATCTGTAAAATCCAAATTTGATATAGAGAAAAGGCATTGTAATTTGTAGAGGTGATAGTGGGTAGTTCCATATGAGGTTTAGAGAGGGTTAACCTCTTTGGTCCAAGAGCCAAAATGAGACCTAAAGTGGATTGTGTATGCCCTAGTATCATTCCTATCCGAAGATGAACATCTCGAGAGATAACATCCCAAATGGCTTAGTTTCTAGGGAGATAATTTCTTATTGGATAGAATGATCAAGAAATAATTGTTCATCTCTGCAAGGGAGGTGAGATATGGTGCTACCAAAAAACAAATTACTCTAGGGTTACAAGTTACATTATAATTCTACGAAGGCAACATAATTCACCTAGCAAATCCACACTTTTTTGTGACTGCACATTGGAAAAATCTAGGATTAAAAAAAAATCTTATGAATTATTCCTCTTCTTTAAGTATTCAAATCTATTTGAAGAATGGTGTAATGAAATTTTGGTTGTGATCCAATTTCTTCAAGAAGAGGTCAAGGAACTTCAAAGATATTATAAGTATGAGGAGTTAAGGAGTCAAATCGTTTTCCTCATCGAACAACTTCAAGAAGTTGAACAATGTTAAGATGTTGTCGTAGCTTTCCTCCTTCCAAAGATAAGTATACTTTGGAGAGTAGTTATATAGAATTTTAAGAAGTATATATTGCTAAATGTTATTGTGAAGAAGCTCATCCCACTAATATCAAAGATGAAGGATAACAAGTACACAGAGCAATATATTATTCTACATGACTTCTAGAAACCATCATTTATCATGGGGCATCATGAAGAAGAACATACATAACAACAATCTCATCAAAGTGAATATGATGAGGTTGCAACATTATTTTTTTCCACAAATGCCATGGTAAGTGGCCATGATATTCATTGCACCGAAGCTACATTTTCTCCTTGGTCGAACCTACCTCACTCCAAGAAGCCAATAAAAGAAGAATATATGTAAGAATAAATTTGAGCTCTTGATTTTCAAGAAGTCTTATTTCAAAATAATCTCCTGAAGGAAGGAATTGTTGCATAAGAAATGTATCAAGAGGCTACGTCTATTTCTTCTCCTAAGAAAATATGGTATCTTAAATTAGTTTTCACAACCTTACTTGTTCTTTATGTGATTTTTCTAAGATAGAACAATCATTAAAAGAACAATTAGATGAAAAAACATATGAGGGGGTGGATGTATTTTATTGGTCCAAAGACCGAATCTATTATAATGGCCAATGAATGTTTGATTAAGCTCATAAGTATTCTGTGAGCGATTACATAAAGCCAATAGCTCTCTTTGATGAAGAAGAAAATCAAAATTCCAAATATGCATTTTTATTTCCTCTTAGTAGATAAACTGGTTATGATCTTCATGCTTGTGAGGGACCATCGAATGAAGGAAAAGGTGAGATAATTCCTAATTTTTTTCATTTCAATGACACAATTTGTCTTGAGGATTAGTTCACATGTGATGTGCATAAATAAATTCATGAGGATATTTTTTCTTTCAAGCCTCCTCAATATGATTGCAATAAGTCATTGCTTCCCTTTGAGGAAGAAGAAGAGAAAGTGGAGCAAGAGGAACCATTAGATACAACCATATATTCAATGGATGACCATGTTGATGGCTCTAAAATATCTACAAAAAATAGAAGGATGTTGATTGGTATGATCAAATCTAATGTTGGATGGACCATACATTTAGAGATCCATCATTATGTCACTCAAGAGTTGTAGGTTTATTTTTCAGAAGCACATTGGATGAGATACCAACTTGTTCACTAGTGTTATTGCTATCGTCCTTGTTTTGGTTCATAATCAAACTCAAGGAAATAAATGTAAGCCTTGATGAGATGCTTACATGGTTGCATTAGAAGTATGACTTTACGTAGTATTGAGGGGGTTGGATTCCATTTGACTCAACAATACGGATCACACCCGAGGACAAGGCCCAATTAGACTCTTCCCCATTTGGAATGGTGTGATCCTCCAGATTAATGGTCTGACAGTCGTTCAATGAGATTTAATGATTGTGTGTTTTGTTTTAAATGTGTTCCTTGAACTATATGATTAACTTTTCTCTTCTTTTTTTTAATTTTTTTTCTGTTCTATTATAAAGGTGAACACGAATAAAAAAGAAATAGATTTGTTGGGAAAATTTGTGCCCAAGATAACCCTTAGCATCGGTAGGAAAGTAATATATGCAATTAAATCACTCTAGTACTAATACTAAATGAAATTTATCAAACACCAGATATAGATAAGGAACATCAATAAATAACATGCATGCAGAAATATACGAGGAACGAGAAACACAAATTAATTCTAAACTTTTCTTAGTTTACATAACACAAAGAATTAAATAACATTAGATTTCACCAAACTTTATCCAGTAATTTCTTAACCAATCAATATAACCATAAAAAATAAAGATCTTACTAGATGCATGTAGCTTTCAATAAAAATGCAGAACAATCCACTGGTAAGATGACAAACAAAGATTTGGTAAAAGGTCTTGGATCCTTCCAAGCTTCTGAATTAATTTTGAAAAATAGTTTTCACTTGCATCAATCCAAAAGTTTCTTACAAAAAACCGTTGACCTTGAATGCATGGTCAATTCTCTTATTTATCGAAAATTAAACTATCTAAAAATAGTACTAATGCTATTCTAAGAAAAAAAATAAATAAATGTGGACTCATCCACACGTTTTCTCCTAGAAATTCCTCACACATCAAGTAAATAATCCAATAGATTCACCTTGTCATACTTTACCCACTAGGAGAAGAGGTCCTCACACATGTGCATGCAAGGAAAGTGATGTTGGTCCATATGTACGCTAATCATTTCCCTTAGCTCTCCAGTGCAATGTCTATACTTGTCCACCTTGGTGGCCACACACTCTAGAATGACAATTGTCTTGATGGTGTCTTCCATAAACCTTTTAACTTTCTCTTGTTCCAAGATGGTCATTTGGTGCATGTTCGACTCATACTTCTGGTCACTATCTATGAGTTGCTTCATTAAGCCACCAACGTCATGAAAATATTCTGGCGATCTGAACTTGGGAAACTATAATTATGTCATTTTCTTATCAATTTTCCTCCAACTCCCGAGGAATTCATCCCACCTTTCCTACATATTTTTCTTTTGTTCAACAATGAATTGAACCTAATACTATGTTTCCCTCTACATCATTTCCATGCTTTCATCAGTGAGCTTTCTTATATTGTCCTCTTCCTCTCCTCGACCTTTCTGAATTTCTTTGATGTACTAGATCTGGTTCAAGGTTTTGTGTGCTCTCACATCCCACTTTAGCATTACCTTATGTGCTACAAATTACAACATGGTTTCCTCTTGATAGATTATATATTTTTCCATAAAGGCATATATGACCAACTTATATATTCCATGTTCCTCTAAGAACTCTTCTCATAGGATCATCATTGCATGTGTGGTATCCTTATAGTAATCCACTTGATGTCTAAGAGATTCTAATTCTTTTCTCATGGCGACATCCTCCCTCTCATATTCTTTGGCTCAGTCAATGGTAACATGAGATATGGCTACCCCTACACCTAAGAATTCACTTACTTTAGCCTTTTTTTCATCCAACAAGGTTTCCTTAGTGGTCATAACCATGGTATTGTCTAAAGTTAGCTTTATTTTCCTTTGTGTCCTTCTTACCAACAATTTCCTTTTCTTGTCATAAGTTATGGCCTCAATGTAAGCAACTTCGTCTAATGGTTCTGGTATTTGTTGATCCCTCCATGCCAACATATTTCCCATTCTCCCTGAGGTATGAAAATGTTCCAGGATTGGGTTTTTGTCTTTATATGTTGCTTATATTAGTCCTCCCAGCTCCTTTGTCCCCTTATCATATGTTTTCTCAGTTCTGGGTTCTTTAGGAGGTTAGTTTTTCTTACTAGTTTTCTCAGCTCCTACTTTTGTAACCATGTCAATGGTTTGCTCAGGAACTGAGGTATCCTCTAGTCTATTTTATATCGACATTTCCTGTTGTGTCCTTTCCTCGGGAAAATAAGTAACTGATGGATCTGTAGTCATTTCTTCATTTGTTGGAGAAATAGTCTGCTCCTCTATTTTCTCTCTCTCACTTATCACATTTCCTTGTTGTTGTTCATGTTTTCCTTTTGTTTAAGCTTTCTCTTGCTCAAGATTTGTGTTATCTATATTTTGTTCTTCCTCCTCAGTTCCAACATCATTCTCTTGTGTCTTTTCTTCCTTGACTGGTTGTGTCCCTCTTTCATCTAATGTCAAGAATTTCTCAACTATATTTATTGCTAAGTATGTTCCCTTTGGTTGTGGCTCTAATGAAAGTGAGCTTCCTTTATTTGGATTGGACTCATCTAGAATTGGGACCTTCACCATGTCTACATCATGATCATCATCATCCAACATTGTTAGGTCCACAATTGTAGGAGAAAATATCCCTGTGACATATACCTCTTTCAATGCCTCGAATGATACTATTGGTTTTGGTTGACTTCCTAGCATCTTCTCTATATCCAATTTTGGTTGTGTGTTGATCCCCCCTTGTGTTAATTCCCCTTGAGGGGTTTTCTCTTATTCTTTCTTTTTCAGCTCTTATTCAATTTTTTGTTGCTTCCCCAGCTCCTCTACTGCCATGTCTTTCTTTGCCTCGTGAGATGTCCTTTCAACCTATCCCTTGAGTCTTGCTTCTTCACCTTTTCTAGCTTCCTTGATTTCCCTTTTAGTTTTCCATTTTCGTATAACAACCTCGATAGTTCAATTTATGAGCTCTACCTATTCATCCATATATAGAGCTTTAAAGGTAGTCAGGTTAGGATAGAGTTTTCTTTGGATGACCTTATACCGACTATGAGCATTTTCTGTAAAGACCTCATCTTCAAACTTGTCATGAGGATGGGGCCAATACACCATTACTTGTTCAACATGCTTTACCAATAAAAATTTCAGGTCATGCTTGCGGTATCTACTAGTTCTAAACATGTATTCCAAGTGGTTCAATCCTTCTTGTTTTTCTTATGTGGCATCCTTGTTAAAGTAGTATCCCAACTGAAATCCATAAGGGATAAAAACCCTCTTTTTGTCTTTGACAAGAGATGCATTGAACCCTTGTAGGATGGTCTGGTAAAAGATTTCCCCTAGGGGCAATCTTTCTAATACATAAGCTGGAAATAAGTGTGGGGCCCCTATGGCTCCAAAAATCTTGAAGTAGGTGCATTTTTCTTCCAAGTACCAATTTCCAATTAGGGATATGATGTTTTTGGCTTGTTTTGAAAGCCATGGAAATTCTTGGTGAAAGATGAAGAAGTATAATTTGTCCAGGAACAAGTCAAAGATCATGGGATACGATTTATTATACATGTTCTCCCATTAAATACTAAAGTAAATGTGCACAAGGAGTTGAGACACGTGCCAACTCAAATTTATTTATGGAAACACATTTCTTGCACAAACACCATCCAATAGGTAAAAGGCCATGTAGAATGAAGGAACATCTCCTAGTTCATGGTTCTGAGCTTGGTCTATTCTAGTACTGAGTTGCTTAGATATAATGCCACCCTAATTAAAGATACCTCCTGATATTGCCACAATGTAAGCTAAAGGAACTCAGGCTTTAGTGAACCTAGAACAACCATTTTCACCATACAATATACAAAGCAAGGCCATTAGGTACATGTAGGGTTCTCTTAAGTTTGTCACTCCATACCATATTGAAGTTAGGTTGATGAACTTATTGTCCTCTTTCCACTAGGATGCCACTAGTTTTTTGGCATCATGATAGAAATCAAATTCTACCAAGAAGTCAATGTTCAATTTGAATTTTGGTTCCCGGGGTTTGTAATATTTATTAACCTCTACTGGTAAGAAAATTCCCACACACTGCCCTTGTTCATCTCTGATTAAACATTTTAATGCATCTGTGTGACTAATAATCCACTCTAAAGATTCTACATAGGGAAAAATAGGGGACCTAGCAACCACCATGTGCAACAGAGAACGACCTATGTTTGGGAAAACATGGTCGTCTATGGCTCTAATATCTAGGTTATTGTGAGGTGTGAACTATGGGTAGACTAAGAGCTTAATTTTATTGAATAAGTCATTCCAAGAAGGTAGCAGTACCTTGGACTCGGTGGTTGGTTCTGTGTCCTTGTATAATGGAGGTTGTCTGAAGATCTTCTTCAGTGGAACTCAAATTATGGGCTCCACTTTGGGCATATGCTCTGTTCCTTCAGTATGAGTTGGGTTTGATGCTTTTCTTAGCTAAGCACTTTTCCCCTTGGGAATTTTTGGAGACTGATGGGTAGTAGGTCTTCACGGAGGCATTTTTTGCAAGGAAACAACATCAATCAATCTATAATTCATCCACGCTATCTAAGAATCATGACAATTTTTCAATTTAAATGCTTAATTGTTACAATGAGAGACATTAACATTAAAACTTACCATTTCTTAGATACCAAATACCTTGAATTGGCAGCTACACAATCGTAACACACAATTGGGTGACACATTTGTGTGACATGGCAGGTACGAAAATTCACGTGGTGGGTGACGTAGCAATACGAAACTCATGTTTTCCATGTGACATGCACACTTGACTTGCCAAAATCATATGAATCTCGTCTTTATCAACTAATGATCTAGGTTAGTTGAGCGCTATTATCGGATGACCGAGGATTTTTCGAGCTCTTTGGATTTGATCGGCATCAATGAGGTTTATATTCTTTCCATGCTCTTACAAAATTCATCGGTTGACGCCAATGAATAATGTACATTAGTGATCGGAAAAATATTTCATATATTTCCAAGTTCACATGAAGATTTCATTGACACACATTGCACTATATACGATCAACATAATCGTCTATAGAGGATCGGGGTAAAACAAGGTTTTAATGGGTTTTTTGTCTCTTTTTACGAAAATTCTCAAGTCCCAACCCTTTTCTACTTCAATTTGGAACTTAGATGTGTTCTTCCATTTTGGATAATCCCATCTTCAAGATTAAATACAACTAACTAAGCCGAACTAGAAAAGAAAGCATAAAACAAAAAAATGCAAGCAAGCTAAACCAATAACAAAGGAGATAAAAGATAAAGTGGTACCCATTGAAATCTCTGATAATTCAAAGGGTGTGTTGAGGTCTCAACACCTAGTAGTTTACATATTGAATATGTTAGGATAGGTAGATAGGAATTTTCTTATTTTTCTAGCATAGTTTTGAGCATACTATTTTTTTTAAATCAAAGTTTAGTGTCTCTTTCTATAAGGGCAATGATGTTGCAAAATTAGAGTTGTAGAGGAAAGATAAATTTTGCTAAGGAATCATTTTTTGTGATCCAGATTATTTTCGGCACGAAATGAGAGCAGAGATATAACAAAGAAATGCACAGAGATATCATGGATATCCAATAATACAACATAAATGTATCATAGATGCAACCATAAACACAGAGATATAGTAATACACAATTTCTATTAATGAAATAAATGTACAGACACTGTAAAAATACAGAGTGAAAGACTCGCTAGAATGGTGGTAGCTTATCTCTGAGAAGAGATGTGATGGCTACTCGCATTCGCAAGAAGATGATTACAATGAGGCTCTGAAGGCCTTTTTACAATAAACAGGAATGCCCAAAACTCTAGACATCCAAAAAACTAACCCTAAGAGATGAAGTGTCAAAAGTCATGTGGGCCCCGTTTGGGTAAGTTAGTACATCAACTTCCCGGGGTTATAACTTTTGCATACGATCTCCGTTTTAGGCACATGATAGCCCGTTGGAAAGGTATCATCAAGGAGATTCATTTTTGGGGTTCAATCATGCCTTCCACTATTATTGAGAAGCTCGATCCCGAAAAAACTTCATTTAGGCCCTCAAAATGGCCCCAGAAGTTAAAACTGCTAAAAATAGTAAATTGCCAAAATTGCCAGAAAACTGTTTTTAGCCAGTTGAAAAAGGTGGGTGGCCACTGATATCCACTTGGATCAATCCTCCCTCCTTAGGAAGAAATGTTCTCCATTGCGTTGAGTGCTCGGGGGAGAGGGAAAAGCGTTTGCTGAATCTGCATCTTGGTGAGTTGATTGCCTTGCTGGAGACGTCACGTTGCTCAGTTTGTGGAAGTCTGTCATGAACCTGTTGAGGATGAGTATTTTCAACAAGTCAAGATACATGAGAGGACAGTGTGCAGAAGGAATCTTTGCACTTTGCTACAACCCTGTTGACCTGATTCTGTCACATAGAAGGTGCTTGGGGCAAGGCTGTAGTGGTTGCAGTGTCCTTTTGTTCCCCTTTTGAAAAAATTGTGAACAAGCTAAATTTTGCAGTATCAGATACTACCTTGCGGCACTGTTTAGGTGGACCAATAGTCGGAACTACCACTGGTATTCTATAGAGATGACCCCCTAGAGAAACAATGAAACTACGGGGTCGAGACTCATAAACAGCATGACGTCTCCACGTATATGGCTGGCCCAAGAGAACATCACAAACATCCAGTGGGGAAACATAACATAATACCTCATCCTTGAAGGGATGGATGTTGTGTGACAATCAACGTTGTTGGTTGACACGAAGATATCTTCCTTGACGAATCCACCCGATGTTGTATGGCTGTGGGTGTGGTGTTGTTGACAATCCCAACTATTTGACGACATTTGGTGAGATGAGGTTCTTCTGGTTTCTTCTATCAACAATAAAATGTAGCGGGGTCCCCTTCACCCACATCTGTGAATGAAAAATATGCTCCCCCTCTTCGGGATCTGTTGGTTCTTTTGGTTGAATTGTTGTGGTTGCGACAATAGCAATGGGGTCTGCATCGATGATCTATCCTTTACAAGTATTTTCAGAATCAGATTCTGAATCAGGGTTCCACTCCTTGTCTTTGATCTCGGCCACCAATGACTATTTTGAGCGACATCCATCAGTTTTGTTCTAGGGAATTTTGTGGAAATTGCACCATTTTCTGGTGTCCTTCTTTGTCTTCCCGTGACCCTTCTTTTCCTATGACTTGGACTGGTTTTCGGGAGACTATTTGTTAGGGTTGTCTTTGTCATACTTTGGGTGTTGCGGATTTGCAGACCATAAGTCTCGTTTGTTCTGGTGCTTAAGTTTCTGCTCGATTTAACAGCATATCAATAGGCAGCACCGAGTGATGATATTTCCAGAAAATCCATTTCAGTTTGGATGTATCTGTGTAGAGCCCCACGATATTTCAGAACCAAATGTCATTCAGAGTCTTTGATACCCATATTAGTGCGCAAAGTATGGAAGGCATTGGTGAACTCTGGAACTACTTGGCCCCTCTATTACCACAGTGTGGTCCATCTCATTTACTGGTCCTCATAGTTTCCAACATGGTAATATTGTTCCTTTACCGCATCCACAAAAAAATCCCAAGTGGGATCGACCCCATATATTCTAGACTCCTCTATGGAACTTTTCTCCCAATAAGTTTCCCACCAATTTTTTACATGAGGGAGAGCTTTAAGGAGTGCGAAGGTGATATTTTCTTTGTCGAAAAAATTGTGAACAGAGAAATAACCTTCTAGCAGAGTTAACCATTTTTCTAGGGCTTCTGCATCTATCTGTCATTCAAATACAAAAATATCAAAATTAACTCATACCTTGAAAGGCGAGGTGCCTCCAAAGTGGCCGCTTGATGAAGATGTACCTCCTGCTATCAATAGGTGTTGAAGGATGTGGGAAAAATTCTCCATCATTTCATTCCTTTGTCGCGTGAGACCTTGCTCAAGCAACATATTGCTAGGATCATCTACTTCGTCGTTTTTCTTTTCTTCCACCATTGAGGGTTTATTGGGTGTGCAAGAGTGATTGTATTCAAGAGAGACAAGCTCGAAATCCAACTTTCTATACTCGGACCTCGTCAGGGACATGCACTAGAAAAACAATCAAGAGAAGCCTGCTCTAATACCACTGATCCAGATTATTTTCGGCATGAAATGAGACAGAGATATAATAAAGAAATGCACAGAGATATCGCATATATCCAATAATATAATAGAAATGTATCATATATGCAACCATAAACATAGAGATACAGTAATACATTATTTCTATTCATGAAATAAATGTACAGAGACTGTAAAAATACAGAGTGGAAGACTCACTAGAATGGTGGCAGCTTATCTCTAAGAAGAAATGTGACGGCTACTCAAATTCACAAAAAGATGATTACAATGAGGCTATGAAGGCCTTTTTACAATAAACAAGAATGCCAAAAACCCTAGACATCCAAAAACCTAACCCTAGGGGATGAAACACCAAAAGTCATGTGGGCCCCATTTGGGTAAGTTAGTACATCAACTTCCTAGGGTCGTAACTTTTTCATACGATCTCCGTTTTAGGTGCATGATAGCCCGTTGGAAAGGTATCGTCAAGGAGATTCATTTTGGGGGATCAATCATGCCTTCGACTATCATTGAGAAGCTAAATCCTGAAAAACCTTCATTTAGGCCGTCAAAATGGCCCTGAAAATTAAAACTGCTAAAAATAGTAAATTGCCAAAATTGCCAAAAAACTGTTTTGAGCCAGTTGGAAAAGGTGGGTGGCCACCGATATCCACTTGGATCAATATTCCCTCCTCAGGAAGAAATGGTCTCCATTGCATTGAGTGATCGAGGGAGAGGGAATAGCATTTGTTGAATCTTCATCTTGGTGAGCTGCTTACCTTGCTGGAGACGTCGCACTTCTCAGTTTGTGGAAGTTTGTCACGAACCTGTTGAGGCTGAGGATTTTCAACAATTTGAGCTATAGCAGAGGACAATGTGCATAAGGAATATTTATTCTTTGTTGCAACCTTGTCGACCTACTTCTGTTGGATAGAAGGTGCTTGCAGAAAGGCTGTAGTGGTTGCAGTGTGCTTTTGTTCCCCTTTTGAACAGATTGTGAAGAAGCTAAATTTTGCAGTATGAGACACTACCTTGCAGCACTGTTTAGGTGGAACAATATTCAGAACTACCTCTAGTATTATTTAGAGATGACCCTCTAGAGAAATAATTACACTGCAGGGTCGAGACTCATAAACAACATGACGTCTCCACATATATGGCTAGCCCAAGAGAACATCACAGATATCCAGTGGGGAAACATCACATAATACCTCATCCTTGAAGGGTTGGATGCCGTATGACAATCAACACTGTTGGCTAACACGGAGATCTCATCCTTGGAGAAGCCACCCAATGTCATATGGATGCGGGTGTGGTGTTATCGACAATTCCAACTGATTATCGACCTCTGCTGAGATGAGGTTCTTCTGGCTTCTACTATCAATAATAAAATGCAGCAGGGTCCCCTTCACCCACATCTATGAATGAAAAAGGTGTTCCCCCTCTTTGGGATTTGTTGGTTCTTCTGGTTGAATTGTTGTGGTACCGAAAATAGCAGTGGGGTCTGCGTCAATGATCTGCCCTTTACCAGTATTTTCAAAATCAGATTTTTAATCAGGGTTCAGCTCCTTGTCTTTGATCTCGGTCACCGATGATGTTTTTGAGTGATATTCATCGGTGTTGTGCCAGGGGATTTTGTGGAAAGTGCACCATTTTCCGGTGTCCTTCTTTGTCTTCTCGTGACCCTTCTTTTCCTGTGGCTTGGACTAGTTTTCAGGAGACTATTTGTTAGGGTTGTCTTTGTCATACTTTGGTTGTTGCGGATTTGACTACCGGAATTCTCGTTTGTTCTAGTGCTTAAATTTCTGCTCAAGTTTAACAACATATCAATAGGCAGCACCGAGTGATGAGATGTCTAGAAAATCCATTTCAGTTTGGATGTATCTATGTATATCCCCACGGTATTTCAGAACCAAATATCATTCGGAGTCTTTGATACCCAGCTTGGTGCGCAAAGTATGGAAAGCATTGGTAAACTCTGAAACTACTTGGCCCCTCTGTTGCCGGAGTGTGGTCCATCTCATGTACTGGTCCTCATAGTTTCCAACATGGTAATACTATTCCTTTATTGCATCCACCAAAAAAATCCCAAGTGGGCTTGACCCCATATATTCTAGACTCCTCTGTGGAACTTTTCTCCCAGTAAGTTTGCCACCAATGTTTGACATGAGGAAAATATTTAAGGAGTGCGAAGGTGATCTTTTCTTTGTCGGAAAAATTGTGAATAGAGAAATAACCTTCTAGCAGAGTTAACCATTTTTCTAGGGCTTCTGCATCTATCTATCATTCAAATAAAGGAATATCAAAATTAAATTGTACCTTGAAAGGCGAGGTGCCTCCAAAGTGTCCGCTTGATGAATATGCAGCTGGTTCTATCGGTAGGCGTTGAAGGATGTGGGAAAAATTCTCCATCTTTTCATCCCTTTGTTGTGTGAGAGATTGCTCAAAGATACAGTAATACACGATTTATATTAATGAAACAAATGTACAGAGACTGTAAAAATACATAGTGAAAGACTCGCTAGAATGGTGGTAGCTTATCTTTGAGGAGAGATGTGACGGCTACTCGCATTCACAAGAAGATGATTACAATGAGGCTTTGAAGTCCTTTTAACAATAAACAAGAATGCCAAAAACCTTAGACATCCAAAAACCTAACCCTAGGAGATGAAGTGCCAAAAGTCATGTGGGCCCTGTTTGGGTAGGTTAGTACATCAACTTCCTGGGGTCGTAACTTTTGCATACGATCTCCGTTTTAGGCACATGATAGCCTGTTGGAAAGGTATCATCAAGGAGATTTATTTTGGGGGCTCAATCATGCCTTTGGCTATTATTGAGAAGCTGGATCCCGAAAAACCTTCATTTAGGCCCTCAAAATGGCCCTCGAAGTTAAAACTGCTAAAAATAGTAAATTGCAAAAATTGCCAGAAAACTATTTTGAGCCAGTTGGAAAAGGTGGGTGGCCACCGATATCCACCTGGATCAATCCTCCCTCCTTAGGACTAAATTTTCTCCATTGCATTGAGTTCCTGGGGGAGATGGAAAAGCGTTTGCTGAATCTGCATCTTGGTGAGTTGCTTGCCTTGTTGGAGATGTCGCGCTGCTCGGTTTCTGGAAGTCTGTCACAAACTTGTTGAGGCTGAGGATTTTCAACAAGTTGAGCTACACGAGAGGATGGTGTGCAGAAGGAATCTTTTTGCTTTGTTGGAACCTTGTCGACTTGCTTATGTTTGATAGAAGGTGCTTGGGGTGTGGCTGTAGTCGTTTCAGTGTCCTTCTGTTCCCCATTTGAACAGATTGTGAAGAGGCTAAATTTTGTAGTATGAGATACTACCTTGCGACACTGTTTAAGTGGAACAATAGTCATAACTACCTCTTGTATTCTTTAGAGATGACCCCCCAGAGAAACAATGACATTGCGGGGTCGAGACTCATAAACAGCATGGTGTCTCCACATATATGGCTGGCCCAAGAGAACATCATAGACATCCAGTGGGGAAAAATTACATAATACCTCATCCTTGAAGGGATGGATGCGGTATGACAATCGACACTGTTGTATGACATGGAGATCTTGTCCTTGGCGAAGCCACCCGATGTTGTATGGCTGCAGGTGTGGTGTTGTCAACAATCCCAACTATTTGGTGAGCTCTGCTGAGATGAGGTTCTTCTGGCTTTCGCTATCAACAATAAAATGCAGCGGGGTCCCCTTCACCCACATCTGTTAATGAAAAAGGCTCTTCCCCTCTTCAAGATTTATTGGTTCTTCTGGTTGAATTGCTTCGGTCACGACAATAGCAGTGGAGTCTGCGTCAATGATCTGTCATTTATTAGTATTTTCATAATTAGATTCTGAATCAGGGTTCGACTCCTTGTCTTTGATCTCGGCCACCAATGATTTTTTTTAGAGACATTGATCGGTGTTGTGCAAGGGGATTTTGTGGAAATTGCACCATTTTCTGGTGTCCTTCTTTGTCTTCTCGTGACCCTTCTTTTCCTGTGGCTTGGACTGGTTTTCGGGAGACTGTTTGTTAGGGCTGTCTTTTTCATACTTTGGTTGTTGTGGATTTGCAGACCCGAACTCCCATTTTTTTTTGTGATTAAATTTCTTCTCTATTTTAACAGGATATCGATAGGCATCACCGAGTGATGAGATGTCCAGAAAATCCATTTCAGTTTGGATGTATCTGTGTAAAGCCCCACGGTATTTCAGAACCAAATGTCATTCAGAGTCTTTGATACCCAACTTGGTGTGCAAAGTATGGAAGGCATTGGTGAACTTCGAAACTGCTTGGCCCCTCTCTTTCTGCAGTGTGGTCCATCTCATGTATTGGTCCTCATAGTTGCCAACATGGTAATACTGTTCCTTTACCACATCCACAAAAAAATCCCAAGTGGGCTCGGCCCCATATATTCCAGACTCCTCTGTGGAACTTTTCTCCCAGTAAGTTTCCCACCAATGTTTTACATGAGGGAGAGCTTTAAGGAGTGCGAAGGTGATATTTTCTCTGTCAGAAAAATTGTGAGCAAAGAAATAACCTTTTAGCAGAGTTAACCATGTTTCTAGGGCTTCTGCATCTATCTGCCATTCAAGTACATGAATATAAAAATTAACGTGTACCTTGAAAGGCGAGGTGCCTCCAAAGTGCCCGCTTAATGAATATGCGCCTGCTGCTATCGACAGGCGTTGAAGGATGTGGAAAAAATCTTCCATCATTTCGTCCCTCTGTCGCGTGAGAGCTTTCTCAAGCAACATATTGATAGGATCGTATGTTCCGTCATTTTTATTTTCTTCCACCATTTAGGGTTTCTTGGGTGTGCAAGAGAGATTGTCTTCAAGAGAGACAAGCTCGAGACCCAACTTGCTATACTCGGACCTCATCGGGGACATGCAGTGAAAAAACGATCAAGAGAATCCTGCTCTGATACCACTGATCCAAATTATTTTCGGCACAAAATGAGAGCGGAGATATAATAAAGAAATTCACAAAGATATCACAGATATCCAATAATATAATAGAAATGTATCAGAGATGCAACCATAAACACAAAGATACAGTAATACACAATTTCTATTAATGAAATAAATGTACAGAGACTATAAAAATACAGAGTGAAAGACTTGCTAGAATGGTGGCATCTTATCTCTGAGAAGAGATGCGATGGCTACTCGCATTCACAAGAAGATGATTACAATGAGGCTCTGAAGGCCTTTTTACAATAAAAAGGAATGCCAAAAACCCTAGACATCAAAAAACCTAACCCTAGTAGATGAAGTGTCAAAAGTCATGTGGGCCCCGTTTGGGTAAATTAGTACATCAATTTCCCAGGGTCATAACTTTTGCATACGATCTTTGTTTTAGGTGCATGATAGCCCATTGGAAAGGTATCGTCGAAGAGATTCATTTTGGGGGCTCAAGCATGCCTTCGAATATTATTGAGAATCTTGATCCTAAAAAACCTTCATTTAGGCCCTCAAAATGACCCGGAAGTTAAAACTGCTAAAAATAGTAAATTGACAAAATTGCCAGAACTGTTTTGAGCCAGTTGGAAAAGGTGGGTGGACACTGATTTCAACCTTAGGAAGCAATGGTATCCATTGCGTTGAGTTCCCAGGGGAGAGGGAAAAGAGTTTTTTGAATCTACATCTTGGTGAGTTGCTTACCTTGTTGGAGACGTCGCGCTTCTCAGTTTGTGGAAGTTGGTCATGAACCTGTTGAGGTTGAGGATTTTCAACAAGTCGAGCTACATAAGAGGACGGTGTGCAGAAGGAATATTTGTGATTTGTTGTAACCTTGTCGACCTGCTTTTGTTGGATAGAAGGTGCTTGGGGCGAGGTTGTAGTGGTTAGAGTTTCCTTCTGTTCCCCTTTTGAACAGATTGTGAAGAAGCTAAATTTTATAGTATGAGATACTACCTTGCAGCACTGTTTAGGTGGAACAATTGTCAGAACTAACTCTAGTATTCTATAGAGATGAACCCCTAGAGAAACAATGACACAGTGGGGTCGAGACTCATAAAAAACATGGTGTCTCCACATATATGGTTGTCCCAAGAGAACATCACAGACATCCAGTAGGGAAACATCACATAATACCTCATCCGTGAAGGGTTGGATATCATATGACAATCGACATTGTTGGCTGACACAGATATCTCATCCTTGGAGAAGCCACTCGATGTTCTTCTAGCTTCCACTATCAACAATAAAATGCAGCGAGGTCCCCTTCATCCACATCTGTGAATGAAAAAGGTGCTCCCCCTCTTTGGGATCTGTTGGTTCTTCTGGTTGAATTGCTGCAGTCGCGACAATAGCAGTGGGGTCTACATCAATGATTTGTCCTCTACTAGTATTTTTAAAATCAGATTCTGAATCATGGTTCGGCTCCTTGTCTTTGATATCAACCACCAATGACTATTTTGAGCAACATTCATCAGTGTTGTGCCAGGGGATTTTGTGGAAATTGCACCATTTTCCGGTGTCCTTCTTTGTCTTCCCGTGACCCTTCTTTTCCTGTGTCTTGGACTGGTTTTCGGTAGATTGTTTGTTAGGGCCTTATTTTTCATACTTTGGTTGTTGTGGATTTGCAGACCTGAACTCTCGTTTGTTCTGGTGCTTAACTTTCAACTCTATTTTAACAAGATATCGATAGGCAGCACCGAGTGATAAGATGTCCAGAAAATCCATTTCAGTTTAGATGTATCTGTGTAGAGCCCCACGGTATTTCAGAACCAAATTTCATTCAGAGTCTTTGATGCCCAACTTGGTGCACAAAGTATGGAAGGCATTGATGAAATCTAGAACTTCTTGGCCCCTCTCTTGCCGCAGTGTGGTCCATCTCATGTACTGGTCTTCATAGTTTCCAACATGGTAATACTTTTCCTTTACTGCATCCAAAAACAAATCCCAAGTGGGCTCGGCCCCATATATTCCAGACTCCTCTGTGGAAATTTGCTCCCAGTAATTTTCCCACCAATGTTTGACATGAGGGAGATATTTAAGGAGTACGAAGGTGATCTTTTCTCTATCGAAAAAATTGTGAACAGAAAAATAACCTTCTAGTAGAGTTAACCATTTTTCTAGGGCTTTTGCATCTATCTGTCATTCAAATACAGGAATATCAAAATTAACTTGTATCTTGAAAGTTGACGTGCCTCCAAAGTGGCCGCTTGATGAAGATGCACCTTTTGATATCAGCAGGCATTGAAGGATGTGGGAAAAATTCTCCATCATTTCGTCCCTCTGTCGCTTGAGAGCTTGCTCAAACAACATATAGATAGGATCGTTTGCTCCGTCATTTTTCTTTTCTTCCACCATTGAGGGTTTCTTGGGTGTGTGAGAGTGATTGTCTTGAAGAGAGACAAGCTCAAGACCCAACTTTCTATATTCGTACCTCATCGGGGACATGCACTGAAAAAATGATAAAGAGAAGTCTGCTCTGATACCACTGATCCAGATTATTTTCGGCATAAAATGAGAGCGGAGATATAATAAATAAATGCATAGAGATATCCTGGATATCCAATAATATAACAAAAATTTATTAGATATGCAACCATAAACACAAATATATAGTAATACATGATTTCTATTAATGCAATAAATGTACAAATACTGTAAAAATACAGAGCGAAAGACTCGCTAGAATGGTGGCAGGTTATCTCTAAGAAGAGATGCGACGGCTACTCACATTCGCAAGAAGATGATTACAATGAGGCTCTAAAGGCCTTTTTACAATAAAAAGGAATGAAAAAAACACTAGACATCCAAAAACCTAACCCTAGGAGATGAAGTGCCAAAAGTCATGTGGGCCCCGTTTGGGAAAGTTAGTACATCAACTTCCTAGGGTCGTAACTTTTGCATACGATCTTCGTTTTAGGCGCATGATAGCTCATTGGAAAGGTATCATTGAGGAGATTCATTTCGAGGGCTCAATCATGCCTTCTACTATAATTGAGAATCTATATCCCGAAAAACCTTCATTTAGGCTCTCAAAATGGCCCCGAAAGTTAAAATTGCTAAAAATAGTAAATTGCCAAAATTTCCAAAAAATTGTTTTGAGCCAGTTGGAAAAGGTGGGTGGCCACCAATATCCACCTAGATCAATCCTCCCTCCTTAGGAAGAAATGTTATACATTGCGTTGACTTCCCAGGGGAGAGGGAAAAGCATTTACTCAATCAACATCTTGGTGAGTTGCTTGCTTTGCTGGAGACGTCGCGCTACTCAATTTGTGGAAGTTTGTCACGAACCTGTTGAGGTTGAGGATTTTCAAAAAGTTGAGCTACATGAGAGGAAAGTATGCAGAAGGAATCTTTGTGCTTTTTGCAACCTTTTCGACCTACTTCTATTGAATAGAAGGTGCTTGGGGCGAGGCTGTAGTGGTTGCAGTGTCCTTCTATTCCCCTTTTGAATAGATTGTGAAGAAGCTAAATTTTGCAGTATGAGATACTACCTTGTGGCACTGTTTAGGTGGAACAATAGTTGGAACTACCTCTGGTATTCTGTAGAGATGACCCCCTAGAGAAACAATGATACTGTGGAGTCGAGACTCATAAACAACATGATGTCTCCACATATACAGCTGGCCCGAGAGAACGTCATAGACATCCAGTGGGGAAACATCACGTAATACCTCATCCTTGAAGGGCTAGATGCCTTATGACAATCGACACTATTGGCTGACATGAAGATCTCATCCTTGGCGAAGCCACTCAATGTTGTATTGCTACGGATGTGGTGTTCTCGACAATCCCAACTATTTGGCGACCTCTGCTGAGATGAGGTTCTTCTGGCTTCCACTATCAACAATAAAATGCAGCAGGCTCCTCTTCACCCACATCCGTGAATGAAAAAGGTGCTCCCCCTCTTTGGGATATTTTGGTTCTTCTGGTTGAATTGTTGTGGTCGCAACAATAGCAATGGGATCTGTGTCAATGATCTATCCTTTACCTGTATTTTTAGAATCAGATTCTGAATCAGGGTTTGGATCCTTGTCTTTTATCTCGGCCACCAATGACTGTTTTGAGCAACATTCATCAGTGTTGTGCCAGGGGATTTTGTGGAAATTGCACCATTTTTCAGTGTCCTTTGTCTTTTCGTGACCCTTCTTTTCCTGTGACTTGGACTGGTTTTCGGGAGACTGTTTGTTAGGGCCGCATTTGTCATACTTTGGTTGTTGCAGATTTGTAGACCCAAACTCCCATTTGTTCTGGCACTTAAATTTCTTCTCGATTTTAACAACATATCAATAGGTAGCACTGAGTGATGAGCTGTCTAAAAAATCCATTTCAGTTTGGATGTATCTGTGTAGAGCCCCACAGTATTTCAGAACCAAATGTCGTGTAGAGTCTTTGATACCCAAATTGGTGCGCAAAGTATGGAAGGAATTGGTGAACTTTGTAACTTCTTGGCCCCTCTCTTACCGCAGTGTGGTCCATATCATGTACTAGTCCTCATAGTTTCCAACATGGTAATAATGTTCCTTTACCTCATCCACAAAAAAATTCCAAGTGGGCTCGACCCCATATACTCCATACTCCTCTGTGGAACTTTCCTCTCAGTAAGTTTCCCACCAATGTTTGACATGAGGGAGAGCTTTAAGAAGTGCGAAGGTGATCTTTTCTCTATCAGAAAAATTGTGAACAGAGAAACAACCTTCAAGCATAGTTAACCATTTTTCTAGGGCTTCTGCATCTATCTATCATTCAAATACAGGAATATCAAAATTAACTTGTACCTTGAAAGGAGAGGTGCCTCCAAAGTGGTTGCTTGATGAATATGCACCTGATGCTATCGGTAGGCGCTAAAGGATGTGGGCAAAATTCTCCATCATTTCCTCCCTCTGTCACGTGTGAGCTTGCTCAAGCAACATATTGATATGATCATCTACTCCATCGTTTTTATTTTCTTTCTCCATTGAGGGTTTCTTGGGTGTGCGAGAGAAATTTTCTTCAAGAGAGACAAGCTCAAGACCCAACTTTCTATACTCAGACCTCATCGAGGACATGCATTAAAAAAATGATCAAGAGAAGCCTGCTCTGATACCACTGATCCAGATTATTTTCGGCACGAAATGAGAGTGAAGATATAATAAAGAAAAGCACAGAGATATTGCGAATATCGAATAATATAACAGAAATGTATCAGAGATGCAACCATAAACACAGAGATATAGTAATAGATAATTTATATTAATGAAATAAATGTACAGAAACTGTAAAAATACAGAGTGAAAGACTCGCTAGAATGGTGGCAACTTATCTCTAAGAAGAGATGTGACGGCTACTCACATTCGCAAGAAGATGATTACAATGAGGCTATAAAGGCCTTTTTACAATAAACAGGAATGCCAAAAACCCTAGACATCCAAAAACCTAACCCTAGGAGATGAAGTGCCAAAAGTCATGTGGGCCCCATTTGGGTAAGTTAGTACATCAACTTCCCGGGGTTGTAACTTTTGCATATGATCTTCGTTTTAGATGCATGATAACCCGTTGAAAAGGCATCGTCAAGGAGATTCATTTTGGGGTCTCAATCATGCCTTTGGCTATCCTTGAGAAGCGCGATCCTGAAAAACCTTCATTTAGGCCCTCAAAATGGCCTCGAAAGTTAAAACTGCTAAAAATAGTAAATTGCCAAAATTGCCAGAAAACTGTTTTGAGCCAGTTGGAAAAGGTGGGTGGCCACTGATATCAATCTGGATCAATCCTCCCTCCTTAGGAAGAAATTGTCTCCATTGCACTGAGTGACCGGGGGAGAGGGAAAAGCGTTTTTTGAATCTGCATCTTGGTGAGTTGCTTGCCTTGCTAAAGATGTCGCACTGCTCAGTTTGTGGTAGTATGTCATGAACCTGTTGAGGCTGAGGATTTTCAACAAGTCGAGCTACATGAGAGGATAGTTTGCAGAAGGAATCTTTGCACTTTGTTGCAACCTTGTCAACCTGCTTATGTTGGAGAGAAGGTGCTTGGGGCGAGACTGTAGTGGTTCCAGTGTCCTTCTATTCCCCATTTGAACAGATTGTGAAGAAGCTAAATTTTGCTGTATGAGTGTTAGGACCACGCTATGCACCTTTTTGACTATACCTTTTGTCATTATTATACCTTTCATCACTAGTATTTAGACTCACATTATCACCTCACCTGATCATTCCAAGGTATACAACGTCCTTTCTCATGATTATATGCTTAATCTGTTTTGCATAACACTTTACATTACTTTTGGTCTTAACCATTGATTAGAAGTGCATAAGTGTCTTCTGCAGAACAATATTCAAGACCGATGCTGAAACACAGAACTTTCCAGTTGATGCTGAAACACGGAAGCTGCTACACAGTCCGAGGATGCATATGCCGAAACACGAGCAGCTACATGGTTCGAGAAGGCAGATGCTGAAACACGAAGCTGCCACCCAGTTCAGAACAGATGCTGAGACATAGTAGAAACCACCACGATGCTGAAACACGAGCCCTGACAGTTAGCAGTCAAGGCTGACACAGTCAAAGGGGCGCAATTCACGTGGCCAAACAGCCGTGAATTGCGATACTGAAACATCATCAGCAGCTATGAGAAGAAGCTGTTACACCAGCCGTAACAGCAATGCCTTGTCAGCTCCTGTATTAGCATTCGGTTGCATGAGAATAGGATACCCTATGCTGATTTAGAAGGAAGATCCGATTTAGCGTAGGATCCAGATTTGCCTTGTAATGATTGTATCGATGGGATTTCCCTTTAAATCAAAAGGAAATCACCATTCGAGGAGACCAATTTTTCATGTACTAAGAACTTCAGAGAAGCGGGACGTGTTCGATCCTTTTATTTTGTAATGAGATATTTC
>ML778052.1:816772-832121 GCA_009831015.1 Picea engelmannii | reverse complement strand
AAGGGTTCCTACTCAGAAAGGAAAGAACTAAAACATCCTAATTCCTGTTTACTTTCCCTATGTTAGTCAGAACTGGGTTAGAGATCCCTGCTTAGAAAGAAAGGAATCAGATTGCCTTGTTCTCTGTAGACTTCAATCTCACAGTGTGCTAAACAGAAGTAAGGCCCAAGGCTCCTGCTTAGACAGAAAGGAACTAAGTGCTTTTCTCTCTGTTAGATAGAGTTTATTGTTTCTGCATTATTGTTTCCATGAAAAAATATTGATACTGAGTCTCTGTTGAGAATAAGGGTCCTGTTCTCTGATCGCAAGATAGTTGTTCTTTCCCATTGCAATGATGTTTTGAAATGTAATCCAGGATTCTTAATTTAGCTGTGAAGAATTGCAATTAGGGAGATTCCTGTCCTGTGATCTAATTCAGAACTTCAGTTCACTTCAGCAATCATAGATAGAATGATTTCTTTACTACAACACTAAATACTTTTGGAATTGAGCATATACAGTGCATGGCTATCTTTGAAACAAAAGACTTCCCTGGGTTGATAATTTATGTTTCACTTAGTTGTTTAAAATTAATTAAGCAATTATAGTGACCAACAATGAGATGCTACCTTGCGGCACTGTTTAGGTGGAACATTTGTTGGAAATACCTTTGGTATTCTGTATAGATGACCCCCTAGAGAAAAAATGACACCGCAGAGTCAAGACTCATAAACAACATTGCATCTCCACATATATGGTTGGCCCAAGAGAACATCACAGACATCCAGTGGGGCAACATCACATAATACCTCATCCTTGAAGGTTTGGATGACGTATGACAATCGACACTGTTTCCTGACACATAGATCTCGTCCTTGGTGAAGCCACCTGATCTTGTATGGTTGTGAGTGTGGTGTTGTCGAAAATCCCAACTGTTTGGTGACCTCTGCTGAGATGAGGTTCTTCTGGCTTCCGCTATCAACAATAAAATGCAATGGCATCCCCTTCACCCACATATGTGAATGGAAAAGGTGCTCCCCCTCTTCGGGATCTGTTGGTTCTGTTGGTTGTGGAGCCTGATTATCTTCCTGATTTATAGGTCTTTTACTTTTAACCATGTTTATACCCCATGAAGTATTTACACCCTAGAAGTATGTACACTCTTCCACACGGGGGAGTGCAGAGGGGGGGTACCTTGTAAAATTATATTATAATTTCAATGTAAATATGGACCGTTCATTATAAGGTCACAGATCTAACGGTAGAGATTATGTTAGGGTTTTTTTCCCTAGAAGGCAACCCTATTTTATGAGGGAAATGTATCAAGGCTATGGATGGTGGTGAAGATTGTATTCTGAGATAGGAGACTGTGAGAGAAAGAAGAGGAAGTTACAGCAGGTTTTGCTGTAGGTTGTATCCCTTCATTTTGCCGGATAATAATAAAGAACGGACCTGGCAATTTCTCTGGTGGACGTAGCTCACACTGGGTGAACCACGTAAATCTGTGTCTCTCTTGTATTGTGTATCTTCTATGTTTTATTTCCACATTTGTTTTATTTTATTGCTTCGTGGTCCTATTTTTCTAACAGGTTCTTCTGGTTGAATTGTTGTGGTCGCAAAAATAGCAGTGGGGTCTGCGTCAATGATCTGTCCTTTACCAGTATTTTTAGAATAAGATTCTGAATCAGGGTTCGGCTTCTTGTCTTTGATCTCGACCACCAATGACTGTTTTGAGTGACATTCATCGGTGTTGTGCCAAGGGATTGTTTGTAAATTGCACCATTTTCCGATGTCCTTCTTTGTCTTCCCGTGACCCTTCTTTTCCTGTGGCTTGGACTGGTTTTCAGGAGACTGTTTGTTAGGGCTGTCTTTTTCATACTTTGGTTGTTGTGGATTTGCAGATACAAACTCCCATTTTTTCCGGTGCTTAAATTTCTTCTCTATTTTAACAGGATATAAATAGGCAGCACCGAGTGATGAGATGTCCAGAAAATCCATTTCAGTTTGGATGTATCTGTGTAAAGCCCCATGGTATTTCAGAACCAAATGTTGTTCGAATTCTTTGATACCCAACTTGGTGCACAAAGTATGGAAGGCATTGGTGAACTCTGTAACTTCTTTGCCCCTCTGTTACCGCATTATGGTCCATCTCATGTACTGGTCCTCATAGTTGCCAACATGGTAATATTGTTCCTTTACCGCATCCACAAAAAAATCCCAAGTGGGCTCAACCCCATATATTACAGACTCCTCTGTGGAACTTTTCTCCCAGTAAGTTTCCCACCAATGTTTGACATGAGGGAGAGCTTTAAGGAGTGTGAAGGTGATCTTTTCTCTGTGGGAAAAATTGTGAACAAAGAAACAACCTTCTAGCAGAGTTAACTATTTTTCTAGGGCTTCTGCGTCTATCTGTCATTCAAATATAGGAATATCAAAATTAACTTGTACCTTGAAAGGTGACATGCCTCCAAAGTGGCCGCTTGATGAATATGCGCCTGTTGCTATCAGCAGGCATTGAAGGATGTGAGAAAAATTCTCCATCATATCATCCCTCTGTCGCTTGAGAGCTTTCTCAAGCAACATATTGATAAGATTGTTTGCTCCATCGTTTTTCTTTTCTTCCGCGATTGAGGGTTTCTTGGGTGTGCAAGAGTGATTTTCTTGAAGAGAGACAAGCTCGAGACCCAACTTGCTATACTCGGACCTCGTCAGGGACATGCACTGAAAAAATGATCAAGAGCAGCCTGCTATGATACCAATGATCCGTATTATTTTCGACACAAAATCAGAGCGGAGATATAATAAATAAATGCACAGAGATATCACATATATCCAATAATATAACAGAAATGTATCAGATATGCAACCATAAACATAGAGCTATAGTAATACACAATTTGTATTAATGAAATAAATGTATAGAGACTGTAAAAATACAGAGTGAAAGACTCGTTAGAATGGTGGAAAGTTATCTCTGAGATGAGATGTGATGGCTACTCACATTCGCATGAATATGATTACAATGAGGTTCTGAAGGCCTTTTTACAATAAATAGGAATGCCAAAAACCCTAGACATCCTGTTGGCATAGGGGAAGACCTGAGGTTCACTCCAAGAGTACACCAACACGCCCTACCTACTAGCCCTTTTGGCAACACCTACGAAGCAGATACAGTCTCACCCGAAGCAACTATGAGGGGGTTGTAGGACATAGATGTCTACAACCATGGGAATATCAAGTGGATCTAGTAGAACAACAACACAACATGCATCTATCACTTATCAAGCTAGATGTATCCTTCCCTGCAATAGATCTGATCTAACACAGTAATGCAGATAATAATATAACAACGACAGAGATCAAAGCAACAATCACACACACAACACAAGATATACGTTGTTCAATTTCTCTCTAGGGCTACGTCCACAAAACTGTGTTGATGATTTATTAAGGTAAATCATATATCTCTTTTCTACGCTCTCAGTTAGAAAATTTTCTTTCTTCTCTCTCTTTCTCTCCCCTTCCTGCACACCCAGTTGTAGGACGTGACCTTCGCACACAGCTGAAGATATTACAACACCAGAAGGCTCTCTCACTCAACACTTCTCTTTCCCAATACAATAATCTCTTATACAATAATAGAGCTAGATCAACAACAATATCATACCAACCCGACCCAAGTGAGCAGAAGAGAAGAAACCTAGGCTGAAACCTAGGTGTCAAAACCCTAGATACCAAAACCCTTGGTGTCTAAAACCCTAGGTCAACTTGACCCACTTTTTCCGAGCTTCGCCAGCCTATCTTTCCTTCCTTCTCATGTGGTGCTCCAAAGCATCCAATGGTGGCTTTCTCTGCTTGCTGAGTTTTCCTTGACCCATCTTCCTTGATGATCTGTCATCCTTGATCTCCTCATCTAACGACTTTCTTTTTTTCACTCCACTCCATCTTTTCTTCTCTTCTGCTCACTTCGACCCAGTGACAACCATTGTGTCTCCGACGAAGCTCGCTTCTTACCTTTTATTCCTTGTTCTTCGCTTCCTGCCATACCTAAGGGCCAATAGGCCCCCAAAACTCACCTATGAATCGTCTAGAGTCACTTTGGATATGATCCCTCTATTTTTCTTCGATTTGGACTACGCAGTGCAACCTTTGCTTTATGTTTTATGCCTCCTCTCTATCCTTGTGCAGACTGTATTTTCTGTGTCTGGTACCTAGTTTCAACTGCACCTGGTACCTAGACCCTTTTCCTCCCTCTTTTACTGAGAGCTACAAGGCAGCTGATTGTCATAGTACAACTTCAACCAACTCCCATTCACCAATCCTTCCTTCCATTCTCCATTCAATGTCTTCAGTTGCGCAACTCCTCTTTCTGTAACATAGGTGAGCTCATATGGTCCAAGGCAATGCATTTTGAACTTCCCAGGGTGTTTTATAAACTTACTATCATACATCAGTACTAAGTCACCTTGCTTGAATGCCTTCTTCTTGATGTGCCTGTCATGATAGGCCTTCTCTCGTTCCTTCTGAACTTGTTGGTCGAATCCTGCAATGAATCTGTCTTCTTCCAGTTCAACCAATTGTGAAAGCCTCTCACGAACAGTGCCAGTGTCATCCATGTCTGTGAATGCAACAATTCTTAGGATTGGCACCAAGTATTCCATCGGGATAACATCTTCAAGACCATAAACCAACTTGAAAGGGGTCAACATTGTTAATTTCTTACAAGTGATTCTATAGGCCTATAGTACTACAGGTACTCTTAAATCCCAGTCATCCCTATTCACATCGCAAATTTTTGTCAATTTTGTCTCCAAGATCTTGTTGAATGCTTCAACTGTTCCATTAGCTTGTGGATGGTAAGGTGTACTCTTCTGATGGTGGACTACAAATTCTTTGGTCAGGGCTTCCACTGTATTATTGATGAAATGTGTGCCTTGATCACTCATAAGGATCCCCAATCTGAATGGAATTACTGTATATTGGTAGGATATCCATTCTGTGGCAAACGTGGTCTTGTGGCAGTCCTCCTTGACAATCTGGATCTAATGGTATTCAGAAAAGCCATCTGTAAAAGAATATACCTTCTGGCCTCCCACATTGTCTAATACTTCATCAGTGAATGGTGTAGGGAAAGGGTCATGCAGACATACATCATTCAACTTCCTGAGGTCCACACATATCCTGATTTCTCCCATCTTCGTGTCTTGTACTACCATAGGGATGATCCACTTTGACTCTTCGACAGGTTCAATAATCCCTTCTTACAACATTCTGTCGAGCTCAATCTTTACTTTTTCCTTGTATTTTGGGTTCAATCTGTAGGGCCTTTTCTTGACTAGCTTCACATCTGGTTTCAAAGGTAGTCTCATCCCTCCCATAGGTCCTTTGATATCCTGCATATCAGTGAAATTGGTTGGAAACAAGTCCTGATATCCATGCAACAACTATGTAATCTCGTCGATGGTAGCAACATCCCGGTAATATCTGACATTAGCAAGATTGGGTGTCTCCTCTGTTCCAATATTGACCTTTTTGATCTTGAGGGGCTGACCAATAAATGGTAGCTCAACTCCTGGTCCTTCCACATCTCTTTGGCCTTCTATTCCAGTGATGTTTACCTTCCCGGGGTCATCATCATCATCGACATTGATGTTGTAGAAAATATGCAATTTTTGGAGAGGCGTAGTCCATTCGTCTTCTTGTTCCATAGGGAGGCTAGATGCCTCTCCAAATACCTTCTATCTCACAATATGTAATGCTTGGTCTACTGAAGGATATTCACTTTCAAATAAAAAGGTGGTTACAAAATTCTGAATCATACCTTCCCAGTTTACAGTGACAGGGCGCAGCTCCGCTTGAAGGTACCAGTTGATAGGGGTCGTGTCCAGCGTGTTAATGAATCTGTGAACCCATTGTTCTCTAGGAATGTCATTCCAGGCCTCTTCGTAGCTTCACACATGGTCCTTTGGGAAGCTTCGACCTTTGTACCTTACTTCGCATCCTTTTTCTTGTGCTGAGAACTGCACTGTCATCAAGGTTCAACATTGTGTCCAATCTGTAATATTGCTTTTATGCCTCCCCCACCATCTTGTTGGTGTGGCTTTCATGGCCTCATCCATTTCCAGCAACCTCTATTGTGTTGGTACACTTGTCTCAAAATATTATAGGAAATTTTCTAAAGGGTTCAAGCCATCAAATGTGGGTAAGTTACTCATTGTTGTGTCGATCCAGCGAACCTCTCTAGTTAATCTAGCACATATTCTGGTAGATACTTCATACATCTGGTTCTGCCAGTTCTCCAGCACTACTTCTGAATCTGATGAGCACACATTGTCACTTCGCCAGCTCAGATTCCCATCGGCTGTAGGGTTGATGTAATCCTGTTGTCTGGCGGTTAATTTGTAGATGTTTTCTAGTTCGTATGCGTGGTCTCCTTCTCTGATAGGCTCTATGTATTGAGGAACCTCATATGGATCTAAGGGTGCAATGAGCTGAACACCATCTCTTTCAAATGTCATACACCTTTTCTTTAAATCAACAAAAGTAGAATTGTTGAAGGCCCAATCAATTTCTACCAGCGTAGGGTGAGGGAAACTGTCATCAACAATTTCAATGACCTCAAAATATGAAAAGGTTCTAACCCCGTTGATGTCCACAGGGACATGCACCAATCATCCAAATGGGCTGACAACTTGCTAATTATCCATGCAAAGTCTGATAGGGGAATAGACCAGCTTGGTTTTTCCCATCAGTGCCCAAGTTTGCTTCATCATGACATTGACCTCCGACCCTAAGTCGAGGACCACATAGTCTATATCATACTCTCCTATTTGAGCATTCAGGTGTAATTCTTTATTTTTCCTTCTCTTCTTACCAATTTGGTGTACTTCCCTATTCAGTAAGGGGTCTATCTTCCCTATCTCATATTGTTTAACCACATTTTGCAGCTCTTGTATAGATTTCCCATCTTTAAGTAGTTCTATAAACATATATAAGAAGCTGGAAAGTTTAGTTACCTCTTTTCCATCTATGGGTGAGTCAGATTGATCAAATGCGTGAGGCATTCCATATTCTCTTATTTTTGGTTGTGTTTTTGAGGAATAGCCTTGATCTTCTTTGAATTCTTGCCTTGCTTCTTCAAAGGTTTGTTTTTCTTTCTTCGCATCAAATGCTTGAGTCTTCTCCACAACTTTCCTGATACCTGAGTCTTCTGTGCTCTTTCTTTGGGTCATTCTATTCTCTCCTATAGCAATGCCTCCTCGAGTATTAACAATGATTCTAGGGTTTGCTCCACGAGGTTCAACATATATCAGTTTCACTTGCGGGTTCTGCTGAGGTCCTCGTCTTTCTTGAAGCTTAGCTAGCAACGCAGGGTAGTCCTCAATGACATGCTCGAAGGAGTTGCAATAACTATAAGTGGTACAAGGGTTCTGGCAGTCTCTTGCGAGATGTCCTAGTTGTGCGTAGTTATAACAAATTATTTGTCCCCGGCGCCTCGACCCATACCTCCTCCTCCTCCTCATCCACCACGAGGATTGAAGTTTCCTCTTCCCGGGGAGTTATACTATGCATTGTTTCCTTCTTGATGTACTTCACCTTGGATATTGTATATGTCTCTTGATATTTCATGCATGAGATCATAAGCTCTACAATCTCTATCATCATGCCCTACTAACTTATAGAATGTGCAATGCAAGTTCGTGGGTGTCTGAACGTACTTCTGCATGTAATAGCACTCACTAGGGCGATGTAATGTGACTTGCTTCAAAGGGCTCAGAGCTCCCAAAGCCAGATATTCGTGAAATAGGGGATAGTGTTCCTTGTCATGGCCTTCTGATTTTCACCTGATACACCAGATGTATTCTCTTTTGTCTTTTCCCTTGTCCTTTTTCATGTCCTCAACCTGCAAAGACAAGCTAGTTAACTGACTCATGATCTGGCTCATACCTGAGCTATATTCTCCCATAGGGGTTAATTCAAGATTCATAGCGATCTCCAATGATTCTACCTGTGAAGAAATATTCTACTGCATTAGGGGAACTCTGATATGTGGTAAAAGAGCAACAATGAACCATTCTTTGTTCTTCTTGTTCGGGATCTTGAAAGTCAGTCGGCCTGTTAGGGTCTTGAATCTCTGGTCGAACTCCCAAATAGGTTCGACTACATTATGCTTGATCTCCTTCAACTCTGTAATACATTGTGACTCTGACTTAGGTTTCTTGAACTCTGCAATCAGTGCATTCTTGATCTCATTTAGTGGCTTAGGCTGCGCAAGTCCTTGGACAAGCTTCATGTACCAGATTAACACGTGATCCCTCAGTGTAGTGCTAAACCGGTTTCTTTTAACAGCTTCATCGGTAATATTTTTAATGTTCCATACGGCCTCACACAAGAACCAGTGTTTATCAGGATCTTTAGATCCATCTCCTCTAAAGATAGGGAGCCTCATCTCATCTTCCATGAATTTGCCTAGGTTTCCTATTTGAGTAGATGTTGAACTACTAGTAACAGTACTCTGCGGACTCTGGTGATTCAGAATATTCTAATGACTTAGCATTTTTGAAACAATAGGGGGGTTGATATTACTTACATCAGTGGTATGCACAGTTCCTGATGTTTCTGGCTCACTTCGGCGAAGTTCTTCAACTGCTTCTTCCTTTTCCCTAGTGGGTTCTGAGTGCTCCTCGTCTGTCAGATCTGCCTCTTCTCCACTATAGAAACCCTCTTCCCTGTAGTTTTGATTAAATAGGTTCTCAAGGTGAACCCCTCTGAATACTCTTCCACTGCGCGTATGTCCAGCTTCTTTGTCATTGTTGCTGTCTGAATTCCTGAAAATTAGCCTTTTCAGATCCAACTGGTCTACTATATCTTCAAGATGTGGTTTTCGTGCAAGAGAATCTTGATTCTTAACTTCATAAAATGCAAAAATTTCCCTCTCGGTCCTTTGAAAAAGTATCTCTCAGCTTGGCTATACGATTCTACTCTGTCAACAGCAAATTCGGTGATATAGCCTCCAATGGTACTATCAAACCAATGATCTACGGCTCAGGATATGACATTATCAACTCTCTTAACCTTCTAAATCAACGCCAATGTCCAAACCACAGGAGGTCTAGATCTGATCTCAAACTGTGTATCAGCTAACCTAGCCAACCAATCGTGTAGCTCCTGATGGATTCCTCCAAAGAAGATCTCATGAATGTCAGTGAAGATGTATCTTTGTAGCCAATCTTTAGTACTCAACTTAGGGTTCTTGTTTTGGGCTTCAACGAAGTCCCTCTCTTGATCCTCTATCCACTTTTGAATCTATGTCTTCGATGGGAACCACCTTGACATTCTCTCACGAATATTCTTGTCCTGGAAATGAAACCATTTGTTGGCACAGGGCCAAACCCAAGGTTCACTCCAAGAGCGCACCAACAAGCCCTAGATACTGGCCCTTTCAGCAACACCTGCGAAGCAGATGCAGTCTCACCTGAAGTAGCTATGAGGGGGTTGCAGGACAGAGATATCTACAACCAGGGGAATATCAAGTGGATCTAATTGAACAACAACACAACATGCATCTATCACTTATCAAGCTAGATCTATCCTTCCTTTTTATAGATCTGATCTAACATAGTAATGCAAATAACAATATAACAACGACAGATATCAAAGCAACAATCACACACACAACACAAGATATATGTGGTTCACCCTCTCTCTAGGGCTACATCCACAGAACTGTGCTTATGATTTATTAAGGTAAATAATACAGTTCTTATCTGCACTCTCAGTTAGCAGATATTATTTCTTCTCTCTCTTTCTCTCCCCTTTCTGCGCACTCAGCTGCAGGACATGACCTTCACACACAGCTGAATATCTTACAACACCATAAGGCTCTCTCACTCAACACTTCTCTCTCCCAATACAATATTCTCTTATACAATAATAGATCTAGATAAAAAACCATATCATACCAACCTGACACAGGTCCTATTGACCTTTATTTATACATTAAAATACCTCACCGACAGCCTTAGGCCGAAACCTAGGTGTCAAAACCCTAGATACCAAAACCCTAGGTGTCTAAAACCCTAGATCAACTTGACCCAATTTTTCTGGGCTTCGCCAGCTTGTCTTTCCTTCCTTATCGCGCGGTGCTCCAAAGAATCCAATGGTGTATTTTTCCTCTTGCTAATTTTTCCTTGACCCATCTTCCTTACTGATCTGTCATCTTCGATCTTCTCGTCTAACAACTTGCTTTTCTGCACTTCACTCCATCTTTTCTTCTCTTCTGCTCACTTCGACCCAATGACAGTCATTGTGTCTCCCGCGAAGATCGCTTCTTACCTTTTATTCCTTGTTCTTCACTTTCTTCCATACTCAAGGGCCAACACATCCAATAAACTAACCCTAGGAGATGAAGCGCCAAAAGTCATGTGAGCCTCGTTTGGGAAAGTTAAAACATCAACTTTCCAAGGTCGTAACTTTTGCATAGGATCTTTGTTTTAGGCACATGATAGCCCGTTGGAAAGGTATCATCGAGGAGATTCATTTTGGGGGATCAATCATGCCCTCAACTATCATTGAGAAGCTTGATCCAAAAAAACCTTTATTTAGGCCCTCAAAATGGTCTCGGAAGTTAAAACTGCTAAAAATAATAAATTGCCAAAATTGTCAGAAAACTGTTTTGAGCTAGTTGGAAAAGGTGGGTGGCCACCGATATCCACCTAGATCAATCATCCCTCCTTAGGAATAAATGGTCTCCATTGCATTGAGTGCTTGGGGTAGAGCGAAAAGCGTTTGTTGAATCTGCATCTTGGTGAGCTGCTTTCCTTGTTGGAGACGTCGCGCTGCTTAGTTTGCGGAAGTCTGTCACGAACCTATTGAGGTTGAGGATTTTCAACAAGTCGAGCTACATGAGAGGATGGTGTGCAACAGGAATATTTGTGCTTTGCTACAACCTTGTCGACCATATTTTGTTGGATAGAAGGTGCTTGAGGTGAGACTATAGTGGTTGCAATGTCCTTCTGTTCCCCTTTTGAACAGATTGTGAAGAATCTAAATTTTGCAGTATGAGATACTAACTTGCGACCCTGTTTAGGTGGAACAATAGTTGGAACTACCTCTGGTATTCTGTAGAGATGACCCCCTAGAGAAACAATGACACTATGGGGTCGAGACTCATAAACAACATGGTGTCTCCACATATATGGCTAGCCCAAGAAAACATCAGAGACATCTAGTGGGGCAACATCATATAATACCTCATCCTTGAAGGGCTGGATGTCTTATGACAATCGACACTATTGGATGACACAGAGATCTCATCCTTGGAAAAGCCACCCGATGTTGTATGGCTGCGGGAGTGGTGTTGTCGACAATCCCAACTATTTAGTGACCTCTGCTAAGATGAGGTTCTTTTGGCTTCCACTATCAACAATAAAATGCAACGGTGTCCCCTTCACCCACATCTGTGAATGAAAAAGGAACTCCCCCTCTTCGGGATCTGTTTGTTCTTCTGGTTGAATTGTTGTGGTCATGACAATAGCAGTGGGGTCTGCGCCAATAATCTTTCCTTTACCAATATTTTCAAAATCAGATTCTGAATCAAGGTTCAGCTCCTTGTCTCTGATCTCGGCCACCAATGACTGTTTTGAGTGACATTCATCAGTGTTTTGCTAGGGGATTTTGTGGAAATTGCACTATTTTCTGGTGTCCTTCTTTGTCTTCCAGTGACCCTTCTTTTCCTATGGCTTGGAATGGTTTTCGAGAGACTGTTTGTTAGGGTCATCTTTGTCATTCTTTGGTTGTTCTAGATTTGCATACCTGAACTCCCGTTTGTTCTGGTGCTTAAATTTCTGCTCAATTTTAACAACATATCGATAGGGAGCACCGAGTGATGAGATGTCCAGAAAATCCATTTCAATTTACATGTATCTGTGTAGAGCCCCACGATATTTCATAACCAAATGTCGTTCAGAGTCTTTGATACCCAGGTTGGTGTGCAAAGTATGGAAGGCATTGGTGAAATACGGAACTTCTTGGCCCCTCTCTTGCCATAGTGTGCTCCATCTCATGTACTGGTCCTCATAGTTTCCAACATGGTAATACTGTTCCTTTACCACATCCACAAAAAAATCCCAAGTGGGCTCGACCCCATATATTCTAGACTCCTCTGTGGAACTTTGATCCTAGTAAGTTTCCCACCAATGTTTGACATGAGAGAGATATTTAAGGAGTGTGAAGTTGATCTTTTCTCTGTCGAAAAAATTGTGAACAGAGAAATAACCTTCTAGCAGATTTAACCATTTTTCTAGGGCTTCTGCATCTATCTATCATTCAAATACATGAATATCAAAATTAACTTGTACCTTGAAAGGTGAGGTGCCTCCAAAGTGGTCGTTTGATGAAGATGTGCCTGCTGTTATCGGTAGGCGTTGAAGGATGTGGGAAAAATTCTCCATCATTTCCTCCCTCTGTCACGTGAGAGCTTGCTCAAGCAACATATTGATAGGATCGTCTGCTCCGCCATTTTTCTCTTCTTCCACCATTGAGGGTTTCTTAGGTGTGCGAGAGCGATTGTCTTCAAGAGAGAAAATCTCGAGACCCAACTTGCTATACTCGGACCTCATCGGGGACATGCACTAAAAAAACGATCAAGAGAAGACTTCTCTGATACCACTGATCCGGATTATTTTCGACACGAAATGAGAGCGGAGATATAATAAAGAAATGCACAGAGATATCACAGATATCCAATAATATAATAGAAATGTATCAGAGATGCAACCAAAAACACAGAGATACAGTAATACACAATTTCTATTAATGAAATAAATGTACAGAAACTGTAAAAATATAGAGTGAAAGACTCGCTAGAATGGTGGCAGCTTATCTCTGAGAAGAGATGTGATGGCTACTCACATTCACAAGAAGATGATTACAATGAGGATCTGAAGGATTTTTACAATAAACAGGAATGCCAAAAATCCTAGACATCCAAAAACCTAACCCTAGGAGATGAAGCGCCAAAAGTCATGTGGGCCCCATTTGGGTAAGTTAGTACATCAACTTCTCGGGGTCGTAACTTTTGCATACGATCTCTGTTTTAGGTGCATGATAGCCCGTTGGAAAGGTATTGTTGAGGAGATTCATTTTGGAGGCTCAATCATGCCTTTGTATATCATTGAGAAGTTTGATCCCGAAAAACCTTCATTTAGGCCCTCAAAATGACCTCGAAAGTTAAAACTGCTCAAAATAGTAAATTGCCAAAATTGCCAGAAAACTGTTTTGAGCCAGTTGAAAAGGGTGGGTGGCCACCGATATCCACCTGGATCAGTTTGAATCCATATTCTAATTGATAAAGTATTGGTCTATTTTAACCCAAATATCTGAGGTTCTCATTCATCTCACAAAGTGGAGATGTCCAAGAGAGGAGCCAAATGACACCCGCAAAGAAAACTCGGTTTTATATCCCGAGACTCGCTTTTGGAAAAATAGTACATATAGTCCAAATGACGAATTAAAATTATGAACTAAATAAAAAGTGTTTATATGGGTTATTGAGCAACACAATACCGACAAAATCTAAAATTAATCTCAAAAAATACAAAAATACTTAACTTAAAAAGTCATTAATGTACCTAAGTCTCCACTCAAAAAATATATATATCAAGAAAGTGTGGAATATAACATGTGACCACATATTGGTAATCCTTCTGAATTTGCTTATATGCACCATAGTTGATAGATTTCATTTTGACTTCATATTAAATTTTAGTGTAATGATACCTAAAAATCTAAGAGATGGAATGTTTAATAGTTTAATTTTCATTTTCCATGTAAATTTTAACTAGTAAGTTCTTCCTAACTATGACACCATTTTAAAAACTAGTTTAAATGATTTTAAAGCTAATAAAGACTACCTCTAATTTCATTTTTATAATCCAAAGAAAACACATAAATGAGAAAAATTCCCCAAAGTCATTTAACTGAGATGCTTATATCTTTTGATTTTGAATTTGTGCACAGGACTCAAAATTGCAATTCTATGTCTGGAGACAAAGATGATATGCATGCATTTTCAAGAACCAAAACTAAGTAAAACTAGAAAAAATTACTCATGATGTTCTATTTCTTCCACTTTCAATTGGAAAATTCTTTGTACACTGTTAATTGTTCGAAAAATCTTCTTAGGTAATCCATGGTATCACTTAGATCACTTCAGGCTGAAAATTTTCAAACCATAAGGAAAATAAAGTTGTATTATATATTAAGTTATATATTAATTAAAGTTCTATTATATTGTATTATATTGTGTGGTAAATGAAGAAAGGAAAATAAAAACTTTGGTGAATTTTATTAATTTTTAAAAGACTAAATATAAAATTATTAGAAATATTTTTGTAAAAAATATTTAAATTTATAAAGATTTTATAGAATTTCAAAAAAAATCTTAACCATTTATAAAATAAAATAATTGTGTCCTATATAATTAATTTGGGTTAATCATATTAAAAAAAATCTTTAAAAAATATATGAAAAATTAACCTATAAATAAAATTTTGCTCCTAAAATATTCCTAAATTTTCCATGGATTAAATTGTTTTTCTATCCATTAAAAAACATAAAATCCATAATTTAAAATTTAATTTAAATCATATTATAAAAAAAACATAAAATCCATAATTTAAAATTTACTTTAAATCATAATCATATTATAATATGAAGATATGTATTATATGAACCTAACCAGTGACATAAGATTGTATGTAAGCTCTATTACCATAGCATTTAAAAGGAGGCCTTAGCATATGCATGGACAATTGATAAAGTAGAATTAGTGATGAGATGATTTATGTGCCTTCCGAACAACTCAAATATCAAGAGCATACTTGAATATGATATGATTAAAGCTACTTCAAAAAGGTTGTAAGGTTGCATAAGATGGACCTCTCCTCTTAGCTACCCAACAATTTGACAATTTAAGATCATCATTGTATAAAAGGTTTTTAAAATATTGATTGTATTAATTTTTATCTAATAATAATTTTTATTTATTTAATAATTAAGTAATTAGGATTTAAACTAAAAAGTATAATTTGGTTTTAAAAGAGATTTAAGAGTAAAATATGTCTAATCCCAATTAAATGAAAACTATAATTAATGGAAAAATTTAATAAGCAACACAAGTTAAATGGAAGGGTTTATTTTTTAACTCATTTTAGCATTTAAGATAAGAGATTTATTTTGACTTGTTTCCATGAAGATTTAGTTAAAACAATTTTTTGGAGAACAAATTTGGAAATGCAAATCTTATATAGGGTTTTTTTCTTCATTAAAAGGGTTGGAATGTTTGTAGGCAATAGAGGAGAAATAGAAG
>ML778052.1:787373-816672 GCA_009831015.1 Picea engelmannii | reverse complement strand
TCCTATTAGATCAATAGTTGTAACATCCCTAGTTTTTTATCCCCATGAATTGTAATGTAAATTGTACTATAAATTGTACATGTCATTAGGTTGGTGAGCCAATATGTTTCAGGATGAAGAGCATGTAATGATTAATATGGTTGAAGGTCGAGCTATGTATATTATACATTGAAATTATTAATAAAATAAATTATTGGCTATGATATGAGAGTGACGACAATGTTGGGGGGCTATAATTCCACAAGAGAGGGTGTTAAAGTGAGTTCCAAGGGGTTTTTCATTCCTAATAAACCCAAGCCACTTTTATAATTCATTTTTGTTATTAAATATTTACCCCTTTGACTTATTTTAGACCAGTCATTAAATGCATGTAAAAGGTTGGTGGGAAAGTCATCTCACCAAGATATTGAAGTATGGGCTAAAGTACACTCATGTAAATTTAGTTACAACTAGTGTAAGTTTAGTTACAACTAGTACAACTGAGCTTAACTCACTTTACTGAGTTAAAATAATTTACAACTCACATAACTACACTTATAACTCTGTTACGACTTCAAGTCACTTAGTTACAACTAATTAGACTTCCATGTCCCACCAATCAGCCTTTGAACTCGAATTTCCTATAGCTAACTGATTTGGCATTTCAATTAACTATTTTCAAGTAATTATGAGATAATAGATTAATATTTATTGTCCAATTTATTTAAGGGAAAAATAAATTAGACACACATTTCTTGTTGACTTTTCAACACCCCCTCTCAACAAGAAAGGGATTATCCTTCACCTCGATCCTGTCTCTATGGTATTCGAATTTGGTCCTGGTGAGCGCCTTCGTCAAAATGTTTGCACCCTAATCTTCCGTAGGAATGTACTGAAGCAACATGATCTTCCGCTACACACAATCTCTGAGATGATGATACCGGATATCTATATGCTTAGATCTATCATGAAACACAGAATTAATTAAGAGTTTAATGCAACTCTGATTATCACAATGAATCACTGTCGGATCTAAATGATAACCAAACAAACCAATCAAGATCTTTCTCATCCAGATAACATCACATGCATCTTGAATCATTGCCATGTATTCCGATTCCACTGAACTGAGTGCCACAGATCTCTGTTTCCTGTTGTACCAAGAAATAGCTGTAGATCTGATACTAAAGATCCCCCCATGATGTGCTCTTTCTATCTGTTGGGCTTCCCTCCCAATCTACATTCGTGAATCCATGCAACTTCACCTCATCCGTCTGTCTGTACCATAAGCCATACTCATATGTTCCCCTCAGGTATCTCAGGACATGCTTACCCTCCTTCCAAAAGAGCTTGGTAGGATTAACCATCACTTGACTTAGTTGGTTAACCGTATAGAAAATGTCTGGTCTCATGTTCACTGAATACATTAGCGAACCCACTAATTGTCGATAGATAGTAGCTTCCACTACCTCTACAGAAGTAGCATCCTCTTTCCTCCAGTTTCCTGGAAGAGGAGTATCCATGGGTTTGCAACCCTCCATCTGAAACTTACCCAGTATCTTCCTTTGATTACTTGCCTTGAGACACAAAAGGTTCACCATCTCACTGCCATATTTCCAATCCAACAAAATAATGAAGAAGGCCCAAATCCTTCATCTCGAACTCCTTTGCAAGGTCCTCCTTGCATGAGTGTATCAACTGCTCATCACCAGTCAGTATTAAATCATCAACATAAAGAAAAATGATTAAAATCTTACCCTCCACCACAATTTGGTATAGTTTTGCATCCGCTTCACTTTTGGTGAAGCCCAGTCCGGTGAAATAGCTGTCTATCTGAGTCTACAAAGCACAAGGTGCTTACTTCAGCCCATACATCGCTCTCTTGAGTCTGCACACATGTGACTCCCTATAAAAGGTATCAAAACCTTATGTCTACTCAATGTACACTTATTCCTCAATGATCCCATTGAGAAACACAGTTTTTACATCCATCTGATGAATGCGCCAACCCATCTGCACTGAGAGTGCAAAGATGGATCTTATGGAAGAGTACCTTGCGACAGGTGCAAAGGTCTCATCATAATATATCCCCTCGATCTGTGAGAAGCCCTGAGCCATAAAATTGGCCTTGTATTTCTCCACACTCCCATCAGTAGCTTTCTTAACCTTGTAGATCCATCTCGAACCTACCATTGATTTGTCGACCAGTCTTGGGACAATTTCCCATGCATTGTTTTTGACAAAGGAGTCATACTCCTTCACCATTGCATCTACCCATGTGGGATCCTGCATTGCGTCCTGAAAGGAAGATGGGTCAGTCACAATACATTTGCTCATGAGAGCCATGTATCCAGTAAATCGATCAAGAGACTGTCTCTCTCTGCACTGTGAAGTAGGGGCCCCTACATTCTGTCCAGCATCTAGTTTCAATCTATCATCTTCCGTGGTGCGCTTTCTTCCATTTCTGATGGATGGATCTGAATGGGTGGCTTCCTCCACTCCATGAAACTCCTCATGTGGCTGATCCACATCTTGAGACTCATCTTTGGGAACCAACAGTTCCTCCTCTACATGCAAGTCTAGCTCCTTCTCAAGCGACAACCGCATGGCTTTCCCCTCATCAAATTTTATATCCCTTCGCATAACAGTCATATTACTGTTAGGAAAATACACACGATAATTATGGGGTGTTTTTGTGTACCCCACAAATATCCCAACTTTAGCAGTTGGTTCCAGCTTCTTCCTAGCATCCTTGGTCACATGCACATAAACAGATGAGCCAAAAATCTTAAAATGTGAGACATCATGTTTCTTACTAGTGAAATCTTCTTCAGGTGTACTCATGCCAAGTACTCTACGAGGAAAATGGTTTTGCACATAAACCACAATATTGCATGCTTCTGCCCACAAATTCATTAGTAAGCCCTGATCATGCAACATCGCTTGTGTTGCACCCATGATCATTCTGTTCTTCCTCTCTGCGACCCCATTTTGTTGTGGGTTATGAGGCTCTATGAGTTCTCTTTGAATTCCTTCTTTGTTGCAGAAGTATTTGAATTCGTTAGAGATGTATTATCCACCATTATCGCTCCTCAGAGCCTTCACTTGCTTCCCCGACTCTTTCTCCACCAATGATTTAAACGCACAAAACTTTGAGAATGTTTGATCCTTCTTTTGAATGAAGAAGATCCAACATTTACGAGAAAAGTCATCAACAAAAATAACATAATACTTATGTTTTGTTGTTGAAGCAACCGAGAATGGTCCACACACGTATGTGTGAACTCTCTCTAGGATCATCGAATCACGGTTCTCCTTTTCATGAAAGGTGGACTTTACATACTTCCCCATGGTGAAACCCTTTCACTGATCTAACTGAGCAAGTGTTCCCATTGGAATTCTAGTAGATATTTGTTGCATGATCTTCAAGGCTCCATGATGAAGATGGCCCAATCACCTGTCCCATAATTCACCCTCATCCCGGCTCACCACTTTTTCTGCCTTGCCTATCATGGAAGCACAGCCATATACCTCCATCATGTAGATATTCTTAACTTGAATCCCTATCCTCTTGAATTGACCCATTGTTTTATGTCACAGAAAATATTTTCCACCACTGAAAACAACGTCATAGCCTTTATCCTCCAACATTGCGACTGAGACCAGGATTTTCTTCAAACCTGGAACATGCATAACATTTTTCAATTGAAATGGTTTACCTGAATCCCTCTAAAAGGTAATGGTACCAATTCCAGTCGCATTGTATCGTCCATCGTCACCCATATCTATATTTGAGATCTTTCTCCTCCCAGTCAGTAAAAAGCTCCTTATCCCACGTCATGTGGAAGGAAGCACCACTATCCAAATACCACACTGATCCCAATGCACTTGAAGCCATGCATGCGATCAAAGAGAATTCAAGTTCAAATTGCGAGGCAAGGGCCTCACCAGCTGGAACTCCAACAACCTTCTTGTTCTTCTTCTTATGTCGACAGTTAGTAGCGAGATTCCCATGTCCGTGACAGTGAAAACACTTCACTTTGGACAAATCCAGATTCTTTCCTTTAGACTTGTATTTTGAATGGAATTTCTTTCCTTTCCCTTTCCTTGCCTTGGCAGCCAAAGCGCAATCCTCTTCATCATCATTATTTGATGAAGAGCCATCTCTGGTGTTCCACCTGAATGCCTCCTGCACCAAATCCGACCATAGTCGTTCCCAATCTAGAATTTTTTCCCTTCCATTGACAGAGTCTTGATATTTATGCCAACTCTTGGGAAGTCCTATGAGATCCAAGATCACCAAATCATCATCAATGACTGTTATTCCCACACTCCCTAGCTCATCCCAACATTGGACAAACTTCGTGAGATATTTTGGAATGGAGTCTCCCTTCTCCATCTTGATCTTCCTGAGTTTATCTTTGAGCACCAATTTCCTATGGTCAATGTTGTTTTGGAATAGATCTATCAAAGTCTTCCACATTGTATGTGGTGTGGCTTTCCCATGGAGGCTTGAGACAATGTGGTCTTGTACTCCCTCCAACATAATCCTCCTCGCCTTTGCCACTTTATTTTTCCATGCATCAAGATTTGCAGCATCTGGCTTAGGAACATCTTTGTCAATGAATTCCTTCAAGCCATTGTCTTTGAGTAATGCCTCCATCCTGTCCTTCCAAGAAATGTAGTTCAAGCTACCATCAAGTGCATACTCCAACCTCAAGCCATTGAAAGCCATTTTGATCTTTAATCAACTATAGCACCAAGAAAGTCTTTCTGCAAATTTGAATTCTATCCAATCACAAACTCAGCTTCTGCAATCTCGTCTGCTCTAATACCATGTAGAAATTTCAATACAAATTATGTATTTCATGGATTCTCCTGATCTAACAATTATATACCACTGCTAAATACATAATCGCTTCTACAAATATTCTTGCGTAATTTAAAACACGATCGCCAATTGCAATATCAAGAAGAAAGATCAATCACACATAACACAAATGTTTTACTGGGAAATCATAAAACTAAAAACCCCACTATCATATATTATGTATATCATGGATCATGAAACATTCTCATACAAAACTCTAATCCAAGAGCTCTCAGTACAATACAATCGTCTCACACTATCATACAAAAATCAACAAATACATGTGCCAATTCTCTGCCTACAGACAACCTACCTCCTCTATGCAATTCCTACAATGGAAAACCTGCAAAAAATTTGAATTCCTCTTGCCTAGGATGCGCATTGCTCATGGGCACATCCACTGTGTGTGTGATTTCATGAGTGCACTTCACTCAAATCACAAATGATAGCCAAATTGTCCCTTTCACCTGTTATCTCAACTGGGTCTCCACTAGATCTAACATGCATGTAGTTAATAGTGGTAAATCTTCAGTTACATGTGAGATCACTGATTGTGAATTAATTAATAATTAATTCATTAAACTCTCACTAGTGTAAGTTCAGTTACAACTAGTACAACTGAGCTTAACTCACTTAACTGAGTTAAACTACTTTACAACTCACATAACTACACTTATAACTCTGTTACAACTTCAAGTCACTTAGTTACAACTAATTCAACTTCCATGTCCTGCCCGTCAACCTTTGAACTCGAATTTCGTATAGGTAACTGATTTTCTATTTCAGTTAACTATTTTCAAGTAATTATGAGATAATAGATTAATATTTATTGTCCAATTTATTTAAGGGAAAAATAAATTAGACACGCATTTCTTGTTGACTTTTCAACAATATAAACTATGAGAGGGTTTCTATATGACAAGAATCAAGTTGTGTGCCTGTAATAGATATTTTGGGGAGGAAATCACCTAAGAGCCAATGGATTTTCTACTATGAGCACTCCTGGAATACCTGAGAATTCCTGGAGTCCCCATCTAAGATATTTCCTATCCGACGATGAACTAGAGCCATAGAGGAAAGTGGGATGGCACGGGGAACTGTTTGGTAGAGAAGGGGATCCCATTCATTTTGTTGTGCATGTTGAGGGGAAAGAGAGCTGGTGGATTGGAATTTTTTGTAGGAATTAGAATTTGGGTTTTGTGCTATGTGAGGATAGTGGCCAACTACGAGAGCCATACATCCTTATGAATTCATAGCCCCAACATGAGGGTGGTTTACTATTGAGAGAAAAGTAACAACATAGGATATGGTTGGGAGTGCTAATTTTGTCTAATCTTGGGACCTAGGTATATTTCTTAGTAGTGATTCCCTTGTTGTAAATCAAATTAACATCTCACATAAAAAAACACACTCGCTATGATAATCAACTGAATTTAATAGAAGAAGAGATACTGGAAACCAAATCTCATAATCAATACAAAAATATATTCTTCCCTTCAAATCAACTTGGTGTTATAGCATCAATTGCCAGCATTGAAGCATTCATGACTTTGTTGGTCTTGTCCCTATCCTACTTGCAGACACATTTTCCCCATACCTCCTTTGGATCATATAAAAAACACTTTTTTGGAACTTGTACGCACCCTAACATCTATGTAGCATGTGTATAAATGGGTTTCCCAAAGGAAATTCATGTACATGTCATTAAATGCTCAAAAAAAAATATTTTTGCATAATTGCAAGTTGAGTTATGGGTTTGGTTAGTTATATAACTCCTTTTACCCATACTTAACCATCTCTAACTAACTGGAGATGACTTAAATAGATCATGAGGATAAGGAGAAAGGTAATGCATGAATTCATAAGAAAGAAAACTAATGTTGGTTGAACCTCGCCACGTCTGTAAGCCCCTAAATCTCCTTTTCTATGTTGGTCCTCAGACCTAGAAACCCTTGTTTCCAATCATCACTATACACTACCCTATATAACTAAGAAACCTTCGTGGGTTCTCTTTGAGCCTGTCAGTGTCTCATAGTCAAAGGTATACCATATTTTCAGAAGCTTGGGTGGAGGGACCTAGGGTCCTTTTAATGGAGCAGTGTTGTGACAAAGTAGGGAACAACTACCTCAGATCGTCGATTTTAATATAAAGATGCTCATTCCTTTGATATATTGTGTTGTTGGTATGAAATTCATAGTTGTTGAATACTTATGGTTTAGAACACTAATTGCAGTGAATCTTTTCATATTTGAACCAGTTAATTGGTTAGTTATTAGTATAACTATTTTTTCTTGTATCCCTACATGCACAAGTTTTGCAGGTTTCAGAAGAAGCAATCGAGGAGGAACGAAAGAACTTCAGGATTTGGATTACATCGAACGTAGGACCTCAAGTAAGTTCTTCTTACTTTATTTCTTAAAAGTTAGTTACATTAATCATATTAGTTATGAATTGTTTGCTATGTTATGTTGTTGGAATTTTCTAAGCTTTACACGGTTATTGATTTGTTTTCATCTTCTCACAACCATATGGTATTTTCCCCACAAACACAACTAGTGACCATACTAGGGATTTTGTCTCCTTTGTGGGTCAGTATAGGGTGCTTGCATAACTTTTCTTTGGTTTTCTTGATTCTTGATTTTACTGTTGAGTTCACTCTTTTAGAAACCTAGGCCTTTATTTTCAATCCTTGAGTCCAATCTTTTTCTTGCTTTTTATTGAAATTATAGGTAGAGTATTTGTTGTTATTCAATAATAGACATGTACATACATAGTTTGTAAGAAAGAATGGTGCATACATATTCTCCTTTCCTTGGTGATGGGTGCATATATGTCATGTAAAGATGTATTTTTCCTTTTTTCTTGGTCAAGGTCTTGTCTTGGTCTTTAAGGGTACTCCTAGGATTTCTTGGTTTATTCCTATGTTCTTAGCAGTCTTAGAAATTAGTCTTGGTTTATAAAACTAAAATAAAAACAAGGTTATTTTATGCTTCTATCGTTTTGATTCATTATTGGATTTGCTCTTTGTTTTCCATTATTTTTTATCTTTCTTTTGATCTCTGTTGTGCATTTTGTGTTTCGGGCCTTCCACCTAGTTTTTTCCAAGTTTTTGTTGGATTATTATGATGTATATGCTCTTTCCTTTGAAAAAAAAAGTGTGCATACACTTCTTTTATAAAGGTAAAGTGCGTACATACACGCCTTTATAGAGGGAAAAACACGTACAAGTTCCAAAAAAGTGGTTTTTAGATGATCCAAAGGAGGTATGGGGAAAAGAAGTCTATAAGTAGGACAAGGAAAAGGCCAGCAAAGTAATCAATGCTTCAATAGTGGAAATTGATGTTATAAAACTTATCATTAGAATAATAGCAATTATTACAAGGGCTCCCTTACCGAGAAAATGACCCACAGAGAAATACATAAAACTATAGACAACACTTGAAAACCCTAGAAACTCCTCCTTAGTTCTATGATCCCATACAATCAAGTATCCAAACTTGTATGTGCATATCCTCACTATCACCCATGTACATGCATGATTTTCCTCACTGTATCCCACGTACATACATGTGCATGCACTCACTACAAACTGTGTACAACTTTGTAACTACTTCTATGGCTTTAATCTGTTGAATCTTCTTGTGTCTTCCTTTGTTCTCTCTTCTCCCTGGACTGTATTGATCTCTAGATGAAATTCCTTCTCTACCTAACTGAGATCTGCTTCAGAAAAAGTCCTTCTTTTCTCTCACTCTATAATGAAAAATGTCTCCTCCTTTACCCTATCCTTGCTTTTATAACATCGATTTATGACCTAACCCTAATATCCAAAGTGATTGACAGCTGAGATTAAATATCACCTCACTTGAGATCAATGGATAATATTTAATTCACTAATGCTAATAACTTTATCATTTTAGTAAATAAAACTCACCTAATTAATAAAAGAATTTTTCTTTAATAATTCCTTTAATTAAAGTAAATTACCAAGGTAGAAGTATTCAGATGACTTTCACATGTCTAGACACTTAGACCTATGCAGAAGTACATGTATGATGCTACAAACATCAACACTCCCTCTTAGAAAGGAAGGTATTCTGCACTAGTCCAAGTTTGTCCCTGGAGAACACAAAATTCTCTTTAACCAAAGGTTTGGTCAGAATTTCTGCGACCTGCTCATCCGTGGAAACATATTGAATATTGATTTCCCCCTTCTGGATCCCGTCTTGGATGAAATGACATTTGATCTCAATATGCTTGGACCTGTCATGGAATAATAAATTCTCAGAGAGTTTGATACAACTCTGATTATCATGGTATATCATTGTGGGCTCCAACTCCTGATCAAATAAACTTGTAATAAATTTGTGAATCCAAATGGATTCACAACTAGCCATACTCGGTGCCATATACTCCTCCTCTTCTAAACTAAGTTCTATAGAAGTATGCTTCCCATTGAGCCATGTAATCACTGCTGATCCCAAGTTGAAGTAGCACCCTGAGGTGATCTTCCTATCCACTGCACTCCCTGCACAATTTGAGTCTGAATATCCTTGCAACCTCACTCCATCACCTCTAAGATACCTCAATCCATACTCCATTGTACCTCTCAAAAACCTAAGAACATGATTCACTACTATCCAATGCACTTGCCTCAACTCCACCATGAACTGACTCAAGATGTTTGGAGAAAAACATATATATGTCTTGGTGTTGACCAAATACATCAAGAACCCTATCAATTTCCTGTATATCCTAGTATCTACCAACTATGAATTTGAAGTGACAACCTTCTTCAGGTTGGTAACTGTAGGTGTAGCCATGGGTCTAAAGTCCTCCATCTTAAATCTCCTCAATATTTCTATTGTGTACTTCCCTTAACCAAGGAATATCTCTCCCGATATATACCATACCTCTAACCCCAAGAAATAATGCATCAAGGCAATATCCTTCATCTTGAACTCTGTAGCCAAATTTTCTATGCAACCTACTATAATCTCCTCTGCACCTATGAGAAACAAATCATCCACGTACAACACCAAGATGAGTGGATCAGTCCCAACAGGTATAAAGTATGGGTTAGGATATGCCTCACTCTTTGTGAAGCCCATACTCTACAAGTATCCATCAATCCTGGGATACCATGCCTGTTATAACCCTAAATTGCACCACACATGCTTACCTGGCATCAGGCCAACTCATATCCCTCATTGCCAAAACATCTGCTGAGAAACCTCTTTGAAAATCCTTTTGGGTTAAGTCACACGTGCCCTAACCCACTACTACACGTGTTTGAACACTGGCAGGCCTACTACAGCCCGTGTTTACCTAACAAAGCACAAAAACAGGAAAGTTGCCGACGGGACAAAAAGCTATGGGTCAGTTAACTGAAACTCCCATCCATGCATGGCCGAGAGTTCATCCAAAACCCTAGCTCCTTCTAGCCTATAAAAGAAGGGGTAGGGGTACCATTTGGAAGGAGGAAAATTATAGCGAAGAAACTTTGCCCAATTGCCGAATCCATTTGTCCTAGCCCTTTAGCCTTTCCTCAAGCATAAGGAGAATTAATGCAAAGTAGTTGGAGGACAAAGAAGAGGAGGAGCCCAGGATCAGGATCAAGGAACGGTGGCCGGTCTCAACATTGATTGTAAGTTGATTCATTTTGAAAATAATAAAAGAATACTTTTCCCGTCCCAATGCATGAGTTATCTATGATTTGTTTAATTTATGCTTAATTTCTAACCCTCAAGTAGAAAAGTAGCATGCATGCGTAGTGGTTTGTCTTGATTGCAGGATTGTCTTTGGAAGGAGCAGCGCAAGCAAGCGGGCAAAAGCGCAACGGAGGATCTACACCAAACATCAGTAAAAGGCTAGTAGTTCCTTTCCATGCATGTATGTGAAAGAGGGGTTTTAAGTTTTGGGTGGTAGGTTAAAAGTGATTTCTTTACGGTCATAATCTGCATGCAAGTCTGACCCTAGTTTGTTAGTCCGTAGGGTATTTTTCCCAACAACAGAGTTGGCGACTCCACTGGGGAAGATACTCTTTAGGGTTTCCAGATTTAGTTGGGTTTTTGGGTAGTTTAAGAGATTAGATTTTCTGTTTCTTTTCCTGTCTTTTTCAGTAAGGCCTGAGCTAGCAGGGAGCCTGGTTCTTTATACCAGTTTTCCCTGACTGTTGCTTGACGTCAATTTTTGGGACACACAGAGGTACACACGGCCTACATAAGGCCTGTACGCGTGTGCTCATGCCCTAACCTTCTATAGCCCGCGTGTGAACGCTTGCTGTAGAGGTTTCAGTAGCATGTAGGATTTCAGAAAGATTGAGAGGCGGTCCTCCTCTTCCCTGTCATAATTATACATTCTCAGGGGGCTTTCTGGATCTTGTCTGAGTCTTGATGGTTCACAGTATTGTCTCAGTTTTCTTTATTGCGTTATTTTTTTCCTTGCACTTATTTTTCTTTTCTGTTAAGAAGAATCATCCAATCCTTCAAGAGACCCTGGTTATCAATACTAGAGGCCTCTTCTTGGTCTGGGCTGCCTGTGTTTATTTTTGTCTTAGTGTTTATACATACACACGGCCTGTGCAAGTGCAGCCCGTGGGTACATGCACTCTGTTGTAGCTCAGCACGCATTCGCACGCGTGTTGTTTCAGTGACAGAAGCATCCTTGATAGACTGCTTTTCAATCAGGGTGGGGTAGTCATCCCCTCTTTTGGTGAGAAGTATTGCTCTCAGGTGTTTGAGTCTAGGGTTGCACAATCAGTAGGTTAGGGCCTCTTACCCTTAGCCTATTTTTTCTTAGTTTATATTTGATAGAAAAGATAATATATATATATATATATATATATATATATATATATATATATCTTTTTCATTTTCTTCGTTGATTGAAGATTGTGTTTCTGCATCAATATCTAGGGAGAAGTCTTTTTGTTCATAGGTTTTTTGCAGTGCATTTAGAGCGTAAGTAGCTCGTAGTCGAGCGAAATTACTTTATGTTTGCTGCATTAGATCTTAGAAAAATTGAAAAGAAAAATAAGTCTTTCTTTGTGAAAAGTTGTTGATTTTTGCATTTAGGAAAAGTCTTTTGTTTCCAGCATTTTTTTTTTATTCATTTTTGCTTTGAGTCTTTACACATCACCAGTTTCACCTTCATACCTTGTGATGTAAAAAAGCCCTTAAAAGCAACGCTAATTTAAAATCTATTAGACTTTTTATTTGTAGGGTTCATAAACTAGTTCAGGACTAGGGCCTTGGATTAGGTTGGAGAGGAAACTCTCCAAGGCCACTCAAACTCAAACATTGGAGTCTGTGATAGGGAGTGTAGAAGTCCAGTTACGTGGAAGTTATTCGAGACCCCCCTCTAACATAGGGGATAAACACAAGGTCACGTAAGGAAAGGTAGCAGAGATAACCCCTCCAAAGTCGGACCAAGCATAGTGGAGAACACATATCGAGGACTTGCTGTGGGATTCCGTTGTTTGCATTTGCCATAGGGCTTCGTGGGTCTCGAATCCGTTCGAGGTCCTCAGTTGTCTTTCGGACCATTTTCTCTCGATACCCTTGACAGGTTTCGAGCTTGATACCCTGCTCATTGTGGTCTACCCGACTATCGACTGTACCTGCCTGGTGACTGTTCGCGTGCTGGCAAACTAGTTGCCAATCTTTTTAGGGACATACATAGGTGACTGCGGGGGTATACCACGGTACCTAGGACAAACATCGGGCCACACTTTGCAGAGTATACCTGGAGGGTGCTTCCATATTCGAGTTTCACTTGCATCGGTAAGTTTCTCTAGTGTTGGTTGTTGTAACTGTTCTTCACAATAGTTAGTGATTTCTTGTCTTATCTCTTAGGGGCTTCTTTTTAGTGTATGTTACTGTTTGAATGTGTAGAATACCTTAGTGTGTCTTGAATCTTCTCACACAGTGGAGGATCCCGAGCTCCGCCGGTCACGAAGGCTTCTGGGCCTATTGTCGGTTATACTGGAGCCACCCCCGCCACCATTAAGGCGGAAGCTAGACCAACAAGGGTCTTTCGAGGCAACCGGGTTACAAACCATTGTGCCCGAACAACTCCCAGAGGAATAAATCGCCAATATTGGCTCGATTGAAACCCCAAACACTGATATGTGGCCATCGGTCAGTGTACCAATCCAATTTTACGAACACCTGTCAGTGCCTCACACAGCTATGGAAACAAATGTTGTTACTTTCTCTGGGAATTCTTCCATTCCCACCACCATTGCTACCGCAAGAGAAGCATCTCCTAACTTGCCATCGTCGGTCCGGGCCACCATGGTCTCAGCCGCAACTACGTTGCATAGTGGACCGACCCCATCTATCGCGGTGGCCACAAATCCCTTCACACCTAGTGCGACAGGCTCTCCGTTTTCATACGGTATGCCTAGTTCAGGTACAAGTCCTGCACTCACTCACTCCACTTTACAGACTTTGGGTCTGGGGGCAGGGAGCTCTAACGCTCCTCTGCAAGGACAACCTGGGGGTATTCCTGTCCCTTTTAATGCTTTTCCTTACGCTGGAGGTCATATCTCTCCTTCATCCCCTTCGCTTGGTGGTTTGCATCGGTAGTCCACCGGGCAGCCTGCACACATGAGTTCATTTGGAGCCGGGAGTCAAGGAACACCTATGCAAACTCTGCCGATAGGTTCATCACCGTTTGTTTGGAATGGGACGTTTGGTAACAACACTTTCGCATCCAATTCTTTCCCATATAGGGGCACCCCCATTTTTGGACAGTCTACTCCGGCGCAGGGTACTATTCCTGCGCCGGGGGCACATATAGCAGGACCTTGGAACTCAGGACAAGGATCCATTCCCTCATCTGAAATTTTGTTCTGGGGTAATTCTTTCCATAGTCAATGGAACCCCGGACATACTTCTATGCCTCTCCCAGTAGGACCGGCATGGGGTAATCCTTCCCAAAGTCCGTCAAACACGATGAATGCCCAACATCCTATGTCCTTTATGGGGAATCAGCCAATGATGTCTCCACAGATGAAAAATCCTTACGTTGGTCAGGGCCATGGTTTCTACCAAATCCCGGCCAGCAGCCAAACTTTTCCTGGCAACCTGGTGCCAGTCAAACTCCAGGACCCTTTTTCCCAGGCTATCAGCAGCAACCCAAACTACCATTCCTGGCGACGTTACACTTGCCATATTTGATAAGGTTGTTAAATGATCCTATTTGTCATGATCCATGTTGGCTTCCTATGCCAACGAAGTTTCCTTCGGACATTCCAAAGTTCGAGGCCAAGCATAACGAAGATCCAGGTGATCATGTGACTACCTTCCATATTTGGTGTTCATCTAACTCATTGAAAGATGACTCCGTCTAGTTGCAATTGTTTCAATGCACTCTTATCAGGAGCACCGCGAAATGTTAAATCGAGCTCGATCTCTCACGATATTATTCTTTTGGCAAACTGGCGATGGCCTTCCTTAACCATTTCCAGTTACCTGTAAGATACGACGTTGGCACAGAGCTTCTTGCTAATTTCGAACAGACGACAACAGACCATATCTCTGATCATATCCGAGAGTGGAGACGCCGAAATAGTTTAATCAAAGTACCAGTCCCATCAGCATTCCTGCTTGAGTGGTTCCTTAAGTCTTTAGTCCCGCAATTATCCAAAGACATCGCGACTTCAGGAGTTTTCTTTGAAGAAGATGCCATCACGAGGGCTCAACAGTTTGAGCTCATCTATTCTCAATCTGGTTTATTATACAACATCTTGCCGGATGCACCATGATCGATACTGGATAAAACTAGACAGATAGTTGGACCACATGCCGATGGTATTGTTGGTTTATCCCAAACCAAGCCCGTAGAGCAATTGACAAAACAATTGCAACAGTTATCTATACAACACTCAGTGGCCAACCAGACTACTGCTTTGGATGCTCCTCCTACCCAAATGTCGGAAGTACACTTCGTGCAGACGACTAACCCAAATGCCAACCAACAGCCTGAAGGGAAGAAAAAACAACGAAAGAAGGGTAAGGGGGAGAAAAAATCCACTGATAATGCTGGCAAGGGCACCACGGAAAAAAAGAAGGCGAGGTATCTGTGCAACTTGTGTGCAGAAGACCACCCGACCCATCTGTGTCCTCGACTTGTAGAGGCCCAAAATTTTGTCACACAACAACAACAAGCCGTGTTGACTAATCCCTTTCAGCATGGGAAAAATTTAACTCAAGCCTCTACAAGTGCTGAAGGGGGCAGCCAAGAAACCTTCCCTCCTCCAAACAATTCCTCATCTGCGAACGTATATATGGTTAGGGGTGATGCTTTAATAATGACTAGAGTGCATGACTATAGTAAACCAAGCACCTCCGAGAAGGGCAAAGAAGCTAAACTCCCATCTCTTCCTCTACAGATAGAGAAGACGTTGGGGGAAATGATGACACGCATTCCAAAGGGTGCGTTTAATAAAGCTTCTTACAACCCAAACGCAAGGGTCGCCCAAAATTACTCTGTGGTGGAAGATTTATCCCAAACCCCTTGTGCTATTTCCGCTTTGGAGGTCCTCCAAATTTTCCCTGCTCAGAGGAAAGCCTTGTTGACTACTTTAGGCTCTACTAAGACTTGTAACCCAGGTACCATCATGTTAGATACAACCGACCTAAAACCTCGTCTGCCTTACCACATAGCGTTTTAGATAGTAGTGGCTCATCCCATGAAAACTTTTACACAGAATATTTTCCACACGGTGGTCGACGAGGGCGCCTCAACATGCGTTATGTCATTAGCATGTTGGAAGGCCATTGGTCAGCCTGCTTTGTCTCCATCACCTACTCTCCTCACTGTGTTCGACGGTCATTCTTTCCGACCACATGGCATCATTCCTTCTTTCCCGGTGCAGTTAGGAGGGAAGACCGTGTGTGTCGAAGTAGAGGTCGTCGATGCTCCCCTCGACTATAACCTCTTGTTAGGTCGGAGTTGGACTTATGCTATGCAAGTTGTGGTTGCTACAGTTTTTCGAGTCTTGTTGTTTCCACACGAAGGCCGGATAGTGACCATTGATCAATTGCCCTTCTCTAGACCTGACCCAGCTTTGGGGGCATCCATGATTCCCATGATTGATAATCCTCAACCAGGTGTCATTAACGTAGGAGTTGGTTTGTGCCCATCCTTGATGGGTACCTTTGATTATCCACCTCCTCATGACGATGTCAAGTTTATATCGAATCACCATAAGGTTGATATTTTTCAAGTTTCGTCATTCTGCACGACTTACTTGGAGGACCCTTGGATTCTTCCTTCCCCATCGGCCACAATGGATGAGACAGGGCACTCGAATATGTCCATGCCCTTGTCCGCCGCTGAAGTAGCATACTCTTTAGTCCAGCAAGCTTCAGTTAACACTGATCCAACTCCTGCACAAGAGTTAGATCCACTACTAGAGCCTATTTGGGCTCAGGGTTCTCTCACCAACATTGATTCGTTAGACTTAGTCTTTCCCTCTAACGAGGTAGTAATTGAAGCAATGACTAGTCTGGTCAAACCTTGGGAAGATCTTCATCACAGATCATATTTCCTCCCAAAGTTAAGCTAAATCAAAGCAGGAGAATTCACCGTGACTATGACTGGAGATAGGTCTTGTCATACTAATCCCTTATCTACACAAAAGATCTATGCTGAGGGTAATATGGCAACCATAGCTGAACCGATACCTATCAATATCTCCAGAACCCCTGGTGTCATAGACAATGTTTTCGTCGGAGCATACAGCTCCTCCGAAGAGATGCCATGCATCAACCCACAAAGAGTCTATCATGAGCTAACTTTGTTGTTTTTCAAGCTCGCTTTGAGATCTGAAAGCAACATCTAGCGAGACTGCATTTATGCTTTTCGATCTCGTCCGGATTAACTGAGAAAAGTAACCAGTGTGGAGTCTTCTTTAAGCCCTTTCAGACTCCTTAAAGATGAAAAGATTGCCAAGTGACCTTGTTTCTTCACACTTGTTAAATTGGTCCAGAAGAACGTTCCTTAAACGGGTCTCCTTTTAAGCCCTTTTCAGACCCTCTAAAAATGAAAATATTGCCGAGTGATCTTGTGGCCTTTCACGCTCGTTAAAATGAAATTTGAAGTCATGTTTGTTCGGCAGTAGTTTACCCCTTTTTCGGTCCGGACGGTCAATTGTAAGAACAAAGGTATACTCTATAGAACTTCCGTTCTTTAGAAGAGTACTCTTAGGTATGATTTTATCCCTTTTTTGGGCCTGAGGGACTAAACTTATGAAAAAGAAACCCCCACGGAGTCCATAGTTAAGCTCTTTTCAGACTCCCTAAAATTGAAAAGATCGTCGAGTGACATTATTCTTTCACACTCGTCAAATTGGTCCAGAAGAATATTCTTGACGGAGTCCATAGTTAAGCTTTTTTCAAACTCCTTAAAAATGAAAAAATGGTCGAGTGATCTTGTCCTTGTCACACTCGTTAAAATGGTTTTGAATTGACGTCTAATCGGTGCTAGTTTATCCCTTTTTCCAACCGACTAGACTATTGTCGAAAAAGGTACCCCAGCAGAGTCTCCTTTTATGCTTTTTCAGACTCTCTAAACATGAAAAACCACCGAGCTTACCTTCTCTGGGCTTGTTAAACTTACATCGAAGGACCTTACCATTGTGTGTTCTATCAACTGCATTTGCATACCTTACCCATCAACCTTGAAATAGTTTGCTTCTGCGTCTTAACACCTTTGGCCACTGGAGGATTTTTTCCGAGTATCATTTCCCAAAACATCAGTCTTGTCCTTGTGCCTTGAGCTTGTATGTTTTCCATACTCGTTCCTTCATTGTAACGTAATATTCCTTTATTCTTTTTCAAAAACCATCAAAAAGAACAAAAAAATCAAATATACCCCAAAAAGAGGATGGGAAAACTATTTTCTTTATTGGCAGCATAATGAGTCGCCCTTGGATAAAGCACATCTGTCTGTTTGATTATCAGACTATGGGATGTAGTACGACCTTAGGAAGCTTATTCTCGCTATATAGAGCTGTGTCCTCCACCGTTTGGTTACTCTTCCAAACATATGGAGATTTTGCGTTGCCTCTTGCTTCGTAGACTTATGATTAACATATATGCTGCCTGAGTCTTATCACTTGTCGTGCTATTATCCAAGGGAAGTTTTGTCACTAAGCATGAATCGGCCCCTCTGCAATATGTCTCTTGTCCGCATACCCGACCATCCTGAACGTCGAATCAAGTCCTTGTTCAAAATAACTGAAGCCTTCAGTCTGATCATCAATATTATCAAGTCCATAACCGACGAGCCATCGAAGACCTCTGGGTAGTGCAGTCGTACACTCATATTACACTCCTACCCGAGTTTAGAAGATTTTGAAGTTGTTTCTCGATCTCTAAAGTACAGCCATCAGGCCAAATCAGCTTCTGGGAGATGGATACTTTATATGTATATCTTTCTGATTTCAAGATGTAGCTCTGCTGTGTATTATTCACGGCTACTCTTTATAGTTATTTGACATGGATCTACAGTGTATTTGATTGGTAGCCATGGTTCTATCTTATCCCGAGCATGGGTATGCCCGCCTCGGTGAGACATTTGTTATTTTTCAGACGACACCTCCTGATTCTTGATTCTTGGGCTCACTCGTTCAGCATATCAGTACAGATTGGTAAAAGATTGGTAATGTATTTCAGCCATCAGATGCTCTTCTGACCTCACACATTAGGGGGCATCTGTTATAACCCTAAATTGCACCACACATGCTTACCTGGCATCATGCCAACTCATATCCCTCATTGCCAAAACATCTGCTGAGAAAACTCTTTGAAAATCCTTTTGGGTTAAGTCACATGCGCCCTAACCCACTACTGCATGCGTTTGAATGCTGGCAGGCCTACTACAGCCCGCGTTTACCTAACAAAGCACAAAAACAGGAAAGTTTCCGACGGGACAAAAAGCTATGGGTCAGTTAACTGAAACTCCCAGCCATGCATGGCCGAGAGTTCATCCAAAACCCTAGCTCCTTCTAGCCTATAAAAGAAGGGGTAGGGGTACCATTTGGAAGGAGGAAAATTATAGCGAAGAAACTCTTCCCAATTGCCAAATCCATTTGTCCCAACCCTTTAGCCTTTCCTCAAGCTTAAAGAGAATTAACGCAAAGTAGTTGGAGGACAAAGAAGAGGAGGAGCCCAGGATCAGGATCAAGGAATAGTGGCCAGTCTCAACATTGATTGTAAGTTGATTCATTTTGAAAATAATAAAAGAATACTTTTCCCGTCCCAATGCATGAGTTATCTACGATTTGTTTAATTTATGCTTAATTTCTAACCCTCAAGTAGAAAAGTAGCATGCATGCATAGTGGTTTGTCTTGATTGCAGGATTGTCTTTGGAAGGAGCAGCGCAAGCAAGCGGGCAAAAGTGCAACGGAGGATCTACACCAAACATCAGTAAAAAGGTTAGTAGTTCCTTTCCATGCATGTATGTGAAAGAGGGGTTTTAAGTTTTGGGTGGTAGGTTAAAAGTGATTTCTTTATGGTCATAATTTGCATGCAATTCTGACCCTAGTTTGCTAGTCCATAGGGTATTTTTCCCAACAACAATGGCCCGGGTGCCTATTTGAGTCCGTACAAGGCTTTCTTAATCTTTCACACATGAGTCTCCCTCCCATATACCTTAAATCCTCGAGGTTCCTCTATATATACTTTTTACTCAATGATCGTGTTGAGGAAGATTCTTCACATACATCTAGTTAATGCTCAACCTCATAACTGAAGCAATAGAAATAACAACTCGAATAGAATCATACCTAGTGACTAGAGAAAATTCCTCCTTGTAGCCACTCCCTCTATATGAGAGAATCCTCTCGCCACCAAACTTGCCTTGAAATTCTCGATGCTTCCATCTGCGACATGCTTGATATTGTAGATACACCTAGAACTCACAACTCACTTCCCCTCTAGTCTTGACACTATGTCCCAAACTTCATTCCTCATGATAGAGGTGTATTCCTCCACCATGGATTCCCACCAAAAATGTTGATATATTGCTTCCTAAAAACTAGAAGGATCAACATCAATGATGCTACTCATAAGGGACATATAGTTAGGAAACTTCCTTGGAGGCCTTCTCTCTCTGACTTCACTCCTAGGAGCCTCACTTGCATCCTTCAATGTCTATAATAATCGCTGGGTCTCCTGACAGAATTGGAAGGGGATAACTCCTCCTCCCCACCTAAATTATGACTTCTTGAACTAGAAGTTGCTCATCCTTCGGAGCCTCCTTCTCCTTGTCCTCTTCCACTACTAGTGTCTCTTGATATTTCCTAGATGCCAAGTTCTCCTCAAACTTAGCATCTCTTATCATAATTTTCTTTCGCTGTGTTGGTATGAATATCTTGTGATCCTTTGAAGTATTTTTGTACCCTAAAAATATACCCTTCTAACCTAAAGGCTCCAGATTAATCCTATTTTCCATAGCCACAGGGATGTATACTCGAAAACCAAAGATCCTCAAATGTCCTATCTTTGGATTCACTCTTGAGAATGCCTCCTTTGGAGTCTTGTCCCACAATATCCTATGATGACTCTTATTTTGCACATATATTGTCGTGTTACATGCCTCTTCACAAAGAAACATAGGCAAATCCTAGTCATGTATCATAGCCCTGGTAGAACCAATAATGGATCAATTATTTCTCTCCACAACCCCATTCTCTTGAGGGTTGCATGAGACTGTCAACTTCCTCTTGATCCTTGCCTCCTTGCATAAATCCTTGAATTCATTGGAGGTGTACTCTCTCCCACTATCCAACCTCAAGACCTTGATCTTCTTCCCTGTCTAATTATACACCAAGGCATTGAACTCCTGTAACCGAATGAAGACATCATCCTTGTTCTTCATAAAGAATATCCATGTTTTCTTGGAAAATTCATCAATGAACATCACATAATATGACACTCCCTGCATTGATGCAACTGACATCGACCCACTCACATTTGAGTTAATAAGATCCAATATCCCCTCAGACCTACTCTCACTTCTTGGAAAAGCAGCCTTGGCATTCTTTCCAAGTGCACACCCTTGACACACGCCCTACTTCTTAACACTGAAATTTGGTAGACCAATGAAAATCTCCCTTAGAATCAGCAACACCTTGTAGAGTAGGTGTCTTGACCTCCTGTTCCATAGCTTACATAAGTTATCAATGTCATGTACCAAATACTAAACAAGCTTGCATTCCAACCTGTATAAGTTACCCTCTCTAACCCCAATGAGCACTTCTATGTCCGGGTTAGCTCCATCTAAATGCATCAGTACCTTCCCTCTTTGAAATATATTGAAAAATTCCCAATCCTCCATAACAGATATTGAGAGAATTTTTTTCCTAAATCCTGATACATAAAGTACATCCTAAACATTAAACGAACCACTTGAATCCAGATGGAAAAATATATTTCCCTCACCCTTCATTGCATACTTGGTATCATCACCAAGCTCCACATGGATCCTTGAGTCCTCCTTTGTCAAACTACTGAATAGCTCCTGTGCTTTTCTCATATGGGGAGGTTCACCACTATCCAAGTACCACACACTCCTAGTGGTTGTGATGCATACTATCCATTCTTATGGCCTACAAAACACTTGATATTACTCAAGTCTTTCTTCTTTCCTAGATATGATGTACCTCCATCATTACCTCCTTGCTTGATAGCTTTATACTTCTCTCAATTCTCTTCCTGGATACAATCATCTCATAGCCTTCACCAATCTAGAATATTTTCCCGAGCACAGACTCCCTTGGCAAAGGGTTCCCAATACTTTGGGAAACCATTCAATGCCACATTTATAAGTTCTACGCCTTCCACTTTCTCCCCAATAGTTGCAGGTTGATCACATACTTGAGTGATACTAATGAAGTAGCTAGTAATGTTGTCATATCTAAACATCTACATTGATCTGAGTTTATTTCTTAAGATCATCTTCTTATTCAGGTTATCACTCTAGAATAAACCTACCTTCCTTGGTTGTCTTCTTGTTAGATAAGTGGGGAATCAGATGATCCTTGACTACATCCAAGATTACCCGCTAGGATTTGATCTCCTTCTTCTAGTGAGTTTCAAAATCTTGTGGATTTGTTGGTGAAGGAACTACTTTGTATGTAATATCCCAAAGGTCATGTTCCTTTAAAAAAAGTAACTCTTTGTTTCCAAGATAAGAAGTTGGATGCTCCATCCAATCTATATTCAACTCACAAACTTGCTACTCCCATCCCTTAGACTTGATAATCTACTGAGGAAATAAAATGTTGTTGAAACTAGCCTTGTACTGACATGTACGATCCAGTACACAATTTTTACTACTGCAGCTCGTGTATGTACACGCCCTACAATAATGCAATCCACATATGTACGCATCCTAGCCTACTACAACCTGCATATGTACATGACCTACAATAATGCAACCCGCATATGTATGCGTCCTAGCCTACTACAACCCGTATACAACTATGTATAACTGCAAAATCAATTTCTTCTTAAATACAACTGTTTCCCTAAAATATGTCCTTCAATTTCTGAATGTTGGTTTATAGATATACAGAGAGCTCCTTGCAGATTTGAAATATTTTTTGCAAACTACTGTGGATCTGAAATCTGGCTCCCTCTCAAAGTGAAAGCTCTGATGTTATGTTGATTTTCTCTAATCCTGACACCTAGGTATATTGTTTACTAGTGATTTCCTTGTTGTAAATGAAATTAGCATCTCATATAACAAAATACACTTGCTGGAATAATCAACTAAAATAAATAGCATAAGTAATAATGGAAACCAAATCTCATACACAATACACAAATATGTTTTTCCCTTCAAATCAGCTTATCATTAGAATAATATCAAATATTACAAGGATTCCCTTACTAGGAAAATGGCCCACATAGAAGTGCAAAAAATTATAGACAACCTGTGAAACACAACAACTCCTCCTTAGCTATATGATCCCATACAATCAAGTCCCAGAACTTGTATGCGCCTATCATCACTTTCACCCATGTATATATGAGATTTTCCGCATTGTATCCCACGTACATACACACCTATCCTCATTGTGAAGTGCGTACAAGTCTGTAACTATTGTTGTGGCTCTTATTTGCCATATCTTCTTGTGGTTGCCTCTGTTCTCTCTTCTCCCTGACCTATATTGATCTCCAGATTAAGTTCCTTATCCACCTATCTGAGATCTCCTTGAACAAAAGTATTTATTTGCAGTTGTTAGCGACCTAACCTCCCTAACCCCTCATGTAGGTAGAATAGTATAATTCCATGTAATAAAGGCCAATATTAATAAGGCCTAGTGATAAGGAAGAATAATTCAAATGTAAGAAAACCTAATAGAAGTGTACACTTCTAGAAGGATATTCCTCTAGATTGTTCTTTTGGATAGATAGATTTAGTATACATAGAAGTAGAGGGTATGATAAATCTTGTCTTGAAGATTATTATAATAGAGATATGCTATGTTGGAGGTAGCTCCCTCAAACAGGCAAGTGAACATTGCTATCATTAATCAAGGTTCTCTTTCTGGTGTTATTTTGGTATTATTCTGGTATTGTTTTGGTTATATCGTTGTTTCTCTACCATTTCTATGCTAAAATCTTTCTGTTCTGCATACTATTTTATATATGGAATACTACAAGTGGTATCAGAGCACCTTGCTCAGTAGACAATTGTGGGTTAATTTCTTTTTCCAGGGTAGAGATGTATTTCGACATCTTAAATATACAAAGATATATCGTTACATGCATAAACCCTCGATCGAGGAGTCATACACGTAGGAAATACAAGTGGTACTTAAGTAGACACCTGTTGGCCACCCTTGTAACCCATGTTGGTACCCCTTCAAGTGGTATCACATCAGACAACACATGTATACAGATTGACCTAGATATCTAGAAGCCCTCCATAGATAAATCAATCTATCACCTGACTGCTATAGTTCCCTCTGAGAACAACACTCGAGAAGATACTCTCTAGTACCTGGGTAGGTGGGTAGTACAACTAAGGGCACAGTCTAGCCTCCTTAGTTGGTGCCCTGAGATATTGGGCTAAGTACTACTATTGGACCCCGCACGTATATCAGAGAGCTATAGCACAGGGCAAACCCTTGTTTGTAGAAACCCTGAATATCCTACCCTTGGGGATGGAAAATAAAAATAAAAAATAGAACAAACAAGATCTATTACCGCACAATTGTGCCTTTTTCATTATGGCTCCGAAATTACTACACATTTCTTCCTGTTAAGCATTTGGGAATTTCGTCATTGTAGTATTATTCAGGCCGGAGTATAACTCTACAAGAGTAAAAAACAAATTATAGGGGTCCCGCCGACACACTTATTTGGGACCTATCCTATTGGGTTCCTCTCTTTGCCCTGATTCCAGTGATACCAATCATTTTTAACACAATTTTGTTTGTGGACCCGACCCATCTCCAACACCCTTATTTGGTTCCTATCCCTTTGGATCCCCCTTTTCTCCTTGATCGCAGTGGTACCTATCATTTGACACCCTTCTTCTCTTTTGTCCAACTCACCCCTCCAGACCCCTTTTGTTTCCCCTATACCATTTGCCTACTCATTTGTCCAAATGAATACCACACGAGCCCAATAAATCAATTCCTTGATTGCTGACACCCACCAGAACAAGACATCAAGACTATTAGTGCCAACATTAGCTGAATCAATTTTTCTATTGAGATCCTCAAGGAACAATGTTCCCACATCAAATACCTCACATACCTCAAAGAACACTTCCTGGGCCATTCCCAGAGCCCTTCCTCTTTTGAACAACCATCTTATCAGGATAACCATGACTCTTCCCATTACCAAGGTCCTCATACTACCCACTTTTCCCGACACCTCCACCCTCCCAATATTGTGGTGAAAAAAATTGATGGATTAGATCCTATAGGATGGGTCACCCAAATGGAACATTATTTCTCTCTGCATGGAATTACTGATGATTTAGCCAAGATTCGTTATGGTGTCCTACATCTAGATCTGGAACGATGGAAATGGAGAAAAAAGGCACACCAAGGTTATCTTGCTTGGACATAGTTTCTGGCTGAACTTTATGACCTCTTTGAATCTGACACCCATCATTTAGGTTGTTTGACCAAGTTAAAGAAGTCTGGGATAGTGGAAAAATTTATTGCCGCATTTGAGCACTTGGCTTTTAGAACGGAGGGATGTTAGATGCTTTCTTTAGGGAATTCTTTATCAATGGCCTCAAAGATGAAATCCATGCCCATGTTCTCATGACACACCTCAGACTTGGTTGGAAGATACTCAACGAGCCAAGGAAGCATAACAGAATGTATCCTCCCAAACCCGCAAACCCTCCTTTCCTCCTCACCCTCAACCCACCAATTTTTCCCCTCCTACAACTCCCCTCAAGATCCAAAAATTAACTAGGGATGAAATGGTTGAAAGTCAACTCAAGGGTCTTTGTTATAATTGTGATGAAAAATATTTTCCTGGGCACAAGTGTAAGGAACAAAATCTTTTTATGGTTGTGACTGAGGATCTTTCTAAAGAAGATGTTTTTGTTCTTCCTGTGGAAGAACTAGCACTGCCATCTGACCTCACCCCACCCTCTGATCCACCAGACGTTGACTCGGTGATTTCAGTTAATGTTGTCACTAGATTCTCTGCTCCCCAGACTCTCAAACTAATTGGTTCTATCAAAAATAGGAAAGTCATCATCCTTGTGGATAGTGGTAGAACCCATAACTTTATTCATCGCCACATTTCCCAAGAAGTCAATTATTACATCCGTCGCTTAAATAATTTTCAAATCATGATTTCCAATGGTGGTTCCATGAAATGTGGGGGACGATGTGAAAATGTGTGACTTCAAATTGGTCAGTATCACCTGAAATCCCATATGTTTTCTATCAGCATGGGTGGTTGTGACATTGTTCTTGGGGCTGAATGGTTACGCACTCTAGGACCCATTCTCATGGATTTTAAGGACTTAACCATGCAATTCCAATAGGAGGGATAATAATATAAGTTCAAAGGCATCACAACAAGCTCCCCTAAGATCATCAGTTCCCATCGCATGGAAAAGCTCCTAAAAAAAGGTCATTTGGGAATTATATCCCAACTCCACTCCATTCATGTTGTTGAGAAGCATTTTGTGCATCCCGACCTCCAATCTATCCTCTCCCACCACCAAGTTGTTTTTACCACCCCCAAATAACTTCCCCCTTCCCGTGGAGTCCATGATCATTCCATACCTCTCATCCCGAGCAGTCTTCCTCCCAATGTTCATCCTTATCGTCATCCCTTTGCCCAGAAGAATGAAATTGAGAAACATTTTCATGAATTACTAGAAGTTGGTGTTATCCGACCAACACTATCCCCTATTCTTCCCCCGTTGTCATGGTACTCAAGAAAAAAGGTACTTGGCACATGTGTCATGATTTCTGCTCCCTCAACAAACTCACAATCAAAGACAAATTCCCCATTCCTGTCATTGATGACCTCTTGGATGAATTGAGTGGTGCTCAATACTTCACCAAATTGTATCTATGTTATGACTACCACTAGATCTGTATGAAATAAGAATACCTTCCCAAGACTGCATTTCGCACTCATGAGGGTCATTATGAATTCTTGGTAATTCCCTTTGGATTGTGTAATGCTCCTTCCACTTTCCAAAGTCTTATGAATCATGTCTTCCATCCTTTTCTCCATCATTTTGTCTTAGTTTTATTTGATGATATTCTCATCTATAGTAAAACTTGGCCATCCCATCTCTCCCATGTGAATTAAGTTCTCCATCTACTCTCTAAGCACCAACTTTTACTCAAACAATCTATATGTGCCTTTGGTTCCTCAGAAGTGGAATACCTGGGTCATATTGTTAGCAAGGATGGTGTCTGAGTGAATCCTAAGAAAATTGAATCTATGCAAGATTAGCCTCACCCTAAAAATATTAAGAGTTTGCGTGGTTTTCTGGGTTTAACGGGCTATTATAGGAAGTTTGTTTGGAATTATGGAAATATTGCAGCTCCTCTCACTTCCCTCCTTAAAAAGAATGCTTTCACTTGGAATTCAGTTGTGGATCATTACTTACAATCCTTAAAATATGCTATGTGCTCGACCCCTGTCCTAGCCCTCCCAAACTTCACAAAGACATTCGTAATGGAATGTGATGCTTCCGGGAAAGGAATTGGAGCAGTCCTCATGCAAGATGGAAGGCCCTTGTCCTTTACTAGCAAACAACTTTCAGAGTGACATTTGGGCCAATCCATTTATGAAAAATAAATGTTAGCTATTCTACATGTTGTGGATCTCTGGCATCCTTATTTATTGGGTCAACGACTCCAAATCAAAACTGATCATCGGAGTCTCAAGTATTTACTAGAACAACAAATTTCATCCCCGACGCAACAAAAATGGGTGACCAATCTATTTGGATATGATTATGAGATCATTTACAAGAAGGGCAAGGAAAATATAGTGATCGATGCTCTTTCCCTGAAATATGAAGAAGACAGGTCCCTTTTCTCCCTCTCCTTCATTGTACTAGATTGGCTCTAAGTTGTTCATCAGGAATGGCTGGAAGACCCCAAAATTTCTAGCCTGCTCCACCAATTGCAACACAATTCTTCATTTTCTCTAGGGTACTCTTGGCATAATGAAGAGCTTCGCTACAAAGGTCGTTTGTATTTATGCAAGCAATCCCAACTTAAATCCCCAGTTCTTTCTGAACTTCATGCCTCACCCACAATTGGGCATTCTGGGTTTACCAAAACCTATGAATGGGTCAAATGTTCTTTTTTCTGGGAGGGTATGAAACAGGATGTCTGCACCATTATGGATGAATGTGAGGTATGTCAACACAACAAGGGAGAAAATTTCAAAGCTCCGGACATACTCCAACCACTTCCAATTCCCCCTACTATTTAGCGAGATATTTCTATGGATTTCATTGTAGGCTTACCTAAATCGGGCAATAAGTCAGTCATCATGGTGGTCGTATATCGTCTCTCCAAATATGCTTATTTTTGTGATCTTCAACACCCATTCACAGCCAACATAGTGGCTCAAATATTTATGGATAATATCTTCAAGCTTCACGGCATGCCTAATTTTATTGTCTCTGACAGAGACCCCACTTTCACCAACAATTTTTGGCAAGAGTTGTTCAAGCTACAGAGCACCCAATTGCATCTCAACACTTCTTATCACCTCTAGATGGATGGCCAGATTGAATTTGACAAAAAGTATTTGGAAACATATTTGAGGTGTTTTTCATCTGAGCGGAAAAATAGGTGGGCTAAATGGTTACCCCTAGCTTAATGGTGGTACAAAACATCTTACCATACAACTACTCACATGACTCCTTTTGAAGTAGTCTATGGCCAAAATCCCTCATCAGTTCTCTCCTATATGCTAGGGGTCTCAAAGGTTCAAGAGGTTGACAAAAATCTTACAGTCCGTGAGGCTATTATTTGTGCCCTCAAAGACAATTTGGTCATGGCTCAAAACTGCATGAAGAAAAAATTAGATCAAGGTCATTTCGAACGCCATTTTGTTGAAGGGGACCAAGTATTTCTTCGACTACAACCTTATAAGAAGACTTCACTCAAAGACCAACACTATCAGAAACTTGCACCCAAATTTTATGGTCCTTATACAACGCTCAAGCGTGTGGGATCGATGGCCTATCAGTTAGCTCTACCCAGTCATTCAAAGCTCCATCCTATTTTTCATGTTTCTTGCTTAAAGAAGGTGATTGGAACTAAGTGCCAAACTCAAACTAGTCTCCCTGAGTTCGATGAAGAAGGTTCCATATGGTTGCAGCCACAAGCAGTCTTGGCCTAGAGAGAGTGTTGTCTCCATCAGTGCACCATCAAGGAAGTGTTAGTCCAATGGAAAGATACACCTCCAAAACATGCCACTTGGGAGACAACCACCATTCTACAACAATTCCCTCATCTAAATCCTTGAGGACAAGGTTTTTCTTCATGGGGGAGGGAATTTTAGGGACCTAACCTCCCTAACCCCTCACATAGGTAGAATAATATAATCCCATGTAATAAAGGCCAATATTAATAAGGCCTAGCAACAAGGAAGAATAAGTCAAATGTAACAAGACCTAATAGAATCTTAAGCTTCTAGAAGTATCTTCCTCTAGATTGTTCTTTTGGATAGATAGATTTAGTATCAATAGAAGTAGAGGGTATGAGAAATCTTATCTTGGATATGATTGTAATAGAGATTTTCTCTGTTGGAGGTTTCCCCCTCGAAGAGGCAAGTGAACATTGCTATCATTGATATGTGTTTGAAACTATTAGAATGTTTTTTCTCTTGATATGTATTTGAAATTGAAATGAGGTTGAAGTGGGGAGTTCATTCTGAGGTTTATTGATGGTTCACCCCTTTTGTCC
>ML778052.1:759966-773572 GCA_009831015.1 Picea engelmannii | reverse complement strand
GGAGTAAAAGATAACTCAACAGAAGAATAGAAGATTAACCCTGGGAGTTAACCTAACTCAACAGAGAATTAGAAGGAAAAGTATAAGTAAGAGGCTAGGGTGCACCTATTATTCATTCTGGTTTTGGATTAGCATTTTCTATTTCTCTTGAGCATTTAGTTTGGGGGTTTCGCTATACAAACCCTTGTGAGAAACTCAGTGGTGAAATATCCACTCACCTTATTCCACAGCTTGGTATCAGGGATGAAAGACTCCTCCACACCATTCTAGTCTCAGGGTCAGCTTATCGAGGGAGGTTCGATCCAGCTTATCCTGAGGGCCTGGGGCCATTCCGACAGTTGGGTTTTGTTTGCAGGGGCAGGACCATCAATTTGAGGGATTTTCTGGAGGGTTATCATCATTCTATATTTGTCTATAGATTGGGACATCGTGGAGCCATAGGGGACGTCCTATGATTCAGTAAAACTCAGATCTAGGGAGATCTGCTTGAGATCTGAGCCCAAAACTTCTCCCACGGGATTCTCATAGCCTGATCTATATTCTTGGAAAGTTTCAGAGCATTTGGAGGCCTCCTTCATCAGGGCCAAACCGGCTAGGGTTTCAGTCATCTAGTGGGGCACACCATTCAGTGGAGAATTCAGATCTACGGGGTTTGAGAGTGGAATTGGGAATTTGGACATCTGGGTTTTCCTTACAGTTGCCCGATCTATCATTTGGCATATTTCTTGGGATGATTGGACACTTTTGGTAGAAGGGCAGAATTATTCAGGGCTTCAGCATTCTAGCAGGACGTGGCACTTTCCAGCTTGGAGGTTGAGCATTAGTACGGCTCAGATTTGCTTGATTTAGTCTTCATTGTATATCCAGCCTTTGGAGGCTTATTTTGTATTGTCGGGAGCATTTTGTAGCAGCTCATATCTATTGCTTGTACAGCCATCTGAGGTTTCTGCCAGATCGGCCATCTATTATATTGATCTTACATTGCTCATAATAAAAAGGTCAAATCTTTGCTTGTGCTTCTACATCTTGAATATATTGTGATCTCCATGTGTTGATAAATCTTGTATGCACTTAATAACTCAATAAATTAGTAGTAGTTAGTGATTCCAAGAAAGAATTTGGCTTGGGATCATTACAGTGCCAATTTCTGACAATGGTCAGCCTTGAGGTAATTTTGCTTGTAAGGTTGCAGTCGAAGAAACACCTGATATCCTTCTGCAAATTGACATTTAGAGCGACCTTGATATGATTGTTGCTTCATACAATTCTGGGCCATGACCAAATTCTCTTTGAGGGTACGAAGAATAGCCTCTCGAACTGTAAGTGTTTGGTCAACTGCTTGGACCTTCAAGACACCTGGAAAGTATGAGAGAACTGAAGGTGGATTTTGTCCATATATCGCTTCAAAAGAAGTCATGTGGGTAGTTGTATGGTAAGAAGTGTTGTACCACCATTCAACTAGTGGTAACCATTGAGCCCACTGATTTTTCCTTTTCGATGAAAAAAACCTCAAATGTGTTGTGTTTCCAAAAACTTGTTGACAACTTCAGTTTGACCATCACTCTTGGTATGATAAGTTGTGCTGAGATGAAATTGGGTGCCTTTTAGCTTGAACAGTTCTTGCCAAAAATTACTGGTGAAATTTGGGTTGTGGTTAGAAACAATAGAATGAGGCATGCCACGTAGCTTAAAGACCTGATCCATGAAATGTTGAGCCACAATGGAGGCTGTAAATGGGTGTTGAAGAGAACATATATGAGGATACCTAGAAACACGATCAAATACCACCATGATGACTGATTTATTTCCCGACTTAGGTAAGCCTACAATAAAATCCATAGAGATATCCCACCAAATAGCAGGTGGAATCGAAAGTGGTTATAGTGTGCCATGAGATTTGAATTTGTCTCCCTTGTTGCGTTGACAAACATCACATTCAGCCACAAAATTGTGAATGTCCTGTTTCATACCATCCCATAAAAAAGAATGTTTGACCTGGTCATAGGTTTTGTTAAACCCTGAGAGCCCAGCGGTGAGTGTAGCATGAAGCTCAGAAAGTACTGTGGATTTAAGTTTTAACTGTTTACTTAAATACAAACGACCTTTGTATCGAAGCTCATCATTGAGCCAAGAGTACTCTGGGGATACTGGAGAATTGGCCTGCATTTGTTGTATCATATGCGAACTTTTGGGATCATGTAGCCATTCCTAGTGAACAGCTTGGACCCAATCTGGTACAATGAAGGAGAGAGAAAAAAGGGACCCTTCATCTTCATATTTTCTGGAAAGTGCATCAGTAACCACATTGTCTTTTCCTTTCTTTTAAATGATCTCATAATTATATCCAAAGAGATTAGTCACACATTTTTGTTGCTATGGGGAGGAAAGGTGTTGTTCTAGAAAATACTTGAGGCTTTGATGATCTGTCTTAATTTGGAAGTGTTTCCCCAATAGATAAGGGCGCCAAAAATCCACGGCATGCAAAATATCCAACATTTCCTTTTCATAGATTGATTTTCCCAAATGTCACTTTGACAGTTGTTTGCTGGTAAAGGCCAAAGGCCGACCCTCTTGCATAAGGACCATGCCAATTCATTTCCTGGAAGTATCACATTCCAGGAAAAAGGTCTTTGTGAAATTAGGAAGGGCCAGGACTGGAGTATTGCACATGGCCATCTTCAAGGTTTGAAAAGCCTGAGCAAATGTTGGAGTCCAAGTGAAAGAATTCTTTTTAGGGAGAGCAGTGAGAGGTGCTGCTATCTTTCCATAATCATTAACAAACTTACGATAATAAACTGTTAAACCCAAAAATCCATGCAAGCTTTTGAGAGTTTTTGGGTGAGGCCAATCTTGCATAGATTCAATCTTCTTAGGATCCACCCTGACACCGGCCTTGCCAACAAGATGACCCAAGTACTCGACTTCTGAGGCGCCAAAATCACATTTAGATTGCTTGAGGAAACATTGGTGCTGAGAGAGTAGATGGAGAACTCTATCCACATGAGTAACATGGGTTGTCCAGGTTTTACTATAGATGAGGATATCATCCAAGAAAACTAAGACAAAATGACCGAGAAAAGGATGAAAGACACGATTCATGAGACTTTCGAAAGTGTATGGATCATTACACAATCCAAAGGGCATGACCAAAAACTCATAGTGGCCGTCATGAGTTCTAAATGCAGACTTAGGAATGTCTGCCTCATTCATATGGATCTGGTGGTAGCCGGAACAAAGATCAAGTTTAGTAAAGAACTGGGTGCCACTCAATTCATCCAAGAGGTCATCAATGACAGGAATGGGAAATTTGTATTTAATGGTGATTTTTTTGAGGGTGCGGAAGTCAGGACACATGTTCCAAGAAACTTATTTCTTAAGGACCATGACCACGAGAGAAGAGTAGGGGCTCGTACTAGGGAGGATAACACCTGTGTTGAGCAATTCTTGAACAATTTTCTCAATTTCATTTTTTTTGGAAAAGGGATGACGATAGGGAAGGATATTGGGAGAAAGCATTCATGGGACAAGGGGAATGGAATGATCATGAACACCACGGTAAGGAGGGAGTCCCTGGGGAGTGGAAAAAACCACATGATGTTTAGAGAGGATGGATTGGAGTTCCTGTGACACAGATGGTGTCTCAGTGGCGTGCATGGCATGGAGTTGAGAAATAATGCTAGAATGACCTTTTTTGAGAAAATTTTCCATGCGATGGGAACTGATGATCTCTGGGAAACTGACGGTGATGCCTTGGAACTTATATTGTTGGCCGTCTTAGTCAAACTGCATGGTAAATTCCTTAAAATCCATGAGAATGGAACCCAAAGTCCTGAGCCATTCTACACCCAACACAATGTCACAACCACCCATGTCGATAGCAAACATATGATATTTCATGTGGTACTCACCAATTTGGAGACACATTTTCACAACTCCCTCAACATTTCATGGACCCACCATTGGTAATCATGATTTGAAAATGATTAACGACACAGATATAACAATTAGTTTCTTGGGAAATGCGACGATGATTAAAATTATGGGTGCTTCCACTATCAACAAGAATAATGACCTTCCTATGCTTAATGTAACCAATTAGCTTGAGGGTCTGGGGAGCAGAGAAGTCAGTGAGAGCATTTAGGGAAATGACTGGTTCTACTTTGGGAGGGTCTAAGGGAGGGGTTATGTCAATGGGTTCAAGTGACATAGACACAAGGGGAGCGTCAATATCATCTTCCAAAACATCCTCTGAGATGGACATAAAAATATTTTGTTCCTTACACTTGTGCCCAGGAAAATTATTGTCATCAAAATTATAACAAAGGCCTTTGAGTTCTCTTTCATCCATTTCAATCCTGGTCAATTTATGGATCTTTAGTGGAGTAGAATGAGGAGTGGGAGTGAATGGTTTAGTGTGAGGAATAAAGGAGGGATTTTGGTTTTGAGAAGAGACAATGTGTTGTGATTCCTTATCTCTTTTAGTATCATCCACCCAACTCTGAGGTTGAGCCATGAGGACATGGGAACGAATCTCATCCTTGAGGCCACTGATAAAACATTCTCGGAAAAAAGCATAAGACATGCCCTCTGTATGAAAAGCCAATTGCTCAAAAGTGGCTATAAATTCTTCCACTGTTCCAGATTGTTTCAAATTTTTCAAACGGAATAAATGGTTTGTGTTAGTGTCAAAGCATTCATAAATCTATGCCACAAAGTGTGTCCAAGCCACATACCCTTGGCGGGAATTTTTCTCCATTTCCACCATTACCAACATTCTTGATCTAGATGGAAAACACCATACTTGAGTTTGGCCAACTCATCCTTAATTCCATACAAAGAGAAATAATGTTCCATTTGAGTTACCCATCTAGTGGGATCCGAGCCATCAAATTTGGTCACATCCACACGTGAAAGGCGTAGGTCACGTTGAAAGTGATGGTGCTAAAAATTCTGGGAATGAGAGGAAGTTTCACCTTTTGTTTTCAAAGGTGGGTCAGATGAGGGAAGATCTGTAGGGATATGCAACTTGGCACAAATCATCGTAGTGAAGGATTCAAGATGGGTAGCAAGGTATTGTTTGAGGGCTTGTTTAAGGTCCTCCATTTTGGTGTTGATGGAGGAATGCGTGTTTTTATTGACTGGGAAATATTGGCACTGAGTTGTCTCACTTTCTATTGGGTTTTTGTGAAATTAGGGTGCAAGGTATTGAAGCCATCTTCCAAGTCTTGGCTACGGGTGTGGGCCATGATGAAGAGGGAACACAAAAAGGGGCGAGTGGGACCACACATAAAATGGGTTATGGGTGAAGTGTATCACTACGACCAGGGCGACGAGTTGAATCCAATGGGGTAAAGCCCAAATAAGGATGTTGGAAGGGGGTCGGGTCCAGGAGAAAAAACATTTGCTGAAAAATGATAGGTATGACTGCAATAAGGGAGAAGAGAGGAATCCAATGAGATAGGTCTCAAATAATGGTGCCAACAGGATACAGACTCCTTTTTTTTTTTTTTTTAACTCCTGCGGAGTTATACTCCGATTTGAAGAATATTGCAGTGATGAAATTCCCAAATGCTTAACATGAAGAAATGTGTAGTAATTTTGCAACCCAAATGCAGGAGACACAATATTGTGTGACAATAGATCTTGTATATTCTATTTTTGTTTCCATCCCAAGGGTTAGGGTATTTAAGGGTTCTACAGACAAGGGTTTTCCATGTGCTATAGCTCTCTGATATACGTGTGGGGTCCAACAGTAGTACTCGACCCAATATCTCATGGCACCAAATAAGGAGGCTAGACCGTGCCCTTAGCCTTACTACTCAACTACCCAGGTACTAGAGAGTATCTTCCTGAGTGTTGTTCTCGGTGGCGCAATAGCAATCAGGCAACCGATCGATTTATCTATGGAGGGATTCAAGAGATCTAGGTCAATCTGTATACAGGTGTTTTCTGATGTGATACCACTCGAAGGGGTACCAAGAGGGGTTACAAGGGTGGCCAAAAGATGTACGCTTAAGTACCACTTGTATTTCATGCATGTGTGAATCCCCGATCGTGGGTTTATGCGCGTAATGAAATATCTATGTAGCTTAAAGACGCTGGAATATGTCTCTACCCTGAAAAAAATTTAACCCACAATTTTCTACCGAGGAAGGTGCTCTGATACCACTTGTAATATTCCATATATAAAGTAGTACTTAGAAAATAAATAATTAGCGAGAAATGGCATATAAGAAACGATATAACAATAACAACACCACAATAATACCAAAATAATACTAGAATAACAGCAGAAAGAGAACTTTGATTATTGAGAGAAATGTTCACTTTCCTCTTCGAGGGGGAAACCTCCAGCAGAGCAGAGCTCTATTACAATAATATCCAAGACAAAACTTCTCATACCCTCTATTCCTATTTATACTAAATATGTCTATCAAAAGAACAATCTAGAGGAAGATCCTTCTAGAAGCGGAAGCTTCTATTAGGTCTTCTTACATTTGACTTATTATTCCTTATTGCTAGGCCTTATTAATATTGACCTTTATTACATGGAAATATATTATTCTACCTATGTGAGGGATTAGGTACCTAACAACTTTCCATTGAACCATGTAATAATTGTTGATCCCAAGTTGAAGTAGCAACTTGAGGTGATATTCCTATCTACTGTGCTCCCTGCACAATCTGAGTCTGAATATCCCTGCAACCTCACTCCATCACCTCTAAGATTCCTCAACCCATACTCCATTGTACCTCTCAAGATCCTAAGCACATGCTTCGCTACTATCCAATGCACTTGCCTCAAATCCACCATGAACAGACTCAAGGTGTTCGGAGAAAAACATATATATGTCCTGGTGTTGACCAAATACATCAAGAACCCTATCAATTTCTTGTATATCCTAGGATCTACGAACTATGAATCCGAAGTGAAAACCTTCTTCAGGCTGGTAACTGTAGGTGTAGCCATGGGTCTAAATTCCTCCATCCTAAATCTCCTCAAGATCTCTACTATGTACTTCCCTTAACCAAGCAAGATCTCTCCCAATATCTACCATACCTCTAACCCCAAGAAATAATGCATCAAGGAAATATCCTTCATCTTGAACTCTGTAACCAAATTTGCTTTGCACCTTGCTATAACCTCCTCTTCACCTATGAGAAACAAATCATCCACGTACATCACCAAGATGAGTGGATAAGTCCCAACAAGTATAAAGTACGAGTTAGGATATGCCTCACTTTTTGTGAAGCCCATACTCTACAAGTATCAGTCAATCCTAGAGCACCATGCCCCGAGGGATTATTTGAGTCTGTATAAGGCTTTTTTAAGCCTGCACACATGAGACTCCCTCCCATGTACCTTAAATCCAAGAGGTTACTCTATATATTCTTCTTCCTCAGTGATCTTGTTGAGGAAATTTGTCACATCCATCTGGTTAATCCTCCACCCCATAATCGAAGCAATAGAAATAAAAACTCGAATAGAAGCATACATGGCGACTAGAGAAAATGCCTCCTCGTAGACACTCCCTCTCTTTGAGAGAATCCTCTCGCCACAAACCTTTCCTTGACCTTCTCGATGCTTCCATCTATGACATGCTTGATCTTGTAGATTCACATGGAACTCACAACTCACTTCCCCTCTAGTCTCGACACTACGTCCCAAACTTCATTCCTCATGATAGATGTGTATTCCTCCACCATGGAATCCCACCAAACCTATTGATATATTTCTTCCTAAAAACTGGAAGGCTCAGCATCAATGATGCTACTCATAAGGGCCATATAGTTAGGAAACTTCCTTGGTGGCCTACTCTCCTCAACTTCACTCCTAGGAGCCTCACTTGCATCCCTCAATGTCTATAATAACCACCTGGGTCTCTTGACAGAATTGGAAGGGGCTAACTCATCCTCCCTACCTAAATTATGAATTATTGAACTGAAAGATTCTCATCCTTCAGAGCCTCCTTCTCCTCATCCTCTACCACTTCTAGTGTCTCCTGAGATTTCCTAGATGTCAAGTTCTCCTTGAACTTAGCATCTCTTCTCACAATTTTCTTTCGTTGCGTTGGTATGAAGTTCTTGTGATCCTTTGAAGAATTGTTGTACCCTATCTTGCAGATATATTGTCGTGTTACATGCCTCCTCCCAAAGAAACATAGGAAAACCCTGGTCATGTATCATAGCCCTAGTAGAACCAATAATGGACCGGTTCTTTCTCTCCACAACCCCATTCTCTTGAGGGTTGCATGAGACTGTCAACTCCCTCTTGATCATTGCCTCCTTGCATAAATCCTTGAACTCATTGGAGGTGTACTCTCCCCCATTATCTGACCTCAATACCTTGATCTTCTTCAATGTCTAATTATCCACCTAGGCCTTGAACTCCTGGAATAGAATGAATACCTCACCCTTGTTCTTCATAAAGAAGATCCATGTTTTACTAGAAAAGTCATTAGTGAACGTCACATAATATGACACTCCCTACATTGATGCAAATGACATCAAACCACTCATATTTTAGTTAATAAATTCCAATATCCACTTGGACCTACTATCACTTCTTGGAAAAGTATCCTTGGCATTCTTTCCAAGTGCACAACCTCGACACACACCCTGCTTCTCAACACTGAAATTTGGTAGACCAGTGACAATCTCCCTTAGAATCAAAAACACCATGTAGAGTAGGTGTCCCAACCTCTTGTTCCATAGCTCACATAGGTTATCAATGTCATTTACAAAATCCTAAACAAGCTTGCATGCCAACCTGTATATGACACTCCCTGCCACATAATATGACACTCCCTGCATTGATGAAAATGACATCGAACCACTCATATTTTAGTTAATAAATTCCAATATCCACTTGGACCTACTATCACTTCTTGGAAAATTATCCTTGACATTCTTTCCAAGTGCACAACCTCGACACACACCCTGCTTCTCAACACTGAAATTTTGTAGACCAGTGACAATCTCCCTTAGAATAAAAAACACCATGTAGAGTAGGTGTCCTGACCTCTTGTTCCATAGTCCACATAGGTTATCAATATAATGTACAAAATCCTAAATAAGCTTGCATGCCAACCAGTATAAGTTACCCTCTCTAACCCCAATGACCATTGCTATGTTTGGGCTACCTCCATCTAGATGCATGAGTACCTTCCCTCTTTGAAATGTAATGACAAAACCCCAATCCTCCATAAATAATATTGAGAGAATTTTTTTCCTAAATCCTAATACATAAAGTACATCCTGAACATTAAACGAACGACTTGACTCAAGATGGAAAAATATATTTCCCTCGCCATTCATTGCATACTTGGTATCATCACCAAGCTCCACATGGATCCCTGAGTCCTCCTCTGTCATACTACTGAATAGCTCCTGTTCTTTTTTCATATGACGAGATGCACCACTATCCAAGTACCACACACTCCTAGTGGTTGTGGTGCATAATATCCATTCTTATGGCCTACAAAGCACTTGATATTACTCAAGTCCTTCTTCTTCCCTGGTTGTGATGTACCTCCATCAATGTTACTCTTCTTGATGGAAACCTTTCCTTTTCCCTTATTTGTCTTACTGATAAGGGACATGTTCTCATCATTACCTCCTTGCTTGATAACTTTAGACTCCTCCCAAGTCTCTTCCTGGATACAATCATCTCATAGCCTTCACCAATCTGGAAGATTTTCCCTAGCATAGACTCCATTGATAAAGGGTTCCCAATACTTTGGGAAACCATTCAATGCCACATTTATAAGTTCTACGCCTTCCACTTTCTCCCCAATAGTTTCAAGTTGATCATGTACTTGAGTGATCCTCATGCAGTAGCTGGTAATGTTTTCATATGTAAACATCTGCACTGATCTGATTTTATTTCTTAAGATCATCTTCCTATTCAAGTTATCGTTTTAGAATAAACCTACCTTCCTGGTCGTCTTCTTGTCAGGTAAGTGGGGAATAAAATGATCCTTGACTACATCCAAGATCACCCGCTAGGCTTTGATCTCCTTATTCTAGTGAGTTGCCAAATCTTGTGGATTTGTCGGTGGATGAACTACTTTGTCTATAATCTCCCAAAGGTCATGTTCCTTAAAAAAAAAACAACTCTTTGTTTCCAAGATAAGAAGTTGGATTCTCCATCCAATCTATCTTCAACTCTCAAACTTGCTGCTACCATCCCTTAGACTTGATAATCCACTGAGGAAATAACATGTTTTTGAAACTGCCCCTGTACTAACTTGTACGATCATGTATGCACTTTTTAGTACTGCAACCCGCGTATGTACAGGCCCTACAATAATGAAACCCGCATATGTATATGCCCTAGCCTACTACAACCCACGTATGTACATGCCCTACAATAATGCAACACACTACTACAACCCACATACAACTCTGTATGACTGCAATATCAAGTTTTTCTTCAATACGACTGTTTCCATGAAATCTGTCCTTAGATTTCTGACTATTGTTTTATAGATCTACAGAGAGCTCCTTGCATATTTGAAAGATCTGTTGAAAACTACTGTGGATCTGAAATATAGCTCCCTATTATGAATTCTAATATTCTCATGAGAAACTAACACTTCCAGCTGAGTCTCCATCAGTCCACTTCTAGGAATTATAATGTATTTTGGCCATCGCAAATACTCCTCTGACCTCACACATTGGGGGGCATCTGTTCTAGCAAGGTTTTCCTCACCCCATGCAACCTGCTTAGAAGGCCTTTCCATTTCACTATGTAGACTTGAAGTCTTTTGTTTTCCCTTCCAGAGCCAAAAAATCATATTTTTCCACATATACGTGCCCTACAAGTTAGACAACATGTGTATACGCAGGTTGCACCACTACAACCTGCGTACATTGAGTTTGATGCTCAAAATTAAAAATTGTGTCAAGTTTCCATGTCACGTCATGAGATCCATGATCCTTGACCTTCCATATACTGGAAACATTCTAACTCGGCCCTTCAGTTCCATTTGAAGGCTATAAATTGGGCCATATCCAAACCGTGAAGGATGAGAGAATTCAACTTTTGATAGCAAAGATACTCTGGAGAAATTTCACTTCACATCGAGTCTGCATCCCTTTATCCTTGAAAGTATGAACACATTGTTTGGCCCCCAAGATCTTCCCTCTTTGATGGAGAACCTCATTGTCTCCTTTATATGAGCTTGCCTTTGGTGGAGGATTGAAGTGGTGGAGGCCCAGCTGGAAGGGACTTAGTTTCTCAGTTCCGACGTGTGCCGAAACATAAGTTTGTCACTTATACACTTTTGTTGATCATTTTTAATATAAATAATCTTTTCTCGTCCAATTGATCTTGCAAATATTTGAATTATTACTCCATGGGTGTATTTGTCATGAATGTTAATGATTTATGCTATTTTATATGCTAACATTATATATTATCACCATATGCTTGCATATCTTGGTTTTTGAGGACAAGCTACAGATATAAAGCTTTGATTTGCGTTCTCAACGATGGTCTTCATCGAATGTCTGAACGAGGTAGGATATTGATCTTGTCTTGTTAGCATTTCATTTATATAGCATACTTGGGATTGGAGTTGTTTTCTATGTGTCATTCTGTCTGTTGTGGTTTACCCCATGCCATAGAGTGATTTTCCTCATAACAATGCCATGTTCTCATCATTACCTCCTTGCTTGATAACTTTAAACTCCTACCAAGTCTCTTCCTGGATACACTCGTCTCATATCCTTCACCAATTTGGAATATTTTCCCGAGAACAGACTCCCTTGACAAAGGGTTCCCAATACTTTGGGAAACCATTCAATGCCACATTTATAAGTTCTATGCCTTCCACTTTCTCCCCAATAGTTGCAAGTCGATCACATACTTGAGTGATCCTCATGAAGTAGATGGGAATGTTGTCAGATCTAAATATATGCACTGATTTGCGTTTATTTCTTAAGATCATCTTCCTATTCAAGTTATTGCTCTAGAATAAACCTACCTTCCTTGGTCATCTTCTTGTCATATAAGTAGGGAATCAAATGATCCTTGACTACATCCAATATTACCCGCTAGGTTTTGATCTCCTTCTTCTAGTGAGTTTCCAAATCTTGCGGATTTGTCATTGGAGGAACTTCTTTGTCTGTAATCTCCCAAAGGTCATTTTCCTTAAAAAAAAAAAAGTAACTCATTGTTTCCAAGATAAGAAGTTGGATGCTCCATCCAATATATCTTCAACTCTCAAACTTGCTACTACCATCTCTTAGACTTGATAATCTGCTGAGGAAATAACATGTTGTTGAAGCTGCCCCTGTACTAACTTGTATGATCTTGTACACAGTTTTCATTACTGCAACCCGCGTATATACACGCCCTACAATAATGCAACCCGCATATGTACGCACCCTAGCCTACTACAAACCACGTATGTACACTCCCTATAATAATGCAACCCACATATGTGAGTGCCCTAGCCTACTATAAAACACTTACAACTCTGTATGACTGCAAATTCAAGTTCTGCTTCAATACATCTATTTCCCTGAAATCCTTCCTTCGATTTCTGACTGTTGGTTTATAGATCTACAGAGAGCTCCTTGCAGATTTGAAAAATCCATTGCAAACTATTATGGATATGAAATCTCAGTCCCTCTCAAAGTGAAAGCTCTGATACCATGTTGAATTTCTCTAATCATGACACCTAGGTATATTGTTTACTAGTGATTTCCTTGTTGTAAATCAAATTTGCATCTCACATAACAAAATACACTTGCTAGAAAAATAAACTAAAATAATTAGCATAATTAATAATGGAAACCAAATCTCATACACAATACACAAAGATATTTTTCCCTTCAAATCAGCTTATCATTAGAATAATATCAAATCTTACAAGGGCTCCCTTACTAGGAAAATGGCCCACATAGAAATAAAAAAAATTATAGACAACCTGCGAACCACAACAACTCCTCCTTAGTTGTATGATCCCATACAATCAAGTCTTAGAACTTGTACGCACGCTTATCATCACTTTCACCCACATACATGCACGCTTGTCCTCACTGTAGCCCATGTACATACACACTTGTCCTCATTGTGAAGTGTGTACAAGTCTATAACTGTTGTTGTGGCTCTTATCTGCCATATCTTCTTGTGGTTTCCTATGATGTCTCTTCTCCCTGACCTATACTGATCTCTAGATTAAGTTCCTTCTCCACCTATCTAATATCTCCTTGAACAAAATTCCTTCTTTGCATCGCTCACTCTATAATGAAAAGTGTCTCCTCCTTTACCCTAGCCTTGCTTTTATAACATTGAGTCATGAACTAACCCTAACATCCAAAGTGATTGGCAACTGATATTAAATCTCACCTCACATGAGATCAATGGCTAAGATTTAATTCACTGATGCTAATAAGTTTAGCATTTCATTAAATAAAACTCAACTAATTAATAAAAGCACTTCAAGGGCATCAGAGAAGAACATAAATACTTATTGAGTTGACCACTCCTACTGAATTATAAGAACCTCTAACAACCTTTTCAAGTTTTGGGTGACAAAGAATGGTTTTATAATTTATAATAGAGAACCTTGTTTTTTATTGAAGATGGAACCAC
>ML778052.1:714533-733424 GCA_009831015.1 Picea engelmannii | reverse complement strand
TGATTCAAAGTGCTATTTCTGTTGCTATTTCGTATATCATTTATGTGTATTGTGAAGATTATGCTGGATATTTTACTGTTATTCTGTCATTTCTAGCATTTCGTTTCTGTTCTGCATATTTTATATATCTGGTATCTTGCAATGGACCTCGATTGAGGAATTGACCTTGATCAAGGATTTACTATAACTCAACCAATGAAACAATTCACATGCTTTATGCTAAAAAAAACCAAAAAAGTACATGAAAATATACTGCTTTATGTTAAGTTGACAAGCTTTATGCTAAAGTTTCTAGAAGCTATATAGTGAAGCTATTAATTTAACAATAGAGATATGGAACAAGGAAAAAACGTACAAAAATATATTATTATAAATGAATTAATGAGGACAAAGTGTGAGAGAAGGATAAATTGATGCATGAGCATCGTCAGCAAGCACATGTGGAGAGACAACTCAACTCCTTAGTGCGCCTTTGAATCATTCAAAATCTTAAACACTGGCGTTTCCTGCAAATATTTTTTTGAACTGATTGAAAAACTAAAGAAGATCAAACACTTGGGAGCTGATGATCACGAGTGATCTGGGATTTTCACTCCTAGACTTTGATGTAACAAAAATTAAGTAGCAATTAGTTTTTTTTCTAGTAGACGAGTAGTCAGGGGGAGCCCTAAGAGTCCTCGAGAATAAATAGAGGTTTTGTATGCCCGAATGAGGCTGCTGCAAATTAGTAGGAGATTGTTGTGACTTAGTTGTTGTTGAGCTTTAGTTTTTGTTTTATCATAGCTGTATCCATTTACTTTGAGTGAATATAACAGAGGAAAATTGATCCAATGCATGGTGTTGCTACTGTTTACAATTCCCTGTTATTTTGTTTTCATGAATGAATGAGTTATATTGTTGAGTATATAAAACTGTGAAGTGTTTGAATAAGTTTCGATTGTTTTCTCTTCGTTGAGTCCATGCAAGGTGTGCACAGTCATCTGCAAGAACTTAAGTCTTGCATGAGAATCTGTTGTAAGGAGTGACAAAGTCTGTTTTCACTCATAATCTTAGAAGAGATAGCGTAAAATTTCCATTTGCAAGGACTGCAAAGGAATTGCTGCAAGGCATGCATAGTCACCTGCAAGAAGCTAAGTCTTGCGTAAGAATCTATTGCAAGGAGTGCATAGATGCAAAATTCAAATAAGTGTCGAAGTAACCCTCTAAGGAGTCAAAGGGTTCGAGAGAGAAAGCTCAAGAGAGATAGCGGAGAAATCTTCAAGGGGAATGAAGTTCTGAAGTTTTCACGAGTAATTGAATAAGATTCATTCAAGAGGGAGCGAGATCATTCCGAATCGTCGGATCTAGGAAAAGTACACGAACTTTAAGTCCCTGTGTGCACACAAGGAGAGAGAGAAATAGTCGAAGAGACGAAGTAGATCCTGGTCGTTGATAGCTAGGGTGTTACATGTCAACAAATCTGAGACTACGGGGGAAAGTCACTTCGAGGATTTCAGTTGAGAGTTGAAACTCCCGAAGCCCAAAGAGGTAAAGTGAACCACAACCATCGATCTGCGAATGACATGCGTCAGCAAATCGTCATCTTCGAATGAAACTGCTCTAGGAGAAAATGAAGACTGAGAGTTGAAACTCAAGAAGCCCAAAGACGAGAAGTGAGCCTCAGTCGTCGATTTGTGAGGGACACGTGTCAACATATCATCAAATTTAGGTGGAATTCCTATGGAGGAAGAAAGAGTTGAGAGTTGAAACTCCTGAAGCACAAAGGCCGAGATCAATCTTAGTCGTTCGATTCAGAAGGACACACTGCAGGAATCCGTGGACTCCGGGTAAAGACCCGAAGTGAATTCTAGTCGTCTGATTCAGAAGGACACGTGGTAGGAATCCGAGGACTCCAGGTAAATACCCGAAGTGAATCCTAGCTGTCTAATTCAGAGGGACACGTGGTAGGAATCAGTGGGTAAAGACTTGAAGTAAATCATAGTCGTCAGATTCAGAAGGCCATGTGGTAGAAATCCGTGGAATCTGGGTGAAGGCCCGAATTGAATCGTAGCCATCGATCTACGGGAAACATGCGTCAATAGATCGCAAACTATGGATGAAATTATTCTGGGAGAAAGTGAAGGTAGAGAGTTTAAAACTCCAAAGCCCGTATTGCCGAAGCAAATCACGACCGTTGATTTGAAAGGGAAATGCGTCAATATATCGCAAGAATCTGAGAACACATGCTCTGGAGAGAAGGAAGTAAAAGAGATAGATCTCAGCCTTCATTCAAGAGGTGCCTCCTGAGATCACAATATCAATGGTCACATTGAATTGCAGGGAAAAAAAGTGCTCGAACTTTAAAAATCTGAGAGTGGGCCGCAATAGAAACCATAGTATTTCCAAAAGGACGTGTGGTAGTTGTTGGTGAATTGCGGGGAGAAAAGTTGTGTGGTATCAAACCACTCTAGGCCCCCCTGCAATCATGTGTTTACGCAAGGACATAGCCCAAGGTCTCGTATGGGAAAGGGCTAACGGAAGAGGAGATAGTGCCTGAACCCTGATAGTTCAGCAACACAAAGGAAGAGGTTGTCGATGTCATAGAACCTGCATCAAAGGACTGAAAAGGTCCTGTGTTTAATCACAAGGGAGACCATTAAGGTTTCAGAGAGCTGATTCAGCTCTGAGAATTGAAGATCCTTGACCGGGAGGTTGTGTATCCCCAAGGGAGAATTGGGGGGTCTGCATCAAATGGTATCGGAGCCTGAAATTGTTTTTAGGAAACGAAAGAGAGCTAGAAGGTGTACTCTATGTGTGAGAGACAGTCAACACAATGCCACTAAGGAGTCATGTGGCACCAGGTTTAGCCAATCGCGTTGTAGAAAGAGAAATGAGGGAGCTTCGTGCAAGATTAGAGGCGATGGAGGCAATGCAAAGGAGGGCACTTGATGTTGGGGACATCAATGATGCAGAAAGTGAAGAAATCAAAGTTGAAGAAGATGCGTGGGAAATTTTTTTTGAGGAATGCTTGCTGAGAGCAGTAGTTAAACTAGGAGCTAGAGCAAAGATAGAGATCCCAATGTATGAAGGAAACCTATATGTTGAAGAATTTATGGATTGGATAAGATCCGTGGACAAATATTTCGACTATAAAGATGTCGATGAGGAGAAAAAGGTGAGACATGCTGTCACCAGACTGAAAGGACATGCAACACTGTGGTGGGATGAACTGTAGGCTAAGAGGAGAAGCAAAGGCAAACAGAAGATAAAGAATTGGGACATAATAGTAGCCAAGATAAAGGCTAGATTCATGCCCAAAGATTATCAGATAAATTTGTTCAAGAAGTTGCAGAACTTGAGACAGAAGGGTATGGCAGTGAAAGAGTACACGAAGGAGTTTTACAAGATGAATATCAGGACTGTACAATGAGAGAAGGATGAGGAAAAAGTTGGCAGGTACATAAATGGCCCGAGGTATGAAATCCATGACGTTAGTGAGGAAAGTAGAGGATGCTTATTAGATTTCTCTAAAGGAAGAGGAGAATTTGGCTAGGAAACAAAGTCAACTAAATAGAGGTAGAAGCCCAAGAAAAGGCAAGGGATTTTCCCATGATAAGACACAAAAATCCAAATATGGGACTAAGAAAAAATATAGTCACTCAGAAAGAGGAGGAAGTTCCTGAGGAAGACAAGGTGGTGAAAGAAGTTCTTCTAGAGGAAGATGAAGAAGCAGAGGAGGAGAAGTAAGGTGTTATTCATGTGGAAAGACATGACACATGTCTTGGGAATTTCTCGAGAAAAAGAAAGAAGGAGGAGGTGAAGCTCATATTTCAGAAGAACAGAAAAAGAATATCGAAGAAGAAGGTGCAGAGAATGGAACATCCCTGATGTTGAGAAATGTTCTCTTAAAACTAGAGCCAGAAATTGAAAAGCCAGTGAAGAGGAACATTCTATTCAGGACAGCTTGCAAGACTAATGACAGAGTATGCAAGGTGATAATTGATAGTGGGAGCACTAATAACTTAGCATCCATAGAGATGGTGGAGAAATTGGAGTTGGAGACAACTACACATCCAAAGCCATATAAAGTCTCATGGTTGCAGAAAGGACACCAGGTAATGGTCACTAAACAATGCCTCGTTGAATTTAAGATAGGATGATATAGAGATGAAATTATGTGTGAAGTGATTCCTATGGATGTATGTCATGTTTTGTTGGGAATACCATGGCAGTTTGACAGAAATGTCATTCATGATGGGAGAAAAAATACTTACACCTTAGAGAATAATGGTACAACACACAGGTTGCTTCCAATAGAGGAGAAGAAAGTAAAAGAGGAAGCCATCACAAGCATACTTCTCATGAGTGGGAAGGAACTCCTAAGAGAAGTCAAGAAGGAACAGGAGATGCAATTTGTTGTGGTGAGGAATCCCAAAGTTGTCCTTACAAGTACTTCGATGGATGATTTTCCTGAAGAAGTTCAAGAGTTGTTGGAGAATTTTGCTGACATAGTAGTGGATGAGTTGCCTAAATCATTGCCACCCATAAGAAGTATCAACCATCATATTGATTTGATACCAAGAGCAAGTCTTCCAAACAAAACACCATATAGATTGACACCTCAAGAGAATGAGGAGGTAAAGAACCAAGTCCATGATTTGTTAGACAAGGGTTTGGTCAGAGAAAGCTTGATTCCATGTGCAGTATCAACTGTGTTGAATCCAAAGAAGGATGAAGGATGGAGAATGTGTACAAACTCGAGAGCCATAAACAAGATCACCATCAGGTATAGATTTCCTTTGCAAAGAATGGATGACTTAATGGATTGTTTAAGTGGAGCAAATTTATTTTCTAAAATAGATTTGAAAAGTGGATATCACCAGATAAGGATGAGAGAAGGTGATGTGTGGAAAACAATGTTTAAGACAAATGCAGGGTTGTATGAATGGCTTGTTATGCCATTTGGCTTAACAAATGCCCCAAGTACTTTGATGAGATTGATGAATGAAATACTGAAATATTTCATTGGAAAGTTTGTGGTTGTATATCTGGATGATATACTGGTATTTAGCAAGACTAAAGAGGAGCATCTAAGACATATGACATTGGTTATGAGGAGACTACATCAGGAGAAGTTGTTGATAAATCTGAAGAAGTCCTCTTTTATGAAGACATAACTCATTTACTTGGGTTTTGTTATCTCTTCAAATGAATTGAAGATGGATCCGGAGAAGGTGAAAGCAATCAAAGACTGGTCGTCACCAAGGAGTATGTTTGAAGTGAGAATATTCCATGGATTAGCAAGTTTCTATAGGAATTTCATCAGAAATTTAAGTGGAATTTGTGCACCAATAATGGATACAGTGAAGAAGAGGTAAAAGTCTTTTAAATGGATAGAGCAGGCCGAGAGGAGATTCAATATATTGAAGGATAAGATAACAGAACGACCAATTCTGGTCTTGCCAAATTTTGGAAAGACATTTCAAGTGGAGTTGCAATTGGAGCAGTCGTGAGCTAGGATAATAGACTAGTTGCATATTTCAGTGAGAAGATGAATGAAACTAAGAGAAAGTAATCCACATATGATAAAGAATTCTGTACCATAATTCAAGCCTTGAAGAAATGAAGACACTACCTTGTTCCAAAGGAGTTTGTCTTGTACATCGACAACCAAGCTTTACAATTCATAACCAGACAAGAGAATTTAAACTAGAGACATGCAAAGTGGATTGAATTTATGAAAAATATTACTTTTGTCATAAAACATATTTTTGGTAATGCTAACAAAGTTGTTGATGCATTGAGCGGGAGATGTCTGATTCTGCAGGAATTTCAGGTCAAGACCTTAGGGTTTGAACACCTTAAGGATATGTATTGTGATGATTCAAATTTCAAGGAAGCATATGAAGAATTTTCAAATCATGTGCTGAGAGACAGGAGCCAGTGGACAAAGTATATGATTCAAGAGGGATTGTTGTTCAAGGGAAATCAGTTGTGGATAGAAAAATGATCAATGAGGGATAACCTTTTTGACGCAGGCACACGCTCACAAGCACGTCCGCTCACAGGATCTTTTCTTTCTCTCGACCCGAAGAAATCCAAACGGTTCTTCTATTTCCCTATCGAGAAATCTTCACCCACAACAATCCTCGTGGGATCCCCCCCTCTTTACAAATCGGAGGATCGGAATTCACTAATTCGCAAATCCAATGGTCGGGCGTAGGTTTCTCGAATCCCCGAAACCCGACAACCAGTCAACGCTGACTTTCTCCTATCGGGGTTTCCTCTATCGCGATTTCGCTACTCGCGATATCAAGCAACTTTCTTTATTGAATCCCGAACCCTGATACACCGAAACTCCGACACACGCACGAGTTTGACTTTTCAACACCCTGTCACCTCTATCGGGATTTCGAACTTTTCAATATCGCAAATCTGGATGCAAATGTTTCAGGACTTCTCGCCACAAAACCCCGATATGGTATGCCACCTGTCCACTCGCCGACTTCGCTGTGGCCCCACACTATTCTCTTACCCGTCAGGATATCGCGTATCGCAATATCGTGATTCCCGTTGAAATATTTCGGAGTTTCGATCCACGATACCCCGATACATGATATACGTATAGATCCAACGACCCTTGTGGCTCGGATCAACGGCTCTGGCCCTCCTGAGATTTTAGCCTTTAGAGAATATGACGCCATATCTCCCTTGCACCTCTGCAAGATCTAACGGCCCACGAATTATCGTGAATTCTCCTTGGAGAATGTCGACCGTTCGTCCTTCCTTGGCAATCCATGCGAATAACCAAGTGTTCCTCCACAGAATTCATCCACCTGCGTGCAAACTTGCGATGCTTTCTTAATTCTTCCAGTCATATCTTCCCTTGCTCTACTCTTCAACAAATTCGAAGGCCTTATCCTTCCTGAGATTTTCCACGACTCTGCGTCTTCTTGGAAAAAACCTCCTGCTCGCACTCCTTGCGGTAACCTTTCAAGCACTTCCTAAGTGTTGAAGTCTTCTAACTCTGTGCATACCTGCAACAGTAGTCCTTCAAACTCTTCTCTCAGGTTCACAACCCTGAAACTTCGCTTAGCCTGCGCACTCCTTGCACGGCTCCTATGCCCAACTGCACTACTGGGTGAATGAGAACAAAAGTTAAACTATATTAGCTTCAAAGACGCAACCCTGAATTCTTGTCGACGCACCCCTTGCAGACACTTCAACTGCACTCCTTGCAGGAATTCTTACTCATATAGAGAAACAATTGAAACTCATTCTTTCATTCTCTCAGACTTCAAACTCAAAGCATGAAATCATATACACAGCACATAAAGCAAATGTATAACAAGAAGCAAAGATTCATGATCTTATCAACATCAATACATAGAGAACAAACATGAAACCATGAATTTGAATCAAAGCTCTTTCTATTAATCCAAATGTTTGTACATGGGTGTTCTTACACAGCTCTCTGCATGCTCTTGCTCCAATGCTTCATCTTATGTTACAATACACAATGAGGGTGTCTATATCTCGTTTCCCTCTTGTGCTCTAGAAACTATCTAATCTAGAATTAATTTCTATCTACTTGCATTAACTACTCTAAATGCCTCCTACCTACTAAGGACAAGAGCTAAAGGCTCAAGGTCCATTTACATTATACAAGTGTGCCTTCATTTAATTATCACATTTAATATGGCACAACAACTTCAAGGTGTTTTTTCAAAATTTGTGCTGGCTTGTCCAGTTGTCTTTTGCCTTCTGTGCTGGCTCGCTTGATATGGGAGATGCTCCTGCATCATACTCCCTCACTTGAAAACTTCCATGGGATCCTATCCATGAGCTCCTGCACAGTCTATCCATGCTTCTATATCTCTGCTTTAGTCTCCCAGCTGTCATCTTCAACTAGATGGTTCTTCCATTTGACCAGATACTCGAAGTATTGCTTTCGCTTGGTCCTCTTGCTCACTCTCTTATCTAGTATGCACTCCATCTATGGCTTCTCTGCAACTGGCATCTGCTTTGTCCACTAGATCACTGGCTGCTTATTTCCAGTCTCTGTTTCCTCAGCTCTGTATGGGTATAAATCTGAGATATTGAATATCAGAGAAATTCCGATCCCATTGAGTAATTCAATCTCATAAGCATTCGCCCCAAATTTTCTCAAGACCCTACATGGTCTGATTTTCTTCATCTTTAGTTTATTATATGTTCCTCTTGGGAACATTTCTTTTCTCAAATGTGCCAGAACCAGATCACCAACCTCAAACTGAAGTTGTCTCTTCCGCTGATCGGCTCTGCGCTTATACTCCTGACTTGAATCCAGCAGTCACTGCTTCACCTGGTTGTGAAGTTCTTTCATCGCCTCTGCGAATTATTCTTCACTAACACTCCTAGTCGTAGTCTGTTCTGAATCTCTTAGTTTAGAAATTCCTCTCGGTTGCATGCCATATACAACCTGAAATGGAATTTTCCCTGTGCTCTTGTTAATTGAGTCATTATATGCAAACTCTGTCTGTGGCAATATATGGTCCCACTGGCTATGGTCTTCTGTCACCAAGCTTCTCAGCAAGTCTCCCAGACTTCTGTTGACCACTTTTGTCTGTCCATCCGTCTGAGGATGATACGCTGAACTAAACAACAAGTTAGTTCCTAGCTTCTTCCATAAGGTCCTCCAAAAATTCCCTATATACTTTGTATCTCAATCCGAAACTATACTCCTTAGTAAGCCATGAAGTCGAATGACCTCTTTGAAAAACAGGTTTGCAATGTGAGTTGCGTCACTAGTTTTCTGACATGGAATGAAGTGTGCCATCTTGGACAATCTATCCACCACCACAAAGATTGCATCAACACCTCTTTGTGTTCTTAGCAACCCCAATACAAAATCCATGCTTATCGCATCCCACGGCCTCTCTGGTATGGGCAATGGTTGATAAAACCCTGCATTCTGTTTCTTCCCCTTCGAGTGCTGGCAAATTCTGCATCTGTCCATGAATCTCTTGATGTCTGCTCGCATTCCCGGCCAAAAATATGATTCACTCAGCTTTGCGAATGTCTTTTCATGACCAAAGTGCCCTGCCAATCCTCCACTGTGTTTCTCCTTCAGCAGATTCTCCCTCATGGAGCATTTCGGAATACACAGTTGATTGCCCTTAAATAGCAATCCCTCCTGGATCATATACTCCATCCACTGGCTTCTGTCTCTGAGAACTGGATTCTCAGCTGCTTCATATGCTTCCTTGAAATCCTGATCATCTGCGTACATGTCCCTGAGATCATCAAAACCCAACGTTTTGACTCGGAACTCCTGCAACAACAAACACTTCCTGCTCAAAGCATCAACAACTTTGTTAGCAGTACCAGAAATATGTTTAATCACAAATGTGAAATTCTACATATACTCAACCCATTTTACATGTCTCTGATTCAAATTTTCCTGTTGAGCCACAAACTACAATGCATGATTGTCACTGTACAAGAAAAACTCTTTCCGGATCAAGTAATGCCTCCATTTCTTCAATGCTTGCACGATAGCATAAAATTCCTTATCATAAGTGGAGTATTTCAGTTTCGCTTCATTCATCTTCTCGCTGAAGTATGCGATAGGCCTGTCTTCTTGACTCAAGACTGCCCTGATTGCAAACCCACTTGCATCACATTTCACCTGAAATGTCTTCTGGAAATCCGGCAACACCAAAATTGGATGTTCCGTAGTCTTCCTTTTTAACAGATTAAAACTTTTCTTAGCCTCTTCTGTTCAGTGAAAAGATTTATGTATTTTCTTCACTATATCCATCATCGTTGCACTAATTCCACTGAAATTCCTGATGAATTTTCGGTAGAAACTAGCCAATCCATGAAAACTTCTCACCTCCAAGATATTCTTTGGTGATGGCCAATTTTTGATTACCTCCACCTTATCTGGATCCATCCTCAACTCATCTGCAGAAATAACAAATCCCAAGTAAATGAGCTATGTCTTCATGAATGAGGACTTCTTCATATTTATCAACAACTTCTCCTGCTATAACTTTTACATCACTGTAGCCAAATGCTTCAAGTGTTCTGCCACTGATTTATTGAAAATCAGTATGTCATCTAAATATACAATGACAAATTTCCCGATGAACTCCCTCAGGACTTCGTTCATCAACCTCATGAAGGTACTCGGTGCATTTGTTAAGCCAAACGACATAACAAGACATTCATACAACCCTTCGTTGGTTTTGAATGCTGTCTTCCATTCATCACCTCCTCTCATGCGAATTTGATGATAACCGCTTTTCAAATCAATCTTTGAAAATTACTTTGCCCCACTCAAGCAATCCATCAGATCATCTATCCTTGGCAATGGAAATATGTACCTGATGGTTATCTTGTTAATCGCCCTTGAGTCAGTACACATCCTCCAAACTCTGTCTTTCTTCAGACCGAGTACTGTTGGAATAGCACATGGACTCAAGCTTTCCCTGACCAAACCTTTGTCCAACAACTCCTGGACTTTCCTTTTAACCTCTTCATTCTCCTGCGGCTTCAATCTATATGCGGCTTTATTTTGAAAACTAGCTCCTGGTATGAGATCAATATGATGACTCACACTTCTGATCCGCGACAATGAATGAGGTAATTCGTCCACAACTATATCAGCGAACTCTTCCAGTAGTTCCTGAACTTCCTCTGGTAAATCGTCTACTCTTGTGCTAGTCAGAACAATTCTCGGTTTTCTAACCATAATGAACTGTGGATCCTCCTTCTTCTTAACCTCTATAATAAGTTCCTTCCCACTCATGAGAAGTACTGTGTCGCTTACTTCCGGCCTCACCTCCTTATCCTTGATCGGAAGCAATATGTGTGTCCTCCCATTCTTCTCCAGGGTGTATGTGTTCATTCTCCCATCATGAATCACATTCCTGTCATATTGCCATGGTCTACCCAGCAATAGATGACAAACATCCATAGGAATGACATCACACAATATCTTATCATTATATCCTCCTATCTTGAATTCAACTAAACATTGTTTAGTGACAGTTACCTGGTGTCCTTTTTGTAGCCACGAAACTCTGTATGGGCTTGGATGATTAGTCGTCTCGAGCTCCACCTTCTCTACCATCTTGGTTGAAACGAGATTATCCGTGCTAGCACTATCTACTATGACCTTGCATACCCTATCCTTGGTCTTGCAAGCAGTCCTGAAAAGTCTGGTACTTTGGACTGAACTCTCCACCTCCTTCTCAGGTGTCAAAAGAACTTTTCGCATCATCAGCGATCTTCCGCCTTCAGCGTCTTCTACCTCAACATCCTGCCTCTGTGCTTCGACGATGTGAGCTTCTCCAATGTCCTTCTTTTTATCTGGACACTCATAATACTTGTGCCCATTCTTTCCACATGTGAAGCATGTAATGACTCCACCTCTTCCTCTACCTCTGCCTCTAGTACGAGGAAAAGTGTTATTGTCAGCATAATCTCCTCTCTGCTCAGTATGCTGACCTCTCTGTTCAACATATTGCCCAGGCTGTGAGGTTCCACCTCTCTTATTTTGAGTCTGAGGTTTCTTCCAATTTTCCTTGGGCTTCTGGAATTTGTCCTGGGCAACTGATTTGCCTCTGGGCTGACTTCTGCCTCGACCCCTTTGACTCTGCTTTCGGCTCAGCTTCTCCTCAGCTTTCAAAGCCATTTGATAAGCATCTTCCACTGTTTGGATGGTTACCATGCTCATCTCATCCTGGATATCATATCTCAAGCCATTCATGTATCTGGCAACTTTCTCATCATCGCTCTCTCGATGACCTGCCCTGATGTTCAGTTTATATAATTCCTCAGTGTATTCTTTCACTGTCATCAGCTTTTGTCTCAGGTTCTGCATCCTCCTGAACAGAGTAATTTGATAGTCCCTGGGGATGAATTTCTCCTTCATCTTTGTGATCATTCTATCCCAGCTCTTGATCTTTTGCTTGCCCTTGCAGTGTCTATCAGCTTGTAGTTCATCCCACCACAATGCTGCATGTCCCTTCAATCTTGTGACAACATTCTTGACGTTCTTGTCTTCTTCGACATCTTCATAGTCGAAGTATGTGTCTAGAGCTCTAATCCAGTCTAGAAGCTCCTTTGAATCCAAGTTTCCCTTGTAAACTGGAATGTCCATTTTCTCTCTTGCACCCATCCTGGCAATGGATTTGATCAAACGCTCGTTTCATGCATCTTTGGCTGCAACTTCTTCCTCACGTTCAGCCTCAACTTCGCTTTCAAAATCACTCAGATTCCTCACACCGACTGTGCGTCTTTGTGTTGTCTCCATGTCTTCGAGTCTAGCTCGTAGATCATGCATTTGCCTCTCCATGACTGGATCAGTCATCTGCCTGCCTCTTCTTCAAGGCATTTCCCTATCCTCTGGATCGGGTGATTTTCTATCTCTCCTTGGCGGCATGGTGAATTCTTCCTTCTCTACTACAAAAAGCAAAGAATCTTTCTGTGCTTTGATACCAAACTGACACAGGCACGCACTCGCAAGCACGTCCGCTCACAAGATCTTCTCTTTCTCTCGGCCCGAAGAACTCCAAACGGTTCTTCTATTTCACTACCGGGAAATCTTCACCCGCAACAATCCTCGTGGGATCCCCCCCTCTTTACAAATCAGAGGATCAAAATTCGCAAATTCGTGAATCCAATGGTCGGGCGTAGGCCTCTCGAATCCTCGAAACCCGACAACCAATCAACGTTGACTTTCTCCTATCGAGGTTTCCTCTATCTCGATTTTTCTACTCGCGATATCAAGAAACTTGCTTTACTGACTCCCAAACCCCGATACGTCGAAACTCCGACACATGCGCGAGTTTGACTTTTCAACACCCCGTCACCTCTATCGGGATTTCAAACTTCGCGGTATCGTGAATTCGGATGAAAATGTTTCGAGACTTCTTGCCACGAAACCCCGATATGGTATGCCACCTGTCCACTCTCCGACTTCGCTGTGGCCCCACACTATTCTCGTACCCATTGGGATATCGCGTATCTCAATATCGCGATTCCCATTGCAATATTTCGGAGTTTCGATCCACGAAACCCCGATACACGATATACGTATAGATCCAACATCCCTTGTGGCTCGGATCAATGGCTCTACCCCTCCTGAGCTTTTATCCTTTAGAGAATATGACACTGTATCTCCCTTGCACCTCCGCAAGATCTAATGGCCCACGGATTATCGCAAATTCTCCTTGGAGAATGTCGACCGTCCATCCTTCCTTGGTGATCCCTGTGAATAACCAAGTGTTCCTCCACAAAACTCATCCACCTGCACGCAAACTTGCGACGCTTTCTTAATTCTTCCAGTCACAGCTTCCCTTGCGCTACTCTTCAACAAATTCGAAGGCCTTATCCTTCCTAAGCTTTTCCACGACTCTGCGTCTTCTTGGAAAAAACCTCCTGCTCGCACTCCTTGTGGCAACCTTTCAAGCACTTCCTAAGTGTTGAAGTCTTCTAACTCTGTGCACACCTGCAGCAACAGTCCTTCAAACTCTTCTCTCAAGTTTGCAACCTTGAAACTTCGCTTAGCCTGCACACTCCTTGCACGGCTCCTATGCCCAACTGCACTACTGGGTGAACGAGAACAAAAGTTAAACTATCTGAGCTTCAGAGACGCAACCCTGAATTCTTGTCGACGCACCCCTTGCAGACACTTCAACTGCACTCCTTGCAGGAATTCTTACTCAGATAGAGAAACAATTGAAACTCATTCTTTCATCCTCTCAGACTTCAAACTCAAAGCATGAAATCATATACACAACACATAAAGCAAATGTATAATAGGAAGTAAACATTCATGAGCTTATCAACATCAATACATAGAGAACAAACACGAAACCATGAATTTGAATCAAAGCTCTTTCTATTAATCCAAATGTCTGTACATGGGTGTTCTTACATAGCTCTCTGCATGATCTTGCTCCAATGCTTCATCTTATGTTACAATACACAATGAGGGTGTCTATATCCCGTTTCCCTCTTGCGCTCTAGAAACTGTCTAATCTAGAATTAATTTCTATCTACTTGCATTAACTACTTTAAATGCCTCCTACCTACTAAGGACGAGATCTAAAGGCTCAAAGTCCGTTTACATTATACAAGTGCGCCTTCATTTAATTATCACATTTAATATGGCGCAAGAACTTCAAGGTGTTTTTTCAAAATTTGCGCTGGCTTGTCCAGCTGTCTTTTGCCTTCTGCGTTGGCTCGCTTGATATGGGAGATGCTCCTGCATCACTTTTGAAGGAAAAGCATAGTGGAGGATTGGCTGGACATTTCGTCCATGATAAAACATTTGCACAATTGATCACTTCATATTACTGTCTAGGTATGAGAACAAAAGTGATAAAGTTTGTGAACATATGTAGAATCTGCCAACATGAAAAAGGAAAAAGAAAGAACACTAGATTGTATCAACCATTGCCAATACCAGAGAGGCCTTGGGATGAAATAAGCATGGATTTTGTGTTGGGACTTCCCAGAACACAAAGAGGATGTGATTCCATAATTCCGGTGGTGGATAGATTTTCAAAGATGGCACACTTTATCCCATGCCAAAAGACTAGTGATGCAACACATGTTGCAAATTTATTTTTCAAGGAAGTTGTTTGACTTCATGGATTACCCAAAATTATTTTCTCAGACAGAGATACCAAATTCGTTTGTCATTTCTAGAGAACACTGTGGAAGAAGTTGGGGACATATTTTTCCTTCATCTCATCTTATCACCCTCAGACAAATGGATAGACTGAGGTGGTGAATAGAAGTTTGGGAAAATTATTAAAGAGTCTGGTCACTGAGCATCTTAATCAGTGGGATCAGATTCTACCACAAGCAGAATTTGCATACAATGACTCACCAAATAGGAGCACTGGAAAGATCCCATTCCAAATACTGTATGGAATGCAACCAAGAGGAGTAGCTGAGTTGAGAGACTTGGAACAGAGTGAGATTAGAAGCGCTGGAGTAGAATATTTTGTTGCAGGAATGCAAAAGCTCCATATCTAGATCAGAGAGAAGTTGTAGAACTCTAGCCAAGAGTACAAGCGCAGACTTGATCAACATCGCGAAGATATTCAATTTGAAGTAGGAGAACAGGTTCTGGCACATATCAAGAAAGAAAGGTTTCCAAGGGGAACATATAACAAGTTGGAGATGAAGAAGATAGGGCTATGTAAGATCTTAAGGAATTTTGATACAAATGCCTATGAGATTGAGCTGCCAGATGATGTGGGCATATCGCCCATATTCAACATATCAAACATGTATCCTTATAGGAAAGATAACACAGAGAGATCATAAGGTCAAGAGATTATTCAATGGGAAAATAAAATGCCTGTAGCAGAAAAGCCACAGATGGAGAAGATTGTTGATGAGAGGATTGGCAAGAAGACCAGGAGGAAGACCTATTTTGAATATTTGGTCAAGTGGAATGGACACCAGATAGAATATGCAAGTTGGGTAAATGAAGCTGATATCCAGAAGAATGGACAGTCAATGCAGGAGCTCATGGACAGGAGTCCATTAATTTTTGTCTAGGGGATTATGATGCAGGAGCATCGTCAGCAATCACATATGGAGAGACAACTCAATGCCTTAGCATGCCTTTGAATCATTCAGAATCTTAAACGTTGGCATTTCCTGCAAATAGTTTTTTGAATTGATTGAAAAACTAAAGAATATCAAATGCTTGGGAGTTGAATGATCATGAGTGATCTGGGAGTTTCACTCCTAGACTTTAATGTAACGAAAATTAAGTAGAATTTAGTTTTTTTTCGAGTAGATGAGTAGTCAGGGGGAACCCTAGGAGTCCTTGAGAATAAATAGAGGTTTTTTATGCCCGAATGAGGCTACTGCAAATTAGTAGGAGATTGTTGTGGTTTAGTTGTTGTTGAGTTTTAGTTCTTGTTTTATCATAGTTGTAGCCATTTACTTTTGAATGAATATAACAGAGTAAAATTGATCCAATGCATGGTGTTGCTACTGTTTACAATTCCATGTTATTTTGTTTTCATGAATGAATGAGTTATAGTGTTGAGTATATGAAATTGTGAAGTGTTTGAATAAGTTTCAATTTTTTTCTCTTCGTTGAGTTCATGCAAGGTGTGCATACAGTCTGCAAGGAGTGCGTTGACAAAGTCAGTTTTGAATCAGAAGCTCAGAAGAGATAGCATGAAACATCCCTTTGCAAGGAGTGCAAAGTGACTTCTGCAAGGTGTGCAAAGTCATCCGCAATAACTTAAGTCTTGCGTGAGAATCTATTGCAAAGAGTGATAGAGTTTGTTTCGACTCATAAGATCAAAAGAGATAGCGTAAAATTTCCATTTGCTAGGAGTGCAAAGGGACTAATGCAAGGTGTGCAAAGTCGCTCGCAAGAAGCTAAGTCTTATGTAAGAATATGTTGCAAGGAGTGCATAGATCCGAAATTCGAATAAGTGTCGAAGTAACCCTCTAAGGAGTCAAAGGGTTCAAGAGAGAAAGATCAAGAGAGATAGCAAAGAAATCTTCAAGGGGAACATAGTTCTGAAGGTTTCATGAGACATCGACTAACATCCATTCAAGAGGGAGAAGGATCATTCAGGATCGTCGGATCTAGGAAAAGTACATGAACTTTAAGTCTTTGTGTGCACACAAGGAGAGAGCGAAATCGCCGAAGTAGATCCTAGCCGTTGATCACCAGGGGTTTACGTCTCAACAGATCTAAGACTGCAGGGGGAAAGTCACTTCAAGGATTTCAGTTGAGAGTTGAAACTCTTGAAGCCTGAAGAGGTGAAGTGAACCACAATTGTCAATCTGCGAAGGACACGTGTCGATAGATCGTCATCTTCCGATGAAAGTTCTCAAGGAGAAAGCGAAGACTGAGAGTTGAAACTATCGAAGCTTGAAGAGAAAAAGTGAACCTTAGTCGTTGATTTGTGAGGGATACACGTCAATAGATCATCAACTTCGGGTGGAAGTCTTGTGGAGGAAGCAAGAGTTGATATTTGAAACTCCCGAAGCGCGAAGGGAGAAATAAGTCGTAGCCATCTGATTCAGAAGGACACGTGTCGGGAATCTGTGGAATTTGGGTAAAGACTTGAAGTGAGTCATAGTCGTCCAATACAGAAGGACATGCGATAGGAATCCATGGACTCTGGGTAAAAACCCGAAGTGAATCCTAGTTGTTCGATTCAGAGGGACATGCGGCAGGAATCCATGGACTCCGAGTAAAGACCCGAAGAAAATCGTAGCCGTCAGATTCAGAAGGCCACGCGACAGAAATCCATGGACTCCAGGTGAAGGCCCAGAGTGAATCGTAGCTGTCAATCTGAGGGAGACATGCACCAATAGATCACAAATTCTGGATGAAATCATTCTGGGATAAGTTGAAGGTATAGAGTTGAAAAATCCGAAGCCTGGATTGCCGAAGCAAATCACGACTGTTGATTTGAAAGGGACACACGTTGATAGATCGCAAGAAACTGAGAATGCATGATCTGGAGAGAAGGAAGGAAAGGAGAAATATCTCAGCCGTCGATCAAGAGGTGTTGCTCGAGATCATAAGATCAATAGTCACATTGAATTGTGGGGATAGAAAGTGCTCGGACTTTAAAAATCTGAGAGTGGGACGCAATCGAAACCACGATATTTCCAAAAGGATGTGTGGCAGTTGCTAGTGAATTGTGGGGAGAAAAGTGGTGTGGTCTCAAACCACTCTATGCTGCCCCACAATTGTGTGTTTATGTGAGGACATAGCCCGATGTTACATACAAGAAAGGGATAATGGAAGAGGAGCTAGCGATGAACCCTGATAGTTCAAAAATGCGAAGGGAGAGGTTGTGTGTGTCATAGAACCAGCATCAAAGGACTGAAAAGGGCCTGTGTTTAATCACAAGGGATACCATTAAGGTTTCAGAGAGCCGGTTCGGCTCTGAGAATCGAAGATCCTTGACCGGGAGGTTGCGCAGCCCCGAGGGAGAATAGGGGTGTCTGCATCATAAATAGAGAATTGGAAAGAGACAAGCAAAATTGAGAGAACATGACAATGTTGTGCATGAAGAGTGAAACCTAATAGAAAATATAAGTGATGCTAGATGTAGGAAGAACCAAACTCACTAGAAAATGTATGGATTATAGTATATACATCATTGGTAAGTGTATATACCAACCCATTTGTGAGAATTTGGGCCAATATGATGGCCAACATTTGGTGCATCTAATTATAGAGTCTTTATGACAATAGATTGAGGGAAAATCACTAATTTGTAACTATGTTTTCCAAATGGATATTGCATGCTTATAGTATTGATTTATATTTCACTTTATAATTTACATATTAGTATTTTTTTTTATATTTTAACACATGTTTTTTAAGTACGCGTGTACACAATTGATTATATTATATAGGGATGGAATCTGATCATCCATCGCAAGAACCCTTCCCCTCTCTAGTTTAAAAAAAATGGAAGTTGTAGTGGTTTCCAAAAGGGTGGAAAATTTCCAATGAATCTAGATGAAAGTAGAAATGAATAATTTAGGGACTTGATTTTTTATTAGACAGTGACATAACATGTTGGTAATATAATTAATCAAAATTTTGAGTAAAAATAAATTATTACATAGGCTTAAATCTTATTCATGTTAGTATATTAAACAAAAAATTAATAGAGGAAACACATTTGTTGGGGTTTTGAGATACTAAACATGCAAATGCATGAGAGTGTATCAAATATTGTAATGAAATAATTCTCTTTGTTTAGGAAATCTATAAAAATCAACATTTGAGTTGGTTGTAAGGAAGTTACAACTCTGGTTGTTGCACTAGGGACATCAAGAAGTCAAATGGTAACAACATTGTTGGAACATCATGCTTTCCTAGTTCATCACACCTTTGAAACTTCT
>ML778052.1:701813-714114 GCA_009831015.1 Picea engelmannii | reverse complement strand
AAAAGAGTTGATCTCTGCTATCTATAAGAATCCAAAGACTTTGTTTGATAAAATTGATGAAATTTAGGTTATATAGATTGAGAAAGAGTTGATCTCTTTGGATCCCTTATATTTTGAAATAATTGAAGATTATTTGGCATGTGGAGAGGAACTTCAATTGAAATTGGTTGAATGCAAAAAATGTTTTCCTAAGAAAGACAATTAGCTCATCAAAATGATCCCAATGAATCTAAAGATGCCTTATGTTGTATTATGTTCATTTTTTCATGCTAGTTGGACCACCAATAAAGATAATGGTAAGGACTATATGTTTGATCCTTTTGTGGTTTATTAATTAAGGCATGAGAGGAATTACTTGATGAAGGTAAACTTGAGGTCAAGCTAAATACCCATTTGCTAATACATAACTACAGAGAAAGAGGTCGACATGAGAAGGAATGTGATCATGTCATCTAGATCAATAAGAAGAAGCATGGTGATGAGGGTTGGACTAATAAAGGTAGAAAGAAGAAGACCTACCACTATTGCAAAAAATTGGGAAAATTGGAAAATTGGCTTGTTGGTAGAAGACCGAGGACCTAGAGGAGAAAGTGAAGAAAAATAAAATTCAAGAAGATGTGTTGACTAGAAGATCAACCAACTCACAAAAATGAACTTCAAAAGGTATAACTATATGATGTATGTTTTATGTCAGTTCTTCTTAGGCCATGTATGCTCACACAACTTAGAGCAAATGGATAGTCGACTCTAGTTGTACCCATCACATGGATACAGATTCTTTTCTATTTTCATGATTAAAGAAAGCTATAGAAAAGGAAATATTTGTAAATGGTGATTATGCACTCATTGTTGCTAATTGTGGAAAGATTCAATGTCAAAATGATGTGATCATTGATGTGTATCATGTACCTGGTTTCAGTGAAAATTTGTTGTTGGTAACCCCATCTGATCCATATTTGCAAGAAAGTAGAGTTTTGGTAAAATCATTTTGCTTTGAACTACATGAAGAACAACTTTGTCTTTTCCACTGATCGATTATTGGACTTAAAACATTGACTGTATAAGTTCTATGATCTTCCCAAAAAAGAACCTGGAATGAATGCACTCATAGGTCACACTAATAGTTGAAGTACATTGTGGCATGAACTTCTCAAACACTTAAATTTTTCAAGCCTAAACCCAGTGGTAAAACATAATATGGTTTCTATTCTACCCAAGAATGTACCCCATAATTGAGTATGTGAAGGATGTATAGTTGCAAGCATCATTGGGATTATTTCAAAAAAGGGAAAGATTGGAGAGAAAAGAGTCAACTAGAACGTGACAATAGTGGCCTATGTTCCATGAATCAACCATCTTGACCATCTCTAATTGGTGAAAGATATGCATTAACCTTCATTGATGACTTTTCTAGGTATACTTGGGTGTATTTATTGAAAAATAAGTATTGCAAAAATGAAATATTTAAGGAATTTAGGGCACTCGCTAAAAAGCAATGTGGTTAACCTATGAAATATTTAATATCTGGCAATGTAAGAGAATACATGTAAGTGAGGAATTTGAAAGGTACTTATCATGGAATGGTTTCTCTTGGCTGAGATATATGCCTTAGACATCCATTGACATTTCATTTCATTAAATAAAACCCATCTAATTAATAACAACACTTCAAGTGCATGTGAGAAGAACACAAATACTTATTGAGTTGACCACTCCTACTGAATTTATAAGAACCTCTAACAACCTTTTCAGGTTTTGGGTGGCAAAGAATGGTTTTATAATTTATAATAGAGAATCTTGTTTTTGATTGAAGATGGAACCACTTTAAGTAAGGTCCCTCATTAGTTGAGGTCTAGAAAATGTCTTTTGTCAATCTAATATCCAACTTGGGATTTGCAATGGGGCTTGATAAGTCTACACAAACCCTTGAATTGACTTACAATAACATTGCTTATCCATGAAGATTTTAAGTTTGACCATAAGTGTCAATTGATGATCTATAATGTTTCCATCAACACGTACATGAAACTAAAATATGTATCTATTTTATATGAGAAGATTAAAAATGCAATAAATTTTACAAAATCATTTGACATTGAATATAAATAAAATGAAATTAGCACGTAAATGTAACAAAAAGAAATGAAAATAAAATATAACTAATTAATTAATTTCACCCAAGAGTCCCACCAGTCTAGTCATCCTACCACAATTCACACTTATTTAACAACATCAATGGTAATTTCCTACCATAATCTAATCTCGTTATATAAAAAGCATATATTCATCATGGTGTACATGCTAGTCAACTCAACAAACTTGAATACATAATATTTATCTTTTGTAAGAAGCATTCCACCCATCACATGCATGGATAAACAACCAATATTATGACCATAAAACTTGTCAATAACCCAAGGTTAATCTCCTAATATTGCACAAAATAGAGTTAAGCAAGGAGGAAGATTATATAGGTGAATGAGCTTATTATTGTTAAGATTGACACTATCCACTATACACTCTTTCTAATCACCTTTTTTACCAAGAAAAACAAACCACTTCTTCTTCGTGCTTCATAACCAACACACCTACGTTTTTTCCAAGTTCGCCTTCCCGCAGTTCGACTTGTCTCCTTGTCTTAGCCGAATTGCTTGCTCAAGACTTGCTCCAAAAACTTTTCTCTTTCCAAATGACTCTTCACTTTGCTTCTTATAGCCACGCTCCCAATGGACACACCCTTTTAGCATAGTGTGACACAAACTTTCACTTAGCTGAGTCGACCTTGCGAATGTGTGCACGCCCCATGGATGAGTCGGCTAACTCACCCAAGCACACACGAAGATCAAACACTTGGGAGCTGATGATCATGAGTGATTTGGGAGTTTCACTCCTAGACTTTGATGTAATGGAAATTAAGTAGCAAATAGTTTTTTTTCTAGTAGATGAGTAGTCAGGGGGAGCCCTAAGAGTCCTCAAGAATAAATAGAGGTTTTGTATGCCCGAATGAGGCTGTTGCAAATTAGTAGGAGATTGTTGTGATTTAATTGTTGCTGAGTTTTAGTTTTTGTTTTATCATAGCTCTATCCATTTACTTTGAATGAATATACAGAGGAAAACTGATTCAATGCATGGTGTTGCTACTATTTACAATTCCCTGTTATTTTGTTTTCATGAATGAATGAGTTATATTGTTGAGTATATAAAACTGTGAAGTGTTTGAATAAGTTTCAATTGTTTTATCTTCGTTGAGTCCATGCAAGGTGTGCACAGTCATCCGCAAGAACTTAAGTCTTGCGTGAGAATCTTTTGTAAGGAGTGACAGAGTCTGTTCTGACTCATAAGCTTATAAGAGATAGCGTAAAATTTCCATTTGCAAGGAGTGCAAAGGGATTGCTACAAGGCATGCATAGTCGCCCGCAAGAAGCTAAGTCTTGCGTAAGAATCTGTTGCAAGGAGTGCCCAGATCCAAAATTCAACTAAGTGTCGAAGTAACCCTCTAAGGAGTCAAAGGGTTCGAGAGAGATACCGAAGAAACCTTCAAGGGGAATGAAGTTATGAAGTTTTCACGATTCATCGAATAAGATCCGTTCAAGAGGGAGCGAGATCATTCCGGATCATCGGATCTGGGAAAAGTAAACGAACTTTAAGTCCCTATGTGCACACAAGGAGAGAGAGAAATCATCGAAGAGCCGAAGTTGATCCTGGTCATTGATAGCTAGGAGGTTACATGTCAACAAACCTGAGACTACGAGGGAAAGTCACTTCGAGGATTTTACTTGAGAGTTGAAACTCTCGAAGCTCAAAGAGGCAAAGTGAACCACAACCGTCGATCTGTGAAGGACACGCATCGACAGATCGTCGTCTTCAGATGAAAGTGCTCTAGGAGAAAACGAAGACTGAGAGTTGAAAATCCCGAAGCCCAAAGAGCAGAAGTGAACCTCATCCATCGATTTGTGAGGGACATGCGTCGACAAATCATCAAATTCAGGTGGAAGTCCTATGGAGGAAGCAAGAGTTGAGAGTTGAAACTCCCGAAGCGCGAAGGCCAAAATCAATCGTAGTCGTTCGATTCAGAAGGACACACGGCAAGAATCCGTGGGCTCTGGTTAAAGACCTGAAGTGAATCCTAGCCGTATGATTTATAAGGACACGTGGTAGGAATCTGAGGACTCCAGGTAAATACTCAAAGTGAATCCTAGCTGTCTGATTCAGAGGGACATGCGGCAGGAATCAGTGGGTAAAGACCCAAAGTAAATAGTAGTCATCAGATTCAGAAGGCCGCACGGTAGAAATCCGTGGAATCCAGGTGAAGGCCCAAATTTAATTGTAGTCATCGATCTGTGGGAGACATGCATCAATAGATCACGAACTCCAGATAAAATCATTCTGGGAGAAAGTGAAGGTAGAGAGTTTAAAACTCCGAAGCCCAGATTGTTGAAGCAAATCACGACCGTTGATTTGAAAGGGACACGCGTCAATATATCGTAAGAATATGAGAACACATGCTCTGGAGAGAAGGAAGTAAAAGAGACATATCTCATCCATCGGTCAAGAGGTGTCACCCAAGATCACAAGATCAACAGTCACATTGAATTGCAGGGACAAAAAGTGCTCGGACTTTAAAAATCTGAGAGTGGGCCGCAATAGAAACCACGATATTTCCAAAAGGACGTGTGGCAGTTGTTGGTGAATTGCGGGGATAAAATTGGTGTGGTCTCAAACCACTCAAGTCCCCCCCACAATCACGTGTTTACACAAGGACATAGCCTGAGGTCACATATGGGATAGGGCTAACGGAAGAGGAGATAGCGCCTGAACCTTGAAAGTTCAGCAACACGAAGGAAGAGGTTGTTGGTGTCATAGAACCTGCATCAAAGGACTGAAAAGGTACTGTGTTTAATCACAAGGGAGACCATTAAGGTTTCAGAGAGCCTATTTAGCTTTGATAATTGAAGATTCTTGACCGGGAGGTCGTGCAGCCCCGAGGGAGAATAGGGGGTCTACATCAAATGGTATCGAAGCCTGAAATTTTTTTTTAGGAAATGAAAGAGAGCTCAAAGGTGTACTCTGTGTGTGAGAGACAGTCAACACAATGCCACTAAGGAGTCGTGTGGAGCCAGGTTTATACAATCGCGTTGTAGAAAGAGAAATGAGGGAGCTTCATGCAAGATTAGAGGCGATGGAGGCAGCGTAGAGGAGGGCACTTGATGCTGGGGACATCAGTGATGCAGAAAGTGAAGAAATCAAAGTTGAAGAAGTTGTAGGGGAAAATGTTTCCAAGGAACACTTGTTGAGAGTGGTAGTTAAACTAGGAGCTAGAGCAAAGATAGAGATCCCAATGTATGAAGGCAACCTAGATGCTGAAGAATTTTTGGATTGGATAAGATCCATGGACAAATATTTGAACTGTGAAGATGTCAATGAGGAGAAAAAGGTGAGACATGTTGTCACCAGACTGAAAGGACATGCAACACTGTGGTGGGATGAACTGCAGGCTGAGAGGAGAAGCAAAGGCAAACAAAAGATAAAGAATTGGGACAAAATGGTAGCCAAGATAAAGGCTAAATTCATGCCCAAAGATTATCAGATAAATCTGTTCAGGAAGTTGCAGAACTTGAGACAGAAGGGTATGGTAGTGAAAGAGTACACGAAGGAGTTTTACAAGATGAATATTAGGACTGTACAGTGAGAGAAGGATGAGGAAACAGTTGGCAGGTACATAAATGGCCTGAGGTATGAAATCCATGATGTTAGTGAGGAAAGTAGAGGATGCTTATCAGATTTCTCTGAAGGCAGAGGAGAATTTGGCCAGGAAACAAAGTCAACTAAATAGAGGTAGAATCCCAAGCAAAGGCAAGGGATTTTCCCATGATAAGACAGAGAAATCCAAATATGGGACTGAGAAAAAACACAGTCACTTAGAAAGAGGAGGAAGTTCTCGAGGAAGACAAGGTGGCGGAAGAATTTCTTCTAGAGGAAGAGGAAGAAGTAGAGGAGGAGAAGTAAGGTGTTATTCCTATGGAAAGACATGATACATGTCTTGGGAATGTCCCAAGAAAAAGAAAGAATGAGGAGGTGAAGCTCATATTTCAGAAGAACAGAAAAAGAATGTCGAAGAAGAAGGTGCAGAGAATGGAACATCCTTGATGTTGAGAAAGGTTTTCTTAAAACTAGAGCTAGAAATTGAAAAGCCAGTGAAGAGGAAGAGTCTATTCAGGACAGCTTGCAAGGCTAAAGATAGAGTATGCAAGGTGATAATTGATAGTGGGAGGACCGATAACTTAGTATCCACAAAGATGGTGGATAAATTGGAGCTGGAGACAATTGCACATCCAAAGCCATATAAAGTCTCATGGTTGCAGAAAGAACACCAGGTAATGGTCACTAAACAATGCCTCATTGAATTTAAGATAGGAGGATATAGAGATGAAATTCGGTGTGATGTGATTCCCATGGATGTATGTCATGTTTTGTTGGGAATACCATGGCAGTTTGATAGAAATGTCATTCATGATGGGAGAAAAAATAATTACACCTTGGAGAAGAATGGTAGGACACACATGTTGCTTCCAATAGAAGAGAAGAAAGTAAAAGAGGAATCCATCACAAGCATACTTCTCATGAGTGGGAAGGAACTCCTAAGAGAAGTCAAGAAGGAACAGGAGATGCAGTTTGTTGTGGTGAGGAAACCCAAAGTTGTCCTTACAAGTACTTCGATGGATGATTTGCCTGAAGAAGTTCAAGAGTTGTTGGAGAATTTTGTTGACATAGTAGTGGATGAGTTTCCTAACTCATTGCCACCCATTAGAAGTATCGACCATCATATTGATTTGATACCAGGAGAAAGTCTACCAAACAAAACATCATACAGATTGACACCTCAAGAGAATGAGGAGATAAAGAACCAAGTCTACAATTTGTTAGACAAGGGTTTGGTCAGAGAAAGATTGAGTCCATGCGCAATACCAACTGTGTTGAATCCAAAGAAGGATGGAGGATGGAGAATGTGTACAGAATTGAGAGCCATAAAAAAGATCACCATCAGGTATAGATTTCCTTTGCCAAGAATGGATGACTTAATGGATTGCTTAAGTGGGGAAAATTTCTTTTATAAAATAGATTTGAAAAGTGGATATCACTAGATAAGGATGAGAGAAGGTGATGAGTGGAAAACAACCTTTAAGACAAATGTAGGGTTGTATGAATGGCTTGTTATGCCATTTGGATTAACAAATGCCCCAAGTACTTTTATGAGATTGATGAATGAAATACTGAAATATTTCATTGGCAAGTTTGTGGTTGTATATCTGGACGATATACCAGTATTTAGCAAGACTAAAGAGGAGCATCTGAGACATATGGCATTGGTGATGAGGAGACTACAGCAAGAGAAGCTGTTGATAAATCTGAAGAAGTTCTCTTTTATGAAGACATAACTCATTTACTTGGGTTTTGTGATCTCTTCAAATGAATTGAAGATGGATCTGAAGAAGGTGAAAGCAATCAAAGACTGGTCGTCACCAAGGAGTATGTTTGAAGTGAGAATATTCCATGGATTAGCAAGTTTCTATAGGAATTTCATCAGAAATTTAAGTGGAATTTGTGCACCAATAATGGATACAGTGAAGAAGAGGCACAAGTCTTTTAAATGGACAGATCACGTAGAGAGGAGCTTCATATATTGAAGAAGATAACAGAACGACCAATTCTGGTCTTACCAAATTTTGGAAAGACATTTCAAGTGAGATGTGATGCAACTGGAGTTGCAATTGGAGTAGTCTTGAGTCAGGATAATAGACCAGATGCATATTTCAGTGAGAAGTTGAATGAAACTAAGAGAAAGTACTCCACATATGATAAATAATTTTGTACCATAATTCAAGCCTTGAAGAAATGGAGGCGCTACCTTGTTCCAAAGGAGTTTGTCTTGTACATCGACAACCAAGCTTTACAATTCATAACCAGACAGGAGAAGTTAAACAGAGACATGCAAAGTGGACTGAGTTAATGCAAAATATTACTTTTGTCATAAAACATATTTCTAGTAATGCTAACAAAGTTGTTGATGCATTGAGCGGGAGATGTCTGATTCTGCAGGAATTTCAGGTCAAGACCTTAGTGTTTGAACACCTTAAGGATATGTATTGTGATGATCCAAATTTCAAGGAAGCATACGAAGAATGTTCAAATCATGTGCTAAGGGACAGGAGCCAGTGGACAGAGTATATGATTCAAGAGGGATTGTTGTTCAAGGGAAATCAGTTGTGCATACCAAAATGCTCAATGAGGGATAACCTTTTGAAGGAAAAGCATAGTGGAGGATTGGTTGGACATTTCGTCCATGATAAAAAATTTGCACAGTTGAGCACTGCATATTACTAGCTAGGTATGAGAACAAAAGTGATAAATTTTGTGAACATATGTAGAATCTGCCAACATGAAAAAGGAAAAAGAAAGAACATTGGATTGTATCAACCATCGCCAATACCAGAGACGCCTTAGGGTGAAATAAGCATGGATTTTGTGTTGGGACTTCCCAGAACAAAAAGAGGATGTGATTCCATATTTGTGGTGGTGGATAGATTTTCAAAGATGACACACTTTATCCCATGCCAGAAGACTAGTGATGCAACACATGTTGCAAATTTATTTTTCAAGGAAGTTGTTCGACTTCATGGATTACCCAAAAGTATTGTCTCAGACAGAGATACCAAATTCGTTCGTCATTTCTGGAGAACACTGTGGAAGAAGTTGGGGACATATTTTTCCTTCATCTCATCTTATCACCCTCAGATAAATGGACAGACTGAGGTGGTGAATAGAAGTTTGGGAAACTTATTAAGGAGTCTGGTCACTGAGCATCTGAATCAATGGGATCAGATTCTGCCACAAGCAGAATTTACATACAATAACTCACCAAATAGGAGAACTGGAAAGATCCCATTTCAAATACTGTATGGAATGCAGCCAAGAGGAGTAGCTGAGTTGAGAGACTTGGAAAAAAGTGAGATCAGAAGTGCTGGAGCATAATATTTTGTTGCAGGAATGCAGAAGCTCCATATCCAGATCAAAGAGCAGTTGTAGAACTCTAGCCAAGAGTACAAGCGCAGAGTTGATCAACATCGCAGAGAGATTCAATTTGAAGTAGGAGATTAGGTTCTGGCACATCTCAAGAAAGAAAGGTTTCCAAGGGGAACATATAACAAGTTGAAGATGAAGAAGATAGGGCTATGTAAGATCTTAAGGAATTTTGATACAAATTCCTATGAGATTGAGTTGTTGGATGATGTGGGCATATCGCCCATATTCAACATATCAGACCTGTATCCTTACATGGAAGATGACACAGAGAGATCAGAAGGTCAAGAGAATATTCAATGGGAAAAGAAAATGCCTGTAGCAGAAAATCCATAGATGGAGAAGATTGTTGATGAGAGGATTCAAAAGAATACTAGGAGGAAGACCTATTTTGAATATTTGGTCAAGTGGAAGGGACACTCGATAGAAGATTCCAGTTGGGTAAATGAAGCTGATATCTAGAAGAATGGACAGTCAGTGCAGGAGCTCATGGACAGGAGTCCATGAATTTTTGTCTAGGGGAGTAAGATGCAGGAGCATCGTCAGCAAGCACACGTGGAGAGACAACTCAATGCCTTAACATGCCTTTGAATCATTCAGAATCTTAAACGCTGGCATTTCCTGCAAATATTTTTTTGAAATGATTTAAAAAATAAAGAAGATCAAATGCTTGGGAGTTGAATGATCACGAGTGATCTAGGGGTTTCACTCCTAGACTTTAATGTAATGGAAATTAAGTAGATTTTAGTTTTTTTTTCGAGTAGATGAGTAGTCGGGGGGAACCCTAGGAGTCCTTGAGAATAAATAGAGGTTTTGTATGCTCGAATGAGGCTACTACAAATTAATAGGAGATTTTTGTGGTTTAGTTGTTGATGAGTTTTAGTTCTTGTTTCATCAGAGTTGTATCCATTTACTTTTGAATGAATATAACAGAGGAAAATTGATCCAATGCATGATGTTGCTATGGTTTACAATTCCATGTTATTTTGTTTTCATGAATGAATGAGTTATACTGTTGAGTATATGAAATTGTGAAGTGTTTGAATAAGTTTCGATTTTTTTCTCTTCGTTGAGTTCATGCAAGGTGTGCATACAGTCCGCAAGGAGTGCATTAACAATGTCAATTTCAACTCAGAAGCTCAGAAGAGATAGCGTGAAACATCCCTTTGCAAGGAGTGCAAATTGACTTCTGCAAGGTGTGCACAGTCGTCTGCAATAACTTAAGTCTTGCATGAGAATCTGTTGCAAGGAGTGACAGAGTTTATTTCGACTCATAAGATCAAAAGAGATAGCGTAAAATTTCCATTTGCAAGGAGTGCAAAGGGACTAATGCAAGGTGTGCAAAGTCGCCCACAAGAAGCTAAGTCTTGCATAAGAATATGTTGCAAGGAGTGCATAGATCCGAAATTTGACTAAGTGTTGAAGTAACCCTCTAAGGAGTCAAAGGATTCGAGAGAGAAAGATCAAGAGAGATAGCGAAAAAATATTCAAGGGGAACATAGTTCTGAAGGTTTCATGAGACATCTACTAAGATCCATTCAAGAGGGAGTGGGATCATTCAAGATAGTCGGATCTAGGCAAAGTACACGAACTTTAAGTCTTTTGTGTGCACACAAGGAGAGAGTGAAATTGCCAAAGAGTCGAAGTAGATCCTAGCCGTTGATCATCAGGGAGTTATGTGTCAATAGATCTGAGACTGCAAGGGGAAAGTCACTTCAAGGATTTCAGTTGAGATTTGAAACTCCCGAAGCCCAAAGAGGCGAAGTGAACCACAATCGTCGATCTGCAAAGGACACGCGTCGACAGATCATCATATTCCGATGAAAGTGCTCAAGGAGAAAGCGAAGACTGGGAGTTGAAACTACCAAATCTCGAAGAGAAAAAGTGAACCTTAGCCATTGATTTGTGAGGGATACACGTCGATAGATCATCAAATTTGGGTGGAAGTCTTGCGAAGGAAGCAAGAGTTGAGATTTGAAACTCCCGAAGCGTGAAGGGTGAAATCAATCGTAGCCATCTGATTCAGAAGGACACGCATCAGGAATACGTGGACTTTGGGTAAAGAACTGAAGTTAGTCATAGCTGTCCGATTCAGAAGGACACGCGACAGGAATCCGTGGAATCTGGGTAAAGACCCAAAGTGAATCCTAGTTGTTTGATTCAAAGGGACATGCGGCAAGAATCTGTGGACTCTGAGTAAAGACCCAAAGAATATCGTAGTCGTCACATTTAGAAGGCCATGCGACAGAAATTCGTGGACTCCAAGTGAAGGCCCATAGTGAATCGTAGTCATTGATTTGCGGGAGACACGCATCAATAGATCGTGAACTCCGGATGAAATCATTCTGGGATAAATTGAAGGTAGAGAGTTGAAAAATCCGAAGACTGGATTGTCGAAGAAAATCACGACCGTTGATTTGAAAGGGACACGCGTTGATAGATCGCAAGAAACTAAGAATGTGTGATATGGAGAGAAGGAAGGAAAGGAGAAATATCTCAACCGTTGGTCAAGAGGTGTCACCTGAGATCATAAGATCAACAGTCACATTGAATTGTGGGGATAGAAAGTGCTCGGACTTTAAAAATCTGAGAGTGGGCCGCAATCGAAACCATGATAATTCCAAAAGGATGTGTGGTAGCCGCTAGTGAATTGCAAGGAGAAAAGTGGTGTGGTCTCAAACCACTCTAGGCTGCCTCACAATTGCGTGTTTACGCGAGGACATAGCTGTTGTGGGGTTATTCTACCCTACGAACTAATAAGCTAGGGCTTAAACTTGCATGCAGATCATGACCCTCAAGAAATAACTTTTAACCTTCTACCCCAAATCTAAAACCCTTTTTCACATTCACACATGGGAAGAACCAACTAACCTTTTTATCGACGGTTGGTGTAGATCCTCCGTTGAGCTTTATCCCCTTGCTTCTACTGCTGCTCCTTCCCAAAAAGCGATCCTACAATCTAGACAAAACTACGCATGCATGCTATTGTTCTACTAGAGGATTAGAGATTAAACACAAATCACATAAAACATATAAAACTTGTGTATTTGGGACGGGAAAAGTATCTTTTTCATTAATCTCAAGATGAATCAACTTACAATGATTATAGAGACTGGCCACCGTTCCTTGATCCTGATCCTGGGCTCCTCCTCTTCTTTGTCCTCCAACTGCTTTGCTTGAATTCTCCTAAAGCTTGAGGAAAGGCTAAAGGGTTGGGACAAAA
>ML778052.1:688985-699167 GCA_009831015.1 Picea engelmannii | reverse complement strand
AGATCGTGATTCCGGGAGCTACAGTGGACCAAACGGACTTCTGCTTGGACCAAGTAAGTACAAACTCCCTCCTCTTGCATTTTAATACTTCATTTAATGTTTTTGGGCGCGTTTTGGGGGTGGTCGTCGCCCTCCAAGGGGTCAGCCCTAGTAAAACGCGGGTTGTCCAGGGACAGCCCGCGGGTACCCGCGCGCAGAGTCAAAACTGTGCGCGGGTACCTGCGACTGTCGCCTCGACAACCCGCGGGTTACCCCCACGCAAATGAAAATTGAGTTGGCAAGATCTAACTCCTCTTTTTTTTCATTTTGTGCTTGACAAGATGTATGTTCATTGGAGAGAGAGGGAGCATGAGGCTGCCAATGAGGCAGTGGCTGCAGATCCGAATGTGATGGTCATGCTGACGCAGTGTGGCTTAGTGAAATTTTTTCTGTGTCTGTTTATGCGCGCTCAACCCAGGCTACTGAATGCCTTGGTTGACTATTGGCACCTAGATGCAGAGGCCTTCATGATACAGGGGCAATCCTTGGTGCCCACCACCGAGGATATCTACTTTTTGACGGGCCTCTCGAGGAGAGGGGAACCCGTTAAATTTCAGACGTTTATTGTGGGGCCGAGCAAAGTCTCGGAATTGATAGCGGAGTATTGTGAGGCTGGGACCGAGCAGGTATCTTCCTCAGTTCCCATGAGTAGGATTACCAGCCTCACCCTCCAGACCATTTTATCACTTATTGGGCGGATTATCGGCTCTGCGGCCATGCATCAGGCTTCGCGCACACAGATGAACTGTGCAGTTCAGTGCATGAATGCACAAATATACGACTGGAGTACCACACTACTAGAGAACATGAAGAGGCAATTGACAGATTGCCGACAGCGGACACACAGGAACTTCGGGTTTGGGACCATCCTGTGTTCATTTTTTTTTGAGAGAGTTCCATGCTTTAGTCCTCGGATGACAGTACGAGGACATCTGGCGACTTTCCCTGCAGTATGTAGATGGGCAGCATTACTGCCGCGACAGGGTGGTGGAAGGACCGTAGAAGCCTTCAATGACGAATTTTTTGCTTGGTTGTCATGACAGATCCCCGCCATCGAGGACTACCCATACGCGAGGATCGACTTTTCCAGAGATCTAGCGATACCAATGCCTCCTTGTGAGGAGCGAGGGGAGATGGGTAAGTCTCCGCCTATATAGTTTTTTTGTTTGCATATGTAATTTTTATGTATTTTTGAGATATATATCATGTTTTTGGATAACAGAGTTTCTGATGGGTGAGCATTGTGTTGCGTGCAGATGTGGGATCCGTGCGGCCTGTCGATTTTGCACGGAACAGGCGCCGCCCACGGCCAGAGGCCGCAGCTGCCGCTGCCAGGGGAGCAGCAGCAGAAGGGAACCCTCCAGCAGGAGAGGTTGAGAGGGCTCTTAGGCGGATTGAGCGGAACTTCACTGAGCTCACCCGCACAGTTCCCATGATAGAGATAGAGGACTTGCCGCCCTCCATGCAGACTCATATGGTGGGGTTACCTCGGACATGGGTCCGATTGTTTAGGTGTTTGGGTCGGGCTGTATATGATTATAATAGGGCCCATAGGCCTTGAACAGCTTTTGTATACTTTTATGTGCCTCGAGCACTTGATATGTATATATATTTTTTGAGGGCATAAGCCCCAGTGACTCGATATGGTTCCCATTTTTTGAGGCGCTTGCGCCCATCTATGTACTCTGAGGATTTTATGATGTATATATATGGTTTTTATTTCTTTTTTGTGTCTTTATGGATTATGTGTGCAAAAATGTATTTACATGTGTTTGATCATGATCTTTTTTATGTGTGAGCAAGATGCCAATCTAAAATGTGATTAGCTAGAGTATCCGTGATTTGATTTAGACTCCTAGGAACATGAAAATATGTAATATAATCAAAGTTGCGTTCCAAGAGATGTACCCTAAGGAATCGTCGGTGTAAAGTAGGATCGTGCACACGGTATATTCTATTTAGCTGCGACACAACCAGTTGAGCGTCTAGATAGACCCGGAGACGAGAGATACCCAATGACAAAGAGTCACGAAGAAACTCAATAACTGCGCTATACTCAGCAACATTGTTTGTGGTGTCACCTAAGCATATCCCTCTGGAAGATAACAACTGACCCTGTGGTGTAAAGATTACCCAAGCTGCGGAGGCAAGCCTCCATGTGTGTCGACTAGCACCGTCCGCATACCCAATGAACACCTCAGACTCACTTGACATCTGCCATAGTGATGAAAGATAACATTAATGACATGTCCATGACACGTTTTTCAAAAGAAACGAAACAAAGCAATAGCACACAGACTATACATATGTTACAAAAAGTTACCCACAGTGACGATGCTATGAGTAATACTTCTTGAGGTAGAGCCCATTTCTAGGCTCCACCAAAGCATTCCCTTCAAAATTGACCAGACGATAAGCGCCCTTCTTTAAAACCTCCTTAACTATGAAGGGTCCAAACCACATGGGTTTAAACTTTCCTGCCCCCAGGGGGTCCTTATCTTGGTCATAAACCAGGACAAGGTCGCCCTCAGAGAAAACCCGAGGACGAACGAACCTATCATATTGACACTTAACCCTATTCTTATGAGCCTCGTTGGCCAGGGCCACATCACGACGCTGTTCATCAAGCTGCTCAAGGTGTACTAACCGTTCTTCAAGTGGAGAAGTGTCTGGCAATAACTGTACTGCCAATTTCAGAGATGGAATTTGACATTCGATGGGCAAGACTGCCTCCAGCCCGTAAACGAGTTGGAAAGGTGAGAAACTGGTTGTAGTCTTAACTGATGTTCAGTAAGCCCATAATGCCGAGTATAACATCAAATGCCAGTTAGATTTAGCTGAGTTGATGGTTCGTTGTATCATTGTCTTAAGAGTTTTATTAACATCTTCCACTTGCCTATTGGCTTGGGGATAGTAAGGTGAGGAATGTTCTTGCTGTAACCCAAGCTTTGATATTAACTCGGACATCATTTGGTTCTGAAAGTGACTGCCATGGTCAGTGACAATCTCTCTCAAGACTTCGAAACATGCTATAATCTGGTTAAATAAGAAGAGAGTTGCAGTCTCTCCATCATCTTTGAACGTCGGCATAGCTTCGACCCACTTAGTGAAGTAGTCGACAGCTACAATGATATAGTGGTGCCCCCTTACTGATGGGAGGTTGCAAGTAGTGTAATCCATCCCCCACTTGGTGAAGGGACCAACGGTGATAACAGGAAACATGGGAGCTGGATGTGCCCTCATCTTCTGTGAGAAGATTTGGCACAGATGGCACTTCTTGACCGACTCGATACAATCTTTTATAAGCGTGGGCCAAAAGTAACCTTCTCGTAAAATATTTTGGGATGTTGCCAACCCAGATAAATGACCGCCACAAGCTCCTGTCTGACAATTGTTGAGCACTATGACGGCCTCCTCATGAGTGAGACATCGACGCAAGATACAATCTACACCTCTCCGATACAAAGTATCATTGAGTATAAGATAGTTCTTGGCCTGATGGCGTATCCGTCGACGCTCATCACGAGAAGCAGAGGTAGGACACTTCAAAGTCTGGAGATAGATCAGTATATCTCCGTACCAGGGATCAGATGATTCAATCAAAAACATATCCCCCCGGATAGGCGATTCCTCAGGCACAACGTCACCTGACTCAACCGGAAGTTCCGAAATAAGTTCTGCGAAGACCAATGACTTTTTGGACTTGGCTGAAATGAAGTCTAAGTCAAATTCTTGGAGGATGACCATCCATCTACTAATTTTTCCACCGATAACTCATCGTTTCAACATGTACTGAAATGGATTTACGACGACAACGACAGTGGTCTTACGAAACAGAACATAGTGACGGAACCATTGAACAGCATGGACTGCTGCCAACGCAAGTTTTTCGAGATGGGTATAATTAAGTTCCGGTCCTACGAGGCCTCAGCTCAGGTAATAGATCACGTATTCAGAAAACAAATCATCTTCCTGAACTAAAACCATGCCTATGGTTGACTCTGCGGCAGCCAGATATAATAGGAAATCCTTGTTATAATTCGGTGGCCGTAGCAAAGGTGCGGATGCAAGGGCGTGTTTCAATGCATCAAAAGAGTGTTGTGCTGCTTCATCCTAGAGGAAAGGAACGTCTTTCTTCAGTAAACGCATGAAGCCCTTGGTTATTTCGGCATAGTTGGCGATGAAGCATCGTAAGAAGTTTGCCTTGCCTTAAAGACTTTGAAGTTGTAAAATTGTGCGTGGGGGGGGCAACTGGACTATTGCCTCCACCTTAAGAGGATCAACCATGATCCCCGTTGTTGAAATGATAAAACCTAACAAACGTCCTGACGTGACGCAAAAGCTACACTTGTTGGGATTTAAGTGAATCCGGAAGTAGCGACAGCGTTCAAAGATTAGTCGGAGGTGCATAGGATGATCTTTTCTCTTGCGAGAGTGTGATGCTAAATCATCTAGATAGGCCTCGACTATATGTTTGAGGTCATGAAACGCAAAAGACATGGCCCGCTAGAAAGTGGCTCCAGCGTTCTTGAGACCAAAAGGCATTTTTCGATAGGTGAATGTACCCCACGGACAAATGAATGCCGTTTTGTGTTGGTCCTCATGTTTGATTTGGATTTGGTTATAGCCCGAGAAACCATCCATGAACAAAAAGGCTTCACAATCGGCGCATTCATCAATGATCTGGTCGATGAATGGGGTTGGATAGTTATCTTTTGGACATGCCTTGTTCAAATCATGGAAATCGGTACAGACACGAATCGTGCCTTGTTTTTTATCGACTGGCACAGGATTTGACACCCATTGAGTCAAGTGAATAGGATATATGAACCTAGCCTTGAGCAATTTCTCAACCTCGGCTTTGATGGCTGCTGCTTTCCTAGGATTAACTGGACGAAGTTTTTGTCGAACAGGCTTAGCGTCAGGATACGTTGTGATTTTGTGTTCAACTATTTTCGAATCGATGCCTGGCATTTCCTCGTAAGACCAAGCAAAAACATCGCGGAATTCTTTAAAAAGATGAGTGTAAATCTGAATCTCTTCGGGGGAGCAATCCGCTCCGACGAAGACATTCTCCATGATGCTGAGGTTTCAGGAGATATTGATAGGTATCGTGGCAGCGATAGTCGTCATATTTCCCTCAGCATAAATATCCTGTGTAGCTAAGAGGTTAATGGGACAAGGCTGATCTCCCGTCATGGTGATAGTGAATTCTCCTGCCTCGATTCGGTGTAACTCTCGGAGGAAATATGATCTGTGATGAAGATCTTCCCAGGGTTTGTCTGGTCATTGCTTCGATTATGGCTTCGTTCGAAGGCAAGACTAAATCTAACGAATCGGTGTTGACAAGAGAATCCTGAGCCCAGATAGGCTCAAGGAGTGGATCCAACTCTGGTGCGGGAATCGGATCAGGAGTAGCTGAAGTTTGCTGAACCAAAGAGTACGCTACTTCAGCAGCCCACAAGGGCGTCGACATGCCCGCATGCCCTGTCGCATCCATCGTGTCTGATGAGGAAGGAAGAGTCCACGGATCTTGAAAGTAAGTCGTGTGGAACGACGAAACATGGAAAATATCAGCCTTGTGGTGAGTCGATATAAACTTGACATCGCCTTGAGGAGGTGGTTAATCAAAGGTACCCATCAAAGATGGGCACAAACCAACTCCTACATTGATGACACCGACTTGAGGATTATATACCATGGGAACCGTGGATGCCCCCAAGGCTGGGTCAGGTCAAGAGAAGGACAACTAATCAATAGTCACTATCCGGCCTTCATGTGAAAACAGTAAGACTCGGAAAACTGTAGCGACCACCGCTTGCATTGCGTAAGTCCAACTACGACCTAACAATAGATTGTAGTCAATGGGGGCATCAACTACCTCTACTTCGATGCACACGGTTTTCCCCCCTAACTGAACCGGGAAAGAAGGAATGATGCCATGCGGTCGGAAAGAACGACCATCGAACGCAGTGAGGAGAGTAGGTGATGTAGACAACTCAGGTTGACCGATGGCTTTCCAGCATGCTAACGACATAACGCAAGTCGAAGTGCCCTCGTCTACCATCGTGCGGAAGATATTTCGTGTAAAAGTTTTCGTGGGGTGAGCCACTACTATCTGAAACGCGACGTGGTAAGGCAAATGAGGTTTTAAGTCAGTCGTGTCTAACATGATGGTACCCAGGTTACAGGTCTCAGTAGAGCCTAAAGCAGTCAACAAGGCTTTCCTCTGAGCAGGGAAACTTTGGAGGACCTCCAAAGTAGACATAGCACAAGGGGTTTGGGATAAATCTTCCACCACAGAGTAGTTCTGGGCAGCCCTTGCATTTGGATTGTGAGAAGCCCTCTTAAACGTAGCTTTTGGGATGCGTGTCATTGTTTCACCCAATGTCTTCTCGATCTGTAGAGGAAGAGATGGGATCTCGGCTTCCTTGCCTTTCTCAGGGGCGTTTGGTTTGCTATAGTCGTGCGCTCTAGTCGTTATGAAAGCATCACTTTTCACCATATATACATTCGCGGAAGATGAATTGTTTGGGGGAGGGCAGTTTTCTTGGCTGCCCACCTCGGCACTTGTAGAGGCTTGAGTTAAATTTTGCCCATGCTGAAAGGGGTTAGTCAACATGGCTTGTTGTTGCTGCATGACAAACTTCTGGGCCTCTGCAAGTCGAGGGAATAGGTGGGTTGGGTGGTCTTCCGCACATAGGTTGCACGGATACCTCACCTTCCTCTTTTCTGTGGTGCCCTCGCCAGCATTATCATTTGGTTTTTTATCCCCCTTACTCTTCTTGCGTTGTTTTTTCTTCTCTTCGGGCTGCTGGTTGGCCTTTGGGTTGGTTGTCTGTACAGAGTGTACTTCCGACGTTTGAGTAGGAGGAGCAGCCAAAGCAGTAGTCTGGCTGGCCGCTGAGTGTTGTATAGATAACTGCTGCAATTTTTTTGTCAATTTCTCAGCGGGCTTGGTTTGTGCCGAACCAACCATACCATCGGCATGTGGTCCGACTCTCTGTCTGGTTTTGTCCAGAATCGATCGTGGTGCATCCGGCAGGATGGTATATAATAGACCAGACTGAGTAGATAAGCTCAAACTGTTGAGCCCTCATGATGGCCTCTTCCTCGGAGAAAACCCCAAAAGTTGCGACGTCTTTGGACAATTGGGGGACTAAAGACTTAAGAAACCACTCCAGCAGGAATGCTGGTGGAACTGGCACTTTGATTAGACTTTTTCGGCGTCTCCACTCTCGGATATGATCCGAGATATGATTTGTTGTCGTCTGTTCAAAATTGGCTAGCAACTCTGTGCCGGCGTCATATCTCACAGGTAACTGGAAATGGTTAAGGAAAGCCATAGCCAGTTCGTCAAAAAAAGAATATCGTGAACGATCAAGCTCTATGTACCATTTCGCGGCACTCCCAATAAGAGTGCGTTGAAACAATCGCAACTGGACGGAGTCATCTTTTAGTGAGTTAGATGAACACCATAAGTGGAAAGTAGTCACGTGATCACCTGGATCTTCATTAGGTTTGGCCTCGAACTTTGGGATGTCCGAAGGCAACTTCATTGGCATAGGAGGCCAACGCGGATCGTGACAGATAGGATCATTCAACAACTGTGTTAAATCTGGCAAGTGTAACGTTGCCAAGAAAGGTAGTTTAGGTTTCTATTGATAGCTAGGATAAAAGGGTCCTGGAGTTTGACTGGCACCAGGTTGCCAGGAAAAGTTTGGCTGCTGGCCAGGGTTCTGGTAGAAACCATGGCCCTAACCAGCGTAAGGGTTTTGCATCTGAGGAGACATCATTGGTTGATTCCCCATGAAGGACATAGGATGTTGGGTGTTCATCGTGTTTGATGGACTTTGGGAAGGATTACCCCATGCCGGTCCCGAGGGGAGAGGCATGGAAGTTTGTCCGGGGTTCCATTGACTGTGGAAAGAATTACCCCAGAATGGCATTCCAGATGAAGGAATGGATCCTTGTCCTGAGTTCCAAGGTCCTGGTATATGTGCCCCCAACGCAGGAATAGTACCCTGTGCCGGCGTAGACTGTCCAAAAATGGGTGTGCCCCCCGATGGGAAAGCAGTGGATGCAAAAGTGTTATTACCAAACGTCCCGTTCCAAACAAACGGCGACAAACTTACCAGCAGAGTTTGCGCAGGTGTTCCTTGACTCCTGGCTCCAAATGGACTCATGTGTGCAGGCAGCCCGGTGGATTGCTGATGCAATCCACCAAGCGACGGGGATGAAGGAGGGGTATGACCTCCAGCATAAGGGAAAGAATTGAAAGGGACAGGAATGCCCCCAAGTTGACCTTGCAAAGAAGCATTAGAGCTCCCTACCCCCAGACCCAAAGTCTGTGAAATGGAGGAAGTGAGTGCAGGACTTGTACCTGAACTAGGCATACCGTATGAAAACGAAGGGCCTGTCGCACTAGGTGTGTAAGGAGGTGTGGTCGTCGCGATAGATGGGGTCAGTCCACTGTGCGACGTAGTTGCAGCCGAGACCGTGGTGGCCCAGACTGCCGACAAAGGAAAGTTAGGAGAAGCTTCTCCTGTGGTAGAAATAGTGATAGGAATGGAAGAATTCCCAGAGGAAGTAACAGAGTTTGGTTCCATAACTGGGTTAGGCACTAATAGGCTTTCGTAAAATTGAATTGGCACAATAATGTTCGGCCAAGTATCAGTGTTTGAGGTCTCAACCAATCCAATATTGGCAGTCGATTCCTCGGGAGGTTGTTCGGGCTCGAAAGCCCCGGTTGCTTCGAAAGACCCTTGATGGTCTAGCTTCCGCCTCAATGGTGGTGGGGGTGGCTCCAGTATAACCGGCGGCAGGCCCAGAAGCCTTCGTGACCGGCAGAGCTCTGAATCCTCCACTGTGTGAGAAGATTCACGACATGCTAAGGTATTCTACATGAACAAACAGTAACACACACTAAAAGAAAGCCCCTAGAAGATAAATCAAGCAAGCACTAAACTAGTTGGAAGAACAGTTGCAACAACCAACACTAGAGCAACTTACCGGTGCAAGTGCAACTCGAATACGGAAGCACCCTCCGAGTATACTCTGCAAAGCGTGGCCCGATGTCTGTCCTAGGTACCACGTTATACCCCCGCAATCACCCATGTATGTCCCTAGAAAATATTGGCAACTAGTTTGCCAGCACGTGAACAGTCACCAGGCGGGTACAGTCGGCCGTCGGGTAGACCACAATGAGTAGGGTATCAAGCACGAAACCTGTCAAGGGTATCGAGATAAAATGGTCCGGAAGACAACTGAGGACCTCGAATGGATTTGAGACCCACGAAGCTCCGTGGCAAATGAAAACGACGGAATCCCTTAACAAATCCTCGATATGTGTTCTCCACAACGCTCGGTCCAGCTTTGGAGGGGTTATCTCCATTGCTTTTCCTTACGTGACCTCATGTTTAGCCCCAGTGTTAGAGGGGGGTCCTGGATAACTTTCCGTAACTGGACTTCTACACTCCCTATTGACAGACTCCAATGTTTGGTTTGGGTGGCCTTGGAGAATTTACTCTCCAACCTATTCCAAGGCCCTATTCCTGAGCTAGTGTATACACCCTACAAACAGAAAAGTCTACTTGATTTTAATTAGCGTTGCTTTTAATGGGATTTTTTAAGTCATAAGGTGTGAAAGTGAAACTGATGGTGTGTAAAAAGACTCAAAGCAAAATGAACAAGAAATGCTTGGAAACAAACTTTTACTAAAATGCAAAACCAGCAACTTTTCAACAAGAAAGACTTCTTTTCTGTTCAACTTTACTAAGATTTCATGCAGTAAATATGAAGGAATTTTTCTCAGATCTTCGAGCTACTTATACTCGAAATGCACTGCAAAACTTGTGCAAAAAGACTTTTTTCCTAGCTACTGATGCAACAACACAATCTTCAAATCAAGAAGAAAATGAAACAAGATTTTTTTTTTTTTTTTTTTATTGCAAAATAACGCAACAAGGAAAAATGATGACAAGAACAAAACCAAGAGAATGAAAAAAAAATTCTGGCTTAAAGCGCAGATCGCAAAAAGAATCAGAGCACAAAATGCGAAAAAGCAATCTAGACAGCACCGATTCTAACACTTGCCTAAAAACCATAAAACAAATATTTTTTCTCTTTTGTCTTTTCTATCAA
>ML778052.1:669693-684239 GCA_009831015.1 Picea engelmannii | reverse complement strand
ATAATGGAGTATGTGAAGGATGTATAGTTGCAAGCATCATTGGGATTATTTCAAAAAAGGGAAAGATTGGAGAGAAAAGATTCAACTAGAACGTGACAATAGTGGCCTATGTTCCATGAATCAACCATCTTGACCATCTCTAAGTGGTGCAAGATATGTATTAACCTTCATTGATGATTTTTCTAGGTATACTTGGGTGTATTTATTGAAAAATAAGTATTGCAAAAATGAAATATTTAAGGAATTTAGGGCACTCACTAAAGAGCAATGTGGTTAACCTATGAAATATTTAAGATCTGGATATGTAAGAGAATACATGTAAGTGAGGAATTTGAAAGGTACTTATCATAGAATGGTTTCTCTTGGCTGAGATATATGCCTTAGACATCCATTGACATAATGGTGCTGCTAAAAGGAAGAATCAAACTTTGGATGAAATGGCACATTGCTTGCTTTAGGCCAAATTTCTGTTAACTATTTTTTGGGTAGAAGATGTTTATAGCTCAAAATATTTGCTAAATCTAATTCTGACTAAAGATGTATGAGATATGACATCAATTGAGAAATGGAGTGGAAGGAAATCTTCACTTTGACATCCTAGAACCTTTGGATGTGTTGTGTGGATGCACATTTTGGATTATAGAAGGAAGAAACTAGATGCAAAGAGTTATGTGTGTATGATGACGAGATACTTTGAAAAGTGGAATGCCTATAGATTGTTTTACCCTATCAAAAAAGAGATTATGCAATTTTATTTTGATGATATTATGTAGAAGGCATCTTGAAGATGTGATTTTAGTTAAAACATGTATAGGTGGAAAAATATTCTTTGAATGTGGTAATTTGACACTATTCCATAGAAATTTTCCCATGGATTATGCACACCCTAGATTTTTAGATATCATAGTCACATGGAAGATATATGAGTATGTTACTATGAATCTGTCCTTCTCTTCAAGTGTGGCCTCTTGTTGATATCCAAAATGATATGAGAGAAAAAACACTCAAATTATCTTGTGGGCTATGTGAGAGAATTGCTAGGAATACTACTTGGTGTTTAAATCCCCCTTAGGTCCTCTATTTCCTTTTTTGGTTCCTCATGAAGAGTACTTGTGTGGTTTTTAAATCCCCCTTAGGTACTCTATTTCCTTTTTGTGTTCTTCATGAAGAGTGTTTCCTTTTTTTGTTCCTCATGAAGAGTATTTGTGTGGGAGAGAGTAGAAAGAAGGTTTTGCTAAAGATAGAGATTTAGAAACTTCTTTGCAATCAATGTTTATTTTTTATAATTATGTTATTTTTACAAGTTATTTGTGTAGAAAATGAACTAAAGCCAACAAGCCTAAAGCTAAAAAAACTAAGTTAGAAAATGAACTAAGCATATATGGAAACAATGTTAGGGTTCTTGTGTTTATTTTATTTATTTTGTATGTTAAACAACACTACCTATAATAAAAAATCTTAATTAAACAAAATAAATATGAACAAATATAAAAGATTCATCATGTTCAAGACAAAAAGTGTGTTAAAAGGTGGTGTAAAAATATAATATATCCCTAAGTCAAATAATTGAAAAGGAACAAAATATCTAAGAATAATATGACCAAAGACTCTAGATCATCATTCTATGAACATAATCCTTAATTTAGCTTCAAAAAGTGACATAATGCTAACAACTAATGTGAAAGTTAAATATAAATCACTTAGGATTGTACCTATCTTTCTGAGACAATACAAGGAAAATTTAGAAATTCAAAACCAACATAGAAAATGGAAGTAGTTCATGAATTCAAAGAAAATAAAAAAACCCTTAAACTTATATATAATATAATATGTAAATAATGTATACAATTATGTATAAATAAATTTATAACAAAACACCTAATTGCAAGCCATTATAAATCAATATACCAATATGTCAAAAGAAAAATATATCACCTATATTATAATATACTGAACTGGAGCAGTCCCTACAGAAATGACAAAACCCTCATGAAATCCACGAATATAGGGTCATGACTTCAATTTTCTCTTAAATCTAATTTAAAAACCTCATAACATGTTGTCAGCCTATGGAAAGTACAATGATGATAAGAATTATCCATAAAGGATTTTATATATTTAACCACACATGTTATAGCAACAGATGTTCGGAAATGGAGGATTCACACGAAATGGAAGCAATTTGCACTTGAATAGTGATATTAGCAATCAAAATAGATAAATATTTAATAAGATTATTAGATTTGGAGACAATGAGAGAGTCAAAGGTGGTTTCATATGGCAGTGATTTCCAAGTGCAAGTGGAACTAATGAAGTTTCAAGATCTGGATTTGGAAATCATGACGTTAGATTGATTCAAATTCATTATAAATATTCATACATTGACATTGTTTTTCTCATCTAACTTAGAATTTGAATGTTGTTAGTGAGGATTGACCTTTGTTAGTGAGGATTGCAACACTATGAGTTTAGATTTTGAGTGTGAGTTGGTGATTGAAAGGTAGGATAAGTTGACATTCTAGTATGGTATCACCTTGATCAATTTCATTTTCTAGTGTCATGCTTTCTCCACACCCCACTCTCAGTGGATTGATTTCTTTGAATGAAGTTCGATTGTGTATTTTTTTTTCTTGTCATAACATTTACAACCTAGCATTCTAGGTATTCTCATGAACTTTGTGTTTTTGAATTTGATTAAATGTGCCTCTGCCATGCCAATGGAAAATTAGGATGGGATGGAGTTTTTCAGTGTTCTTGTGAAAATAAATGTATGATTCTCATTTATCTACAAACTCTTTCTCGTTTTTGTATGCCAAATTCATTTTACACTGGTAATGCAATGTATAATTTTATATAATAAGGAATGTTGTTATAAACAAAGAAGATTTTTATTTTTACTCTTCCTATTTTCTATTTATTCCAAGTAAATTACCTCCAAGGAGAACTCCTACTAAAACACCTAGAAAATCCCCTAAGGAAAAGAGACCCAAGGAGCCAACATAAACCTCCTAGCAGACACTGTTAAAATTGATATTTCATACAAAGAATATGTCATTCAGATACCCACACCCGAGGAAGAATAACCAAGGCCTATTTTTAAAGACATCGAGGCCATTACAAGTGCTCACACCTGTTTTCCAGGATGGGGGAAGTATATAAGAAATTTCATAATGAAGAATACCTTGATATAGTTCCCCACAGTGACCCTGAGATAAGGAAAGTAGAAGAAAAGGTGTGAAATATCATTTGTATTTTTTTAAAACAAGGACACCAGTTATGTCATGTTCCAAGGCTATTGAATAGATCATTTTTCATACCAACATAAGTATCAATACTATCAGAAATGAGGAAGGCAAGTGTGTGAGTTTTTATCTCACCTCTAATTGGAGAAGTACTATAGGATACCATAATCTAATATTTTTATGTCAAAGGTTTTTGAGGAAGAATTCCATGGACAATATGATATCAAGAAGATTCCATCCAGTGTGTGGGTAGAGGACAAAATATTTTTCTTCAAGTCCAATGTGCACTCACTCAAGAATCTTCCTTGTTTCATCATAGACAAAATAGCTATCAACACCATTGATAGACAAAATATCTATCAATGGAAAATCTTCCTTGTTTCACTCACTCACAATGGCATTGATAGCTATATTGTACGAAGAAAGAGATTGTCTACACTTCAAACATGCATGGGTGCCATTGGCATACACTATGGTAACCACTAGTCACATGTTTAGCCAGTCCACCATATTTTACCATTCTTTCTCATTCATTTGGTAGGATGATTGAAAGAATTCAAAAAGCTAAGGATAATCCAAGGGTAATACCAAATTTTTAGATGTCATCTTATTGGCTAGATGTTGTTTATGCATTGAACGTCTTTTTAGGTGTAAACCTAAACTAACACATTTCAGAACTCCTATTGTTTCATGATGACTGTGTGTGTGATACATATGAGATGATGGTTATTGAGTTTGGGATGCTTGGAGAGAAAGACTATTGTTGGGACACTAAAGTCCTATGATTTCAAAAAATCCAGATCCTTAGCGGGGGTCTAGAGATGCATTGGTGCTCTCCTTGTGTGTGAAAGACTTGGAAAGATGGATTGCTGAAGGACTTTGCAGCAGTGAAAGGATGCCCAAGCCTAGAAGGGTGAGTGCAACAAGGAAGATGAAACTCAAGAATGCTACAGTGGGAAAAATTATTGCCTCAAACAAATCTATGGAATAAAGAAAATGACTTCTAGCTGAAGCATGAATACATGAATTGGTGCTTGGAAAGTAGAGCACCAAGAGTATAACAAAATTCAATAGAAAAGTCAGGGATCTTCTTGAAGAATTTTTGGAAGGTACATTATATATAATGCACCGAGGATAGTGCATAAATAAGGGGGAGGGGAATGCAATACCCCTAGGTTAATCCCCAGTGTAATTGTAAACATATCTTTATAGGCTGGTGAGATAGGATATTATAGACCAGAGTGCCTATGTGATTATTAGGCTAGAGAGCCTAGATGCTAAAAGGCCAGAGAGCCTATTATTTTAACATGTAATCATTCATACTATTAATGGAAATTACACCACTGTTGAAGACCAACCAGACAAAGAGTATGGGGGGCTAAAATCCACTAGAATGGGAAAGGGGGGCTAAGAGTCTAAGGTTAAGGGGATAATTCAAGGGACTTAAGCCTTGCAAACAATATAATATTATTATTTCTAAAAGTCCTAAGTCTTATAATAATGTGTTATCTTAAGTTTCCAAAAGGAGGGGAATGAATTACATGATGGGGACAAAGTTAGTCCCTTATGTTCCAAGTGTCACATATGGCACATGCATATGTAATTTGGGGTTATAATGTAATTCCCCCTCTTGGCTATGATGCCCTCATCATTATTCTTGGATGATTATTCCATCATGCGTACCTGGTTTCCATCTCCTGTACTTGGGTGAAAGCTTGGGAGTTGAAGAGGCGGGTTGTCAGACCCATGTTGTTGCTAAAGAGGTGGGTTTTCAGACCCATGATGTTGAAGAGGTAGGTTGTCAGGCCCGTGAGTAGTTTTCTATGGGTGATAAACTATTGGGAATGGTTCCCTGGTACACTGGGAAATAGCTATAGGGATCTGAGACTTCCTATTTGTCTTGTTGTTTGAGCCTTGTGAGGGAAGTGGGGCAACCGAAGGATTGTTGAGCAGATAAGGGGCACACTTCCTAGGGTGGGACATACATATGGGGAATGAGAGATTGTAGGCTAGTTGCAGTGGTTGAGCACCTTGGACTAAGAAATTTTTCTGATTGTCAGACCTTAGACTGGCTTAGGATTCCTTTTGGCCTCGTAGAGTTTATCCCAGCTTGGGGGTGACCCACTACTGAGATTATGAGCAGTGTGGTCTATGGTTGGGAGGAATGTGGAAGGCATGTATGTAGTTAGTGTTTAATTCACAAAATATAACTACCTCTATGTGTTTGTGTAAATGTTGTGTTATGAATTATGATGTCATGTTATGGAATCTCTGTTATTAAGTATATTTATGAATTATTGTTGTTGTACGTTGTTATTATTCCGCATAACTCAGTTCATATGCAGAACATATCAGTAAATTTAATGGTATTAGAATTCCAAATTTTGAAGTGGCATTTCCCAATAGAGAGTTGGGGATGTTACAGAAACCTAAATTGACACATTTCAAAACTCCTCACAATGAGGAACTGATTATGGTAATACCCATCATACTCGAACTGGTAATCAAATAGTTTTGGGTGTATATTTTCAGAAGCCATCCTTATATTAATGAATTTCTTTCCATGAGAACAACAATCCTCTCAATTTTACCAAATTTGTTTCGATGGAGTGCACGAAGAATGAGCTCTCCACCATTGTCGTCAGTGCCCACACTCTGAGAAAACGTACAACTGATTACTATGATTGTGCGAACTTGACCATAACCCAAATCTGGAAGCATTTTATTGGCCTTGCACGCCCTTTATTAATCTTCCAGGTGACAAATTCATAAGGATCCATTTGCCTTCAAATCGTGTTTTCCCATAAACGTGGAGAGACCACTTTTGATAATAAATCTATGAATTTATTGCAAGGTTGAATAACAAAATGATATGCACAAGAGGGGAAAAGACTAAAAAAGGTAACTAAGTTGGGTTCCATACCTTCCTGTTGGATTTCTCACAAAGAGTTTCAAAGCCTACTTCCCTCTGCCTGATTTGGGTGTAACCAAACATAATTGTATTCCATGAAACCAAATCTCTCTGAGAAATTTTGTCAAACATTTGGTGTGTATCTCTTATGCTACCACATTTAGCAAACATATCTATATGAGCACTACCCACCATAATCTTCGATTCAATCCTAAATGAAACAACCATATCACGAACCTCCAAACCATCTTCTAGAGCTAACATGTCATCGCATGCCTTGAGAACATAAGGAAATGTAAAACTGACTTTATGCCATCTTTGAGAATTTGGTGGTAAAGTCAAAGGATTTCTTCAAACCTACCATTCTTTGTATATTCTCTCAGGATTGCATTCCAAAAAAAGATATTTCTATTGGATATTTCGTCAAACAATAAACGCGCATCAATAAGACTGTTGCATGTGACATACAATAGTCTTTTGGAACCTGCATCAACCAGACTGATCATATTTCGTCAAATAGTAAACGTGCATCAGCCAGACTAATCTGGAACCTGATTCAACCTTCAAGAGCTTGGCACCAACTCACACATAAGTCTTCATGACTTCATCCATTGTACGTGCTCTGTCCTCCTTCAACCCGCATATGTACGCGCCCTAGCTCACTGCAACCCGCGTATACCTCAGAAACTAGGGTTTCTGAACTTCGGAAACTTTCACTGTCATGATCTCATACATACGAAAACTTTGATGCATCCATGAGATCCTCCAAACAATCTCTCTCTTAGAACAAATTTTCAATCCATGCTCAAGAGATTCATTTCACAAGAGACCCTTGCCCCTTATTTATACTCTCCAAATAGCTTCCTTTGAAGCATCTTCTAGGTCACTTAACCCATTTTCCTTATTTTAGGGTTAACCTATTTCTAACCACTTTCCATAATTAGAAATTTATCCATTAATTTATTATTTAAATAATCCTCCTTGACTTTGTCACTTCACTTTATGATCCAGAATTGGATCCAAGAGCTTGATGAGGCTCAGAAAGCCCTCAACATCAAAGTTCTCAGAATGGATTCAAAACGGACGTGTGCGTAGGCCTCATCAATATGAATCCAACACAACTTGAATGGACTCAAACAGACGTCGTATGCTCAAGTTATCTTGGTCTGTTCATTTGGTCAAGCATGAAAAAATGTTGGCTGTACAGTTTGTACAGTGCCACATGGCAGCTAAGTGTACATGCCATACAAATGACGTGGCAGGGTACAGGTGGAGATGACTTGGTAGCATTTGGAGGTGACATGTGGCAGTTGACCGTACAGTGATGTGGACAAGTTGTTGACGTGGCAGGTATATGTGGACCAATCAGGGAGTGACACATGTCACCACTGCAAGGGTGACACGTGGCACATCCGTACTTATGACCTAGAGAATCTGAAACGTGGCAGGTATAATGGTAGGTGACTGGATTGACAACTCAACAGATAGGTGGACCAATGGGCATTTGACATGTGAAATTGTTTTCGACAAAAGGCGTGGTGCCACGTGGCCCAGACATGGGTTGCCACATCGCACCCATTTATTGGCTCGTTGATATGGTAAAAATGTTGGAGTTTAAGACGTTTGAACCCATGACCACCGTCTGGGCTAGTGTCTTGGCAGGGTCGGACTAGCCAGTCCACCCATCATTGGTTCTTGTTAGTTATATGGGTTTAAAATTATTTAAGTTTTAAAATATGTATTATGGGCGGATGAAGGGTTGGGGCCTAGACCCAACCTCCGGTCACAATGTTTATCATATGACTATGTCACATATCCTTATTCTATACACCTGGCACAGGTTTCGCAGTTCTATATTTGGCGTGGAACCATACTATAAGCCCAGTCCCCGGTGCGGACATATGGACCGATGACATGACCGTTGATATATTTCATTTTAGTGCGGATATGTGGGGGTTAACCCTAATCGGTCAGGCTAGCCCACCAACCAGGGGCTAAACCATCGAAGGGCCAGTTCAATTATATAGTGTGTGTGGAGCCTTAAGACCAGGGCACATGGCCACCACCTTATGACCAGGGGTCTCTTCTAGAAGGAGCTAACGAACCAGTGCCAGCGTGAGGCCACATGGGACATGCCCATATGACCAGGGGCCAACGAATAAGGGGTTGTGCCCTGAATAATTACATAAGTGGTTTTATACTTTATATTAAGAGATTTTGTTGTTTTATTCAGCAGAATTGAGAGATTTTGGTCATTTGGGGGGATATTGGGCCCTTTTTTAGTCCAGATCTCGTGGAGAAGTTAGGAGATGGTTACCAACTTCAGATCTATATAAAATGAGGCTTCTTGGAGCCATGAGAGGAGGTTCATAACATGTTTATGCTGCCAAATTGTTGAGCCAAAACCATTTTTATGTAGGGAAGCTATTGAGGAGAGCACCTTTGCGGGCCATTTCTGGGAGCTTCGATCATCCGATTTCAATGTCGTCAATTTTGTTGGGTTCTAGAGATCTGGTAAAACGAGAACAGACTAGTTTGTAACCTTTTTTCCACTATTTTGATGTCCTTTTAAAGATTTTAACATAAATAAGAAAGCCTCACCCACTGAGACAAAGGCCCGAAGACGTAGGCGAGATTGCCGAACTCCGTTATCACTTTGGTGTTTTATCGTTTTCTTTTCTTCATGCTTATGTTCAGGTATGAATATTTCTTTATGGTTGTCATGTTCTTTCTATAATTCTTCCTCTTTCATTAAGTTCCTAAATGGTAAATTAACACATGCAAAATAACTCAGCCATTGTCGTTTAAAATATCTTTTCAGATCAAGTGGTATCATAGCTAGTTGACGTTTGGATTTTGAGTTTGTATGTTAACCAGGGAACCGATACATCGTGGTGAAGGCGAGCTTGTTGAAGAGAATCCATTGATTGGATTGAGAAAGAGAACTTCTAAAAGAGAGAAGATGGCATAGGAAAAGGGACTTTCTCACAATTCTTCCTCTTTCATTAAGTTCCTAAATGGTAAAATAACACATGCAAAATAACTCAACCATTATCGTTTAAAAGATCTTTTCAAATCAAGTGGTATCATAGCTAGTTGACGTTTGGATTTTGAGTTGCATGTTAACTAGGGAAAAGCTACATTTTGGTGAAGGTGAGCTTGTTGAAGAGAATCCATTGATTGGATTGAGAAAGAGAATTTCTAAAAGTGAGAAGATGGCATCGAAAGAGGTAATTTCTCATGATGAGAAAGAGTTTCGAAAAACTTTCTTTGCTATGTCGGAGATGGTGAAGGTTTTGTATGATGATTACTTGGAAAGGAAAAGACCCAATCTGGGTAAATCTTCAAAGGGAAAAAGTGAAGAAGGAGAAGATCCTCCTTCACCTCCTTCTTCTCCTTCTTCTTCAAGTTCAATTTCTAAAAGAACCACAAGAAAAAATGTCCATAAACATAAGAATGAAATGCATTTATTAAAAAATTATGTGAAATTTGAATTACCTATGTATGATGGTGAAGTCAATGCAGAGAGACTTGATAATTGAGTCAGACAGATAGAGGTTTATTGCAGTGTGCAACAAATCAAAGATGATGCCACTCAAATCAAATTGGCATCGTTGAGACTTGCAGGCACAACACTCATCTGGTGGAAAATCAAGTTGAAAAATGGCACGCAACAAGTGGGTAATGTATTTCCATCATGGAAAAGTTTTATTTCTGCACTTAGAAAGCAATTCTATCCTTTGGGCTATAAAAAGAAAGCGTTAATTGAATGGCAAGCTTTAAAACTAAGAAAAGGACAAACAGTGCAAGAATACACAGATGGATTTCGTAAAATGGCATTGATGTTAGATATTCCTTTACATACCCAAGAAATTCTTATGAGATATATAGGAGGTTTACCTGCACATATTCGAAATACTGTATTCATGTTTGGACCTACTAATTTTGATGAGCTTTATGTTCAAGCTACATACATTGAGGCAGGTAAAATAGGTGTTGGTGTATCAGGGGAATCGTCTTCAAGGAAAGAGGACAAAAAGAGGTGGAATGGAAAGAAGGAAAATTCAGTGGCAAGAAAGGAAGAGAAGCCCTCTTGCAAGCATTACAAGAAAGATGGGCATGATGAGGACCGTTGTTGGCAATTGCATCCTGAGAAGAGACCAAAGTGGTTCAAAGAAAGGAAAGGGAGGCAAACAGTTGCATCAACAACATGACCTATAGACTTGGGATCAGATTCAGGTGATGAATCTAAGGTCTCCTTGGTTGGTTTGAAAGGTAAAATGGGTGATAGATTTGATTCTCGAAGTAAATTGTTTCATATAAGATTCATTATGAGGCATACTAAGGTCGACACATTGATAGATAGTGGATCTCAATCTAACTTGATTTCAGAGGAACTTGTTAAACAATTGGGATTAAAAGCACAGATACATCATAAGCCTTACACACTTAAATGGATAAGCAAAAATCATCAATTGCACATAACAAAGCAGTTCACATTAAATTTGCAATTTCATCTAAGTATGTGGACGAGGTAACATGTGATGTGGTGCCACTCAATGAATGTGGACTGGTCTTAGGCAGTCCTTACATGTATGATCACAAAGTAATCTTCTACAAGGAACAAAATCAATATCATTTAACCAAAGCAGGTCAAGAATATGTGGTTCATGCTCATCATTTAAAGGCAAATAAATCTCTTCAAAATATGGAACAATTAAGAAAGGTAGCTCAAGCAAGAAACACACCTATAATTGTTTCAAATCAAGTAATCTATCTTAAGAAAGAATAGGAGATGATTGTAGAATGAAAAATCAATCACACTTTGCTTCAAGGTAAGCTAATGTCGTGCAAATATTACAAACATATCAATGCATTTGCAGTCATACTTTTTATACTATCATTAGTAATGTTGTCTACATGGATGATAATGGCTTCAGTAATATGTGACAAGGTACAAATGGCTAACAATACGTTGTCAGTTATCATGATTGTTTTACAGTTGATCTTGATGAGACAAGTGCACAAGACAGAGTTTAAAGATAGGGAACAAGTCGGGTGGCCTATCCTGCACTCGATGACTAGTCAGTAACCTTTTTGGGACCAAAAGGTATTTAGTGGGGAGGTGTGATCCAGAATTGGATCCAAGAGCTTGATGGGGCTCAGAAAGGCCTAAAAATCAAAGTTCTTGGAATGGCTTCAAAATAGATGTGTGTGTAGGCCTCGTCTATACAAACCCAACACAACTTGAATGAGATCAAATGGGCATCGTATGCTCAAGTTATCGCGGTCTGTTCGTTTGGTCAAATAGGAAAAAATGATGACTGTATAGTCCATACAGTGCCATGTGGCAGCTGACTGTTCAAGTCGCACAAATCTACAGTTGACGTGGCAGGGTACAGGTGGAGTTGATGTGGTAGGATCTGGAGGTGACACGTGGCATTTGACAATACAGTGACGTGGACAGGTTGCTGATGTGGCAGGTATATGTGGACCAATCAGGGAGTGGCACATGTCACCACTACAAGGGTGACATGTGGCACATCCGTACTTATGACATGGAAAGTCTGACATGTGGCAGGTACAGTGGCAGGTGATTGGGTTGACAACTCAAAAAACAGGTGTACCAATGGGAATTTGAAATGTGGCATTGTTTTCAGAAAATAGCGTGGTGCCACGTGGCCCAGACATGGGCTGCCACGTGGCACCCATTTATTGGCTCATTGGTATGGTAAAATTTTTGGAGTTTATGAGGTTTGAACCTGCGACCTCTGTCTCGGCTAGTTTCTTGGCAGAGTTGTTGGTTCTTGTTAGTTATATGGGTTTAAAACTATTTTAAAACTATGTTCCCCAGCTCTCCTACAACACCAACGTATTTTGTTCTACGGAAAGACCACACATAAGTACTCAACCTGGGCTATGTCTTCACTTAGTTCAGTAGTTATTTAAGTTGTGTTTTTTTTATAATTGGAATTATTTCAATAGTAAAAGAGAAACAACAGTGCACTAAGCCAACTCTTGCGTATCACAAGAAATTTTGTACAAGAAGGGCTTCCCTCACATAACCTTGAATGAAAACCACGCAATACCTTTTGGTGAATTTTTTCCCTGTATGCTCTTTCTATCACCTTGGAAACAAACGATCCACTTCTCCTTTGTGCTTCATAACCAATACACATGCACTTCTGCCAAGTTCTCCTTTCCTCAGTGCGACTTGTCTCCTTGTCTTAGATGAATTGCTTACTCAAGACTTGCTCCAAAATATTTTCTCTTTCCAAATGACTCTTCACTTTGCTTATTATAGGCGCATGCCCAATGGATGCGCCATTTCACGCCCTTTCTTCGTAGTGTGACACAACCTTTCATTTAGCTAAGTCGACCTTGCGAATGTGCACACGCCCCATGGGTGAGTCGACCGACTCACCCAAGCACACACATCGCACTTGGATGACTTTTCCAATTTCAGTTTTTGGCACCCAAGTCTTCTCCATTGGTCCGTGTTCGTCGCATAAATCACTCGGTCCAACTCCCCTTGGCACAGTGCATGCTCAAGGCGTCCAAGTCATCAGATTCTTTTCTTTCTACATTGTTTAGTCGACTCACCTTGGCACGCGCTCAAGCACCCAAGTAATGAAGTCTCTACAACCTTTGGTATTTTGGTGAGTGCGCCCACGGTCACTATGATACCCACCCAACTCGCCACCGCTATCACAATTCAATTCTTGACAAGTTGTCTTCGGCACACAAGGACCCGAAGATCCCAACTTGCCTATAAAGAACTAAGTGTAACAAAGACTAAGAAAGTGTGTAAATGTGGATAATCTCCAAGTTGTCAACATTCATTGCACACACCAAATTAAAAGCTCCAAGTATCCATCACACACAAAGTGTGCCTTAAATCCCCTTATTCAATTTTGAGATAAATCATGCATATAAAAATATTCTTATACTTTAATAGCCAATGTTTTATAAAAAAAAATCAAATACACCACAAAAAATACAATGTAAAATAAACTCTCCTTATTCAATTTTTAGATATATAAAAATACTAAAAAATATTCCTATACTATAATTACCAAAACACCATTAAAAAATCCAATGCATTACAAATAAATACAATTATCCTTTTGTGAAAGTTATCCCAAGTGGGCCTAATGGTTAAGAACATGTGTTTCCTTCTTAGAGGTCACGGGTTCAAATCCAAAAGGGGTAAGGTACTTATACCTCCATAGACTTTGGTAGTCAAATAGATAATATTATTATGAACAAATTTTAAACACACACCCTTCTTTTAAAAACTTTATAGTTTACCAACTAATTATTAACAACATGAATAAGTGCTTTGCTTCTAGAAGATAAAAAATTTAGAAAAAAATCAAAGATTTACACTAAAGTTTCAACCTTATGCCTATCATTCCTTGAATAAACATTTTAAGGACGGAGTTACACATTATTTTGTGGACAACAAACACAAACACCATCCTTTATCAATTTTATTTTGTGGATACCATTGCCTTCTAATCCGACCAAGTGAAAATTCATGCGATTCTACACAAATAGTCTTTAAATTTGATCATGCATGGTTCTCAAATTTGATAAGATTTTGTTTGAAAGTAAGACTCGATAACGATACCTATCATTGAAGTGGTATGGAAATGTACTCATTTTACTTAGATGAAACCTGCAAGTTGTACGACCTATTTTACTCCGTGACCCATTTTAATGGTGTCATATGGATGAAGGATGCATGTTTTCATTTTTTAATTATTTGTTTGTTTTTGCTCGAGGCTTTAAAAGTTATGAATCTTTCCTCCTTTCTTCAACTATAATTTCCAAGGGGTGAAATCCTTTCATCTCTTTTAAGAGTTTATTTTGACCTCTATTGAGAACTTAAGATGGAATTGAACGATCCTCGATTGAGGATTAAATTTAACCCTTGATCGAAGTCTTGTTGGGTTAATCTCAAATGCTTGATCAAGGTATGGATCTCGATTAAGGAATTTACCTTGATCAAGGATTTACTATAACTCAACCAACGAAACAATTCACATGTTTTATGCTAAAAAACCCCCAAAAAGTACATGAAAATATACTTGCATGCTTTATGCTAAGTTGACAAGTTTTATGCTAAAGTTTCTAGAAACTATATAGTGAAGCTATTAATTTAACAATAGAGATATGGAAAAAGGCAAAAACGTACAAAAATATATTATTATAAATGAATTAATGAAGACAAAGTGTGAGAGAAGAATAAGTAGAGAATGGGAAAGAGACAAGCAAAATTGAGAGAACATGACAATGTTGTGCATGAAGAGTGAAACCTAATAGAAAATGTAAGTGATGCTAGATGTAGGAAGAACCAAACTCACTAGAAAATGTATGGATTATAGTAT
>ML778052.1:650393-660937 GCA_009831015.1 Picea engelmannii | reverse complement strand
ATCTTATATCAAGATACAAGAGTTCCTATTTTACATAAACACTTACATACAAAACTTTAAACACACCACACATAAATATATATAAGTAGAAAAGCAGGGCAGTGATTGTTTATGGTGGTTCTTCCTTCATATCGATCCACACCGAGATACCAAATGCTGATTCACCAAGGAAAATATTTCCGATGGCCATTTTCTCTAAATACGGTAGCTCCTTAATGAGGTAATAGTACTTCATGGAGAGATCTATTGCGCGCTTGATGCATTGATTTTGAGCGTCCATCTGATTGAGCGCTTTGGCTTCTTGAAATCTTTTGGGCGAATCGTGCATATCTGAATCTTACAGATAATGGTGCAGAATTGTGATTTCTTTACATAAATGTCTCTTCCACATGGTGGATGGCTCATCTTTGTAGCCACTAATCACCGTATCTGACAATCTAATATTTCCAACACAATTTGCATCAATTTGAATATACAACAAATATGCCAGATTTACTAAACATGCAATTAAACAGTACTCAATCTCTACAAATCAACGGATTGATTCATTCTGCTGAACAAATCCTCAATTTGCCAGCAGTGATTCCACTTTGGTTTATTGCGGCGCTGGATCTCCAAGTCTCCTCTCAAAGTGATGACCTCCCTTCTTCCCCGAGGGCGTTCTTTCTTCACCCGGAAGTAGCAATTCTACGCTTGCATTTCATTTAGAAGTGATTGCAATTCTATAGAGCTACACTTGCATTTTGATGATATTGATTCTCCTTAATAACTTAGTTCTTTAAAGGTGGTTACCAGCAAGTCTTCTCCTCTATGCAGCACGGCCTCGTTCAGTCAGCGATCGGCGATCCCTTAGCTCTGATACCAAAATAGAATTCATGAGAGTAGAGAGACATGAAATACACACACATAAATAGTTTGTATTGCACACGATGAACATAGATACATCACACTTAAATAAGTGTTGTGAGATCCAACATATTCCACTCTTGGAGGGAGAGGTTGAGAGAATCTCTCAACATCCTCCAGCTAACCCAATCCAATCCCTAAACTCTAGAATGTAGCATTAATTAGGCATTATCTCTAACAAGGTTGAATAACAACACGGTATGCATAAGCGGGGACAAGCCTAACAAATGTAGCCGAGTTGGGTTCCATACCTTCCTGTTGCATTTCGCACAGAGAGTTTCAAAGCCTGCTTCCCTCTGCCTGGTTTGGGTGTAACTAGATATAATTGTATTCCATGAAACCAAATCTCTCTGAGACGTCTTGTCAAACATTTGGCGTGTATCTTCTATGCTGCAACATTTAGCAAACATATCTATAAGAGCACTACCCACCAAAATCTCTGATTCAATCCCACATGAAACAACCAGATCATGAACCTCCAAACCGTCTTCTAGAGCCAACATGTCACCGCATGCCTTGAGAACATAAGGAAACATAAAATGGTCTAGATTTATGCCATCTTTGATAATTTGGTGGTAAATTCGAAGGGTTTATTCAAACCTATCATTCTTTGTTTATCCTCTCAGGATTGCATTCCAACAAAAGATATTTATATTGGATATTTCGTCAAACAGTAAATGCGCATCAACCAGACTGTTGCACGTGACATACATGTTCACAAGCTTGGTTCCCAAAAAGGTGTTGTGCTCAAGACCATTGGTAATCAATTGGGCATGTGTTCGTTTCATCTCTTTTAAGCTGTTACACTCCTACAAGATCAAAGCATATTTATAATCCCTGCTCCCAGAGTTAAAGTTCGAGATGTGTGATTCCCACTTCGGTATCTGCGTGAGTTGGTATTCAGGAGTGAATGTGGCTTGATGGATATACCCAGCAAAAGAATACATGGAGAAATGATTTTGATTTTGGAAGATGGCCGAAGAAGAGGGTGGCCGTACCGTAACTTCCATATTCAATGTTTGAGGGAATGCCACGAACGATTTGGTCGCCTTGTATTACTACTGGATTTTAAAGTTTGTATTTCTCTTTGACACATCAATATGTTATTTATGAATAGGAGAAAAAGGCTACAAAATTATTGGGTGTATGCCACCATATCTAGCAATCATGGCGCTTCAGGACACCACACTTCTTTTGCTCATTTTGTCAAACAGTTTGTAGACATGTGAAATATTTCATCTCTCCTCGTTGTGTTTGGCCCAAACAAGTCTAATGTTGAATTTGTGGCTTTGATACCACTTTGTAGTGTACCAGGCCACTCTGGTACCTTGTAGTGTAGCCTGGTACCTGCTAGGATGGTGGGGTAGTGGGAAATTTCACCAATTTCCCTCTAATATTCACCATAACATTCACATTTAAATCAAATATGTTAGATAACATACAAAGCCATAGAAAAATCACTATATAATTCACATCATAAACCATACAACATAAATTTAACATAAACACGAGAGCATAGTACTTATCTCTTAAAAATCCACTGACTGGTTGTAGACCTACGACGTTCCACCCAACCATAGATCTCACTGGGGGCACACTGATCTTAAGGTAGTGTGCCCCCTTCTCCACACCATGGTCCCTTGGGATGCACCACTACCCTTCTAGGGCTCCAACATAGGCCGACTAGGAAGTCTCATAGAATTGTGGCTCCAGGAGTTCCAACTGCCCTCAGAGGTCTCCAAGTACCCTCCATGCCTCATACTAGGGAACCTATCCCCACACTTCTCCCTCCAGCGCTCTAGCCTTCTTCGAGGAAACCCAAGGAAAAGTCTAAACACACTTGGGTTCACCCAGGATCCACGGGGAAACTTCGTAGTTTAGGTTACCATCTTTCCTTAGAGAAACTCCTCTAGCAAACCTTCCCCCTAGGAAATGAACATAATTCATAATTAAATCAAATTTCCCCCTTTTTAAATATGCATGTTCCTTTTTATATTATATTATTATATAGTATAATAATACAAAGGCTTATATTATTATATAGTATAATAATATAAAGGCTTAGGGAATTATTATACTATATTTTTTTAGCCTCCTTGGATTAATCCCCCTTTACCCAATCCTTAGCCCCACTTCCTACTCGTAGAGTCTTGGTCCCCCATACTCTTTTCATCCCTTGGTCTGCAACCGTGGTGTTACTTTTATTAATTAGTGCATATGTACACTTTATAGTACATGCCCTCTAGCCTTTGACCATCTTTACAGACACTCCATCCCGAACATACCGGCTCACCAACCTAAGAGTCATATATAGGTGCTCCAACCCAATCATATTGGCTCACCATCCTAAGTATCATATCTAATATATATTTACAATTCAGGGATCAAGCTAGGGTATTACATTCCCATCCCCCTTATTTATGCACTGTCCTCAGTGCATCTATATACACATGTGCAATAAGAGTCCTTCAAAATTATGCAACAATTGCTTTGATCTTCCTATACGATATGCGCACCTGCTGGACCCAGAAGTTTTCTTCGTGCTCAACCTTTATTGATAGTCAAAACCAACATAGTCATCATCACGCCTATAAGTAAAACACATGAATACAATAATGTGTACATGCAATTAACAAATTAGTGTACACTCTAATAAATATTTCAAATGATAGCATAGAGTTGAGGATCTCCCTTTTAGTTGGGAGGTGAATTTCCCATCACTTTGGGATATCGTCATTACATAGTGGCATCAAAGCACATTTTAGAACTCCTCGTGCATGTGTATTGTCAAGTTCTCTAGGAGAACAAATACAAGAAACATTATTCTACTATTTGTGATCAGTTTTTAGCATCGTTGCATAGGCTCATATGTTGCGAAAAAATAATCTACGGTTAACTATCATATTTTGTGAAGAGCATCTATGGTTAACTAAGGAAGCCATGAGGCTGATAGGGTGTATTGGAAGCTATTACTTGCAATAGGACTACACCTATTTGGGAATTTTCAATGCCACTGCATCACCACATTTATTGCCGAGGTTTGTGCCAAATAGGTTAGTTCTAGGAGAAATTTCCTACTAGCAAGGTTTGGTTGCTTCTTTGCTTAAAGAAGCCCCAAAAAAGTTGTATTACATAAAACTTTAGCATGAATCACTACCACTTGAAAGATCCAAAATAAGCTAGACAAGGAGCCAGTGCCACTCTCAAGTACAGATTCCCCCAAGGCTAGTTCAGAATACGTGACCCATGAGGTCTTGTAGCCAAGCAGTGTGACTTGATCTCCCTATCTTGTCCATACTCTCATGAGAAATGGAAGGACGAAATCCCTTATGAAAATGTTAGAGATTGGGAGGATGTCCAAGCTAGGATGAAATCTCCGGGCTTAGTAGAATTCACTACCATGTCCCTAGATGAGAAAATAGAGGAGATAATCCATAAATTAGATTAGGCAGAGAGAACAAGAAAGGAAGCGGAAGAAACATCAAAGGTTTGAAGAGATAAGGTTAAGGGAAGAAGCAAAAAAGAAAGAAATTGAGGATGAGAAAAGAAGAAAATAGAAAGAGGAGGAACTTAAAAGAAAAATTAAGGAGGAGATAAGGAAAATACAAAACAAAGAAAATGGCCAATTGAAATTAGAAAAGAAAAGGAAAGCATATGAAACAAAACATAGGAAAAGGAAATTGAAATATGCTCAATAGAAGAAAATATTAGAAGCTAAGATGAAGAGAAAGGAAGAAGAAGAAAAAATCAAACAAGAAGATGAATTGAGAAAGGAGGAGGAGCAAAATAAATGAGAAGAGATGAGACAACAAGAGGAAAATGAAAAGAAGGAAAAAGAGAAGCTAATTTCTAAATAACATAGGAAGAAACAACTAGAAGAAGAAAGGCCACTACGCAACAAAAAACACAATAGGCACCTCCACCTCCAAGTAATGTTATAGACTTGATGGAGGGACATGTTGATACTTCAAAGACTAAATATAAAGATAAAGATCCAATTATGGATCAAGTCCACACTCCAAGTAGCTTGGAAAATGTCTTATCATGGGCATATCATCCAATTCTAGAACCTTTGGAAGAGGTTACAGATCTTGAATCTATAGCCTACAGCTGTCGCAAGCAAGTTATTATAAATAGAACTCAGAAAATAAATATAGTGAGCGTGGATAGCTCCATTCTTTGCATCCAAAGTTTTTTTTAAGTGAAATTTTGCCAATTTGGTTAAAATTTAAAAAATTTAAGTTAATTTTTTTTCATATTTTTATTAAAACTAAAATGTTTTTAGCCTAATTTATGATAATAATTATCTATACTTTTCACCTAAAAATAAAACTTTTACATGAATATATAATAGGATTTCTTAACATTTTTTCCAAATCCATGATTATGCATCTCAATTTTTATGGATTATTTGTTACAACTTAATATTTATGCAACCATACTCTTGGGAATACCATGAACTTATATTGGAAATCATGTTAAGTATTTGTATCAAACAACGGACTTGACATTTGTATTTCGACATGAGATAGTAGACCATGTTGCATACAATTTTTTTTTTGTATTGGAGTTTTTCAGCAATTTGAAGAAAATATTTTATGCATTTCTAAATACATTTTCCAATGGCATTGTTTTTGGTTGTAAGTTCTCTCTAATTTCTATGAAAGGTTGATTTTTCTATAAATGTTGTAATATAGGATTTATTATTATTTTTTGTCAATGATGCACATGTGACACTCATCTATTTGTGTTTTTGCCTAATTTTGAAGGTAGTAAGACAATATAAATGGCTTATCACCTAAGATAAATGATACATTTTTTTATAAATATGATTTATTGTCATCCAACACCTTAAAAATGATAAAAAGTCAATGAATATAGTCCACTTCAAGGGGGAAACCTCCTTTTACAATATATTTAATTCAAAAGACAATATGAGATGAGATAGGATCACTAGTACATATTGTAAAAATTCCGACGTTTTATTTGCGGCGTTATGGACAAAATTGTCCATATTGTCGCAAAATATAGGAAATTAAAAAAAAAAAGGTTCATATTGCCCAATAACATCGGTCTTGCCACGTTGACATCTCTCTTGCCACGTTGACGTCTCTCTTGCCACGTTAACATTGCTCTTGCCACGTTTTCCACTGGAACATCTCTCTTGCCACGTTTCTGACATAGACGTCGTTCTTGCCACATTTGTGAAGATTGATGTCGCAATTGTGACGTTTTGGAAACTAGGTTTTCCCCTCCAACGGTCACCTTAGTTTGTTGACCAAGTCAAAATACTAATGGTCACTTAGTTTTTTTTTACGTCGGAATTGCGACGTTACAAAATCTATAAATATGTTGCATTTGATGGATGTTGCGACAAGTTTGTTATAATAACGACGCTTTGGGGTCATAGTAGTTAGTGATTAGAATGTTTTAGGGTGTGATTTTCATGTCATGAGTTATAGGGGTAAATGATTATAGTGTGTAAAGGGTTAGAATCTATTTGGGACCATCATGAAAATTTTAGTGTCGGAGCATTGAGTACTTGAGAGGTTGGATGCCAAGTGAGTAGTAAAATGGTATCATGAGAAAAGCTTCCTTAAGCCTTAATGGAAACTAGTGTGCTAGTTGTAGGATTAGAACAAGTGTAGGTTATTAAGATGGTCAATATGAGTCAACCACGTTAACTATGGTCAACTATAGTCAAACATGATGAATTATTGGTAGCAACGCAGCCCCTTCGCCACCCGTAGGTCGGAAGGTCCATGCGCACACAGGATCTCCTCTTTCCTCGGCCCGAAGAACACCAAGATTCTTCTATTTCCCTATCGGGAAATCTGCACCCATAGATATCTTCGCGCGATCCCCCTCTCTTTACTTATCGGGGAATCGGAACTCGTGACTTCACGAGTCCAATGGTCGTGCGCTGCACTCTCGAATCCTCGAGACCCGATGCAAGTCAACGCTGACCCTTCCTTTGCCGTGTCGGTACTTCTCCTATCGTGATATCGACACTCGCGATGTCAAAAGGCTTGTACCCCTGACTCCCGATGCCCGATATATCGAAACTCCGATGAGCTCGCGGCTTTGACTTTTCAACGGTCCCGTCACCTTGTTGGGATTTCGGGGTTTGCGATCTCGCGAATCCTGATGCTATGGTATCGAGACTTCTCGCCACGAAACTTCGATAGCTCGTACCACCTATCCTCCACTAACTCATGTGGTCCCACACTGTAATAGTACCCGTCAGGATATCGCGTATCGCAATATCGCGATTTTCGTTACAAGAATTTGAAGTTTCAATCCATGAGACCCCAATCCACGATATACGTGTAGATCCAACGACCCTCGTGGTTCCGATCAACGGCTCTGCCCCTCCTGAGCTTTTAACCCTTTTGGAATACATCGTTGTATCTCCGCTACACCTCTCCAAGATCTAACGACTCACGAAATTTCGCGACATCTCCTCGGAGAATTCCGACCGTCCGTTCTTCCTTATGCAATCCACGAAATGACTAAGTGTTATTCCACAGAACTCATCCTCCTGCGCACAACTTGCGACCCTTCTTGCAAGCCTTCAAGGTACAACTTGTATGCACCATTCTTCAACAAACTCAAAGGCCTATCCTTCCTGAGCTTTTCCCACGGTTTTAAGTTCTCAGAAAGAAACTCTTTCACACACTCCTTGCGGCAAGTCTTCAACCATGTCGAAGTGTTGAAGTCCCTTGACTCTGCGCACACCTGCAGCAGCAGTCTTTCATTACTTTACTCAGGTTCACAACCCTGAGACTTTTACCCGGCTTGAGCACTCCTTGCATGGCTCCTGTGCCCAATTGCACTCTTGGATGAATGAGAACAAAATTTATCTCTATTTGAAACCTCTGTCAACACACTCCTTGCAGACAATTCAACTGCACTCCTTGCAGGAATCCTCTGGCTCAAATGGAGAAACAATTGAAACTCATTCCTTCCTTCTCTCAGACTTCAATTCAAACATGAAATCATATACACAGCATATAAAAGCAAATGTATAACATGAAGCAAACATACATGAGCATATCAACATCAATACACAGAGAATAACACAAACCATGAATTTGAATCAAAGCTCTTCTATTAATTCAAGTATTTGTACATGGGTGTTCTTACACAGCTCTCTGCATGCTCTTGCTCTTCTCCTGCTTCAATCTCTAATAATGTTACAAATGCACAATGAGGGTGTCTATATCATGTTTTCCTCTTGCACTCTACAACTGTCTAATCTAGAATTAAATTCTATATACTTTACATTAACTATCTTAAATGCCGTCTACCTACTAAGGATGAGAGCAATCCGCTCAAGGTCCATTTACAATATACAAGTGCACTTCATTAAATCTTCACATTAATGTTCGCACAACAACTTCCAAGGTGTTTTCAAAATTTGTGCTGGCTTTGTCCAGCTGTCCAATTGCTTCCAAATTGGCTCGCTTGATGTGTTGGTGATGCTCTTGCATCAATTATGCTCAATCATGGTCAACAATGGTCAATGGAGATCAATATAATTAATAAGGGTGAAGGGTTAGTTGGTTACTAGAGTGAATGTAATAGGAGGGTCATGGGTTAAGGGATTAGTAAGTTACATAGTTAATGGATTAGTGGGTATGTTTCAATGAAGTTAGTGGGTCAAGGGGTTATTTAGTGGGATTAAATAGTTAGGAGGTTCATGGGGTCATGTATCAACCATCTTCAATATAGTTAACGATGGTCAAATATGACTAGTGGGTTACTAGGTTCATGGGATTGGGTCAATATATTAAATCATGATTGTGTTCGGACTCAAATGGGTTAATGCCAACCATAGTGTATTAGAGGATTAGTGTGTTCAGGGTCGTAATGTGTTAGGCATGATTGCATCGAGGATCATAGTGTATTAAGGGGTTGTTGTGTTCATGGTCACAATGTTATGGGGATAGTGTGTCTCTCTTGCCACGTTTGTGACATATACGGCGTTCTTGCCACATTTGTGAAGATTTATGTCGCAATTGCGACGTTTTGAATGGCATTTCTCTGCGACCAATGTTTTACCCAACATGAATGAATTTTTACTACTTCAAATTTTACTCAATCTATTGTCCAAAATACTTATCATCATCAAAATTTAATTCAACCCTACTTAGACAACCAAATATGCAATGTTTGTCTTCATGTATGATATTATTTGAGAAGTGTTGTAATAGCAGGGTACATTACATATTTTAGTGAATGCAGTGTTTTCATTATAGAGTAAACTTGACACTTTCAATAATTTTATGATAGTTGATAAATAATATATGCAAGAATTATTTCAACCATTGGTATAAATATTATTTGATTTATTATTATCAAACATTATTATTATTCCAATGAGATGATGGTAAAATGAATTAATGTCTTGAATGTAGACAATTGCACGAACTCAGAACATGACTTATGAAAGCATAGGAATTCACCATAACAAAGACAAGAAGTAAAATTTTTGACAACATCAAACATAAAATGGACATAGATGTAACTATAACAAAAGGATGAAGTACTTATGCATGAACAACGATCAGATGTGGAGCCAAAAATGATGAGTAAGTAGTCAAGGCTTGAAGTGCTTCAGCATTCAATTGTCATGTCTTGGGTCAAAGGGGTTGGGATTATAGTGTGTAAGGGGATAAAGGGGTGACTATGCATACTTACATAGTGTGTCTGAGACCATAATGGCTAGCATCAAAGTGTCTATACAGGGGTTAGTGAGTTTGGAGTCATTTCAATTATGGAGCAAGGTATGTTTGGGGTCATAGTAGTTAGTGGTTAGAATGTTCTAGGGTGTGATTTTCATGTCATGAGTTATAGGGGTAAATAATTATAGTGTGTAAAGGGTTAGAATCTATTTGGGACCATCATGAAAATTTCAATGTCGGAGCATTGAGTACTTGAGAGGTTGGATGCCAAGTCAGTAGTAAAATGGTATCATGAGAAAAGCTTCCTTAAGCCTTAATGGAAACTAGTGTGTTAGTTGCAGGTTTAGAACAAGTGTAGATTATTAAGATGGTCAATATGAGTCAACCATGTTAACTATGGTCAACTATAGTCAAACATGATGAATTATTCTCAATCATGGTCAACAATGGTCAATGGAGATCAATATCGTCAATAAGGGTGAAGGGTTAGTTGGTTACTAGAGTGAATGTAATAGGAGGGTCATAGGTTAATGGATTAGTGGGTATGTTTCCTTGAAGTTAGTGGGTCAAGGGGTTATGAGATGGGTTCAGTGGGATTAAATAGTTAGGAGGTTCATGGGGTCATGAATCAACCATGGTCAATATAGTTAACGATGGTCAAATATGACTAGTGGGTTACTAGGGTCATGGGATTGGGTCAATATATTAAATCATGATTGTGTTTGGACTCAAATGGGTTAATGCCAACCATAGTGTATTAGAGAAGTAGTGTGTTCGGGGTTGTAATGTGTTAGGCGTGATTGCATCAGGGATCATAGTGTATTAAGGGGTTGTTGTGTTCATGGTCACAATGTTATGGGGATAGTGCGTCTCTCTTGCCACGTTTGTGACATATACGTCGTTCTTGCCACATTTGTGAAGATTGATGTCGCAATTGCGACGTTTTGAATG
>ML778052.1:617516-638834 GCA_009831015.1 Picea engelmannii | reverse complement strand
ATTACAAATAATGGCCTAAAGCTGACATAATTAAAATAACATTACTAATCTAAATTACAACTAATGGCCTAAAGCTGACATAAATAAAATAGCATTACTAATCTAATATGCCCCAATTAAGGGGTAATGAGCCAACATTAGGGATTAACAAAAAATCATATCACTGCATTGAGTTAACTTCAATTATGGCCATGTTGTAGGCCATGGAGTTTGCACAATTTTGCTTCAAGTAGTGGAAAGCTTATTCTCAAATGTTTCACCCTATATGTTTGTTGATCGAGCTAAATCTGAGGAATTTTTTATGTTTTGGTCAATTAGACAAGGCTTCCCTTTGGCCCCAACACTCTTTGTGCTAATTGTTGAGGCCCTTGGTTACCTTCTCCATCATTAGACTACTCAAGGATTTATCAAAGGTATTCACCTCCCTGGACATCATGTTGGCCAAATGGTTAATGGGTATATTTTAGACAACTATTTTCTTACCATTTTGGAGGGAAAAAAGTCGATGGACAACACTATGGATTGTGACCAGACTTTCAATGTGGCCTCAAGTTCTATGCTACAAATGGCCCGAACTCAATGGTATAGGTTTGCTCATGACGACATCCGAAACTAGTTTCAAGTGTGGGCTTCAATTTATCTTGGGAAAGTGTTTAAGATTTTAGGGATGCGTAATTTGGTGATCCTTTATTGAGCCCAAAAAGGTTGTGTTTTCTTGGTCCTTGCTTGCAGGCATCCTTCATCTTAGCTAGTGTCTAAAGTATCTAGGAGTTTCACAACCCAAATGCCCTTATTGTCACAAAGATGAAACAGTGTTGTTCTAGTTTTATCATTATGCTAAATCAGTGTAGCAATGGACTTCAAACATGTGTCAACGCCTCCCCCACTCCATCAATTGGAACTCCACTGTCCTTGGCAATAACCTCCCATGGTCAGTGGAGTTTCATGCAGCACAGTAACTTTTTATAATAGGGATCTTATTTCTCATATGGAAAAAACAAAATGAATACATTTTTTTAAAATGCTCATTCCAGATAGATTCCCTGGTATGATAGAGATTTGATATGCACCAAGTCACACTTGCAAGTCTAGGTGCAAGCTGGAAATTTGGACATGAAGTTGGAACATATGAGGTCTCTTATAGAAATTTGGGGATCAACCCCATGCACGATGAGTCGAGTTCCCCCCGAGGTACATTCCCCCCTAGTTAAGCTTGTCTCGATCACACCATTCCAATAGCATGCCACACCACAAAGCATAGCACCTGGCTTGTGAACACAAGTAACAATGAAGCCAAAGCTAACGACACCATAGTCAATCACTGACTCCTCAACCAAAGAACAATATGTTCCAACTTCCCCAAGCTAGAGTTTGATATCTCGATGGCAAAACACCTCAAGCAATAAGGAGGTGGATGGGACCCTACCTTGCTTGTTGACAAGCCACCAATTAATGGGTGGGGCCTAAACCCAAATGATGGTGACCCACCTTCAAAACTATCATCAATGTTTAGTTATTGTGCCCATCTTTAATGTGGCCAACATGCCATCTTATTTGGTTTCGGCTCTCTATTTTCTGGACTAGGGCCATATCATTGTTCCAATTCTAGAAATGTGAAGCCCTCTAGGCTTAGACTACTTATTTTTTAATAGCCCTATGGGAATATGATAGGTGCTAGTTTTTGCTTGTGGCTGCTGCCTTTGCAGCCAAATTTTCTTTTGTCTAAAATGCCTGTAAATATCACTTATTAATAAAGTTTAAAGGAAGCATTTTATTCCAAATAAACCTTGACTTACTACTTACTAACTTAGTTTTTTTTTCTTCAAAAGACATGAAGAAAACATGTCTATTATAATCACAATCACCACATGTCAATACACATTTTAGAATTTCAATTGTTTAATAATGGTTAATACACGTGTTATTTTAATTAATTTATTAGTTCCAATATTATTATTATTATCACGTACATTACAGGCCTCACGTTTTGGAGCAGCTTCGTCCTTGAAGAATGGCTACAACTGTTGCTACCTCTAGCTAACATGATTACACAAACTAGATGGGTTTTGGTGTCATTTTGAAGCTGACATTTGTAATGATTGTGGAATCGATTCAAATTTCGAGTGGCATGTAGGGAATTTTTGTTAACTTCTCTATTGTTGTGATGAATATGTGTGCATCCTCTTGCTAATAATAAGACATTGTGATTCTTGTTAATATCACTTTAGTCCTAGTCAAGCACATTATAAACGTCCCTTTCTTTAGAAGCTTTGTCCTTGAAGCATGGTTGAAGTTGTTGCCTCCTCTAACTAGAAGTAGGGATTCATAAACTAGATGGGTTCTAGTCACTTTGGATATGCCATTTGTAATGACCATGGAATCCTCTACTCAAGGTTTGAGTGGGGCATATGTAATTATCGTTTCTTTCTTTATTCTTATGATGAACATACATGCAACCTCTCTCTAATGTTGTCATCACGGGTATGGTGGACTCTCAATATGGGTTCTCAAAGCCATGTAATGTTCCATTCACAAATATTGTTGGATAAGAATTAATTGCTGGTAGTTGGGCAACAATTACAACTTACTAATTCCATGGTATTTCACAGATAAAATTGGTATAGAGTAATTGATTCCATAGTATAGTCCAAACAAGGTAGAGAACAAATATGCATTATTGACTAGAAATCTCAAGAAGTGATGGTTGTCTATTGTGACATGCACTCTTCTTGGTGGTGGATGGCTAGGGAGGTCCCCATCCCAAGTGCACTGGAGATGACTTTCCTAGGCCATTGGCCTTCTTGAACCAATTGTAACCCACCCCAGGGAAGTATCCACCATATTTATTTGTGATTTGAAATTTGGCATGACCTCTCCTATTTAATATCCCACATGTTCTTCATATTTTTTTTGCAAACATTGTTGTTCTTAAGGTTCTCTTATGAAGATATAGAATGATACATTGATATTCCTTAAGGTTATTTATTTTGTGATGTGGGTGAATAATCTTTGCTCTATTTTGTTTGAAGAGTTTTAACTAGGTGTTTAAGCCTTAAAGTTATTTTTGGTTCATTGTATATAGAATTAATTAATCTTTAACCCTTTCAGCATTTGCTAGGGAATCACAGCTGCTTGTGTTTATCAAGCAATTCATGGATGATGTTTCTGTTGCTCTATCCTCTATTGATGCTTCATTAATGATTGATTCTTTATTTCGTGATGGGGGTGAATAATCATTGCTATGTTTTGTTTGAAGAGTTTCTTACTAGGTGTTTAAGCCTTAAAATTATTTTTGGTTCATTGTCTATAGAATTAATTAAATCTTCAGCCCTTTCATCATTCGCTAGGGAGTCACCGCTGCTTATGTTTATCAAGTAGTTCATTGATGGTGTTTTTGTTGCTCTATACCCTAGGGATGCTTCATTATAGATTGGATCTTGTGGATGTTGGAGCAACTTTTTATTGTGATCTTCTTTATCCTTTTCAGTAGGGTCATATTATATTTCTTCTTCTTTGGTGATACTAATTCTTTTTTCTTAAGGATGTTTACAAATGAGTGTTTTCTTTGCATTTTGGAGTAAACGCATGATATATTTCACAACAGAAAATTATCGAGGCCATCTCCATAGATTAACAATCCGCATCACAAATCCTGCTTAGTGTATAAGGGCAATTGCTTTTCATAATCATGTATCTTTTCACAATAGTAGAATTAGATTGTGATATTAGTTCCATAATTCTCTAATGTGCTCTGCTTTCTCTGCTTGATATACATAATAAAAAATGCCTTTAAATATGATACCACTAAACATTTGAAAAAAGTATCTTCAACTTATACTAGAGATAAGCAATATATACATTACGAGGTTGTTAATTCATTACAATTGATTTCAGCCACAGAGATTTGATTTTGGTAACAACTAACATAATTTGTAACAAACTCCAAAAATAATGTGTGTCACAGTCACAATTTTTGAGCTTCCCATGGGTCAAAGGCACTCTAGTAGACTTGTCAAATGAATTTTGGAATCACCAAGTTGATTTAGATTCATCCTGAGTTAGGTCACTGAATCACCAACCTGAGTTGAAGTCTTAGAGTCATCCTGAGTTTGGTCGTTGAATCACTAATCTGAGTTGAAGTTGACATGGGTATCGGGTTGTCTTATTGATGTTGATGTTGACCCAAAGACACATATCTAAAAATGTGAAGAAACAATAGACTCAAAACTTGTCAAGAATTTGCCCTCGTTGTCAATAAAAGATCTCCTACTGCTGATCATGCTCTCCAACAATGAAAACTAGTGTAAAACATGGCCTTCAAAAAACTAAAAAATGTCCTACAAAGTTTAGGCACCCCAAGCATAAGGAAACTCATTAAGTTGTGAAAATGGTAAGACAATGGGAGATTTAAGTTAAATTAAAGATACAACTTTATTTTTTTTCTCAAGTGTCTTTTTCCCAATTGGATACAGATGGGAGTCCATATGGCACAATGGATATAGATTAGAAATGGATATGGGCAGTATCCAAGTAATAGTCATAAATGGTACAAGTCCAAGTCTAGTAACAGAGATATCATACTATCTTTAGTAGGGGTTAGATACTTTCCATTAACGACAACTACCACTACTACTATTAGTATTATTAATGTCACTTGAACATATGTAGGAGAATTACACATTGGCTTGTCATATTAATAACCTTTTATACCTCATCTTAAAAACTCACAACCAAGTAAACCTCCAACATATATTTTGTTATCTTTAGCATTCGATTATATAGGAAATACCCTTTGTCTTCCTAACAAGTTTTAGAAAGTTAGTTATCCATATCTAAAAATTTTAACATGAGAGATTTCTACTCCTCTATTTCAAGGCCATGGGGACTGTCCTGGATCTTACATGAGTTACACAAATGCCTCACTCAATGGATGCACATACCTTCATATAAGGCCTCACCAACTACAATATCCTCATTGCAATGAGTTAAAACCTACCTTTGTAGAATTCTAAGAGCATCAAGACGAACTCTTAATTGATTAATACAAGGTAGCCTTGCAAAAATTACAAGCAAACACAAATCACCCACTGTAGTCTATAGATGTCCAAATCACAACCATGCCATTAAATGCTAACGTTCCAAACAGTGTTTTAAAAACCGATCGAGCCAGAGCCAGAACCGACCGGTTTGACCAGTTTGATGGTCGACCGGTTCAAACCAGCCAATAAACCGAACCGGTTGACTGGTTCAAACCGGCCAATAAACCGAACTGGTTGACCGGTTTATACATGTCAATTAAGGAATTCCCAACAAACATATCTGATTCATATCCACTCTTGATGATGTAACCATGGAGACACTTTCCTGGTTGCAGAGACGATAAGTGAGCACATGCAAGGAGCACATTTACAATGGTCACTGCGTCGGGTTTCATGTCTACAGGTTGCATTTGATTAAAGAGTGCCAATGACTCATTAGCTTTCCCAATCTGGACATACCCTGCAATCATTGCACTCCAATAAATAATATTTCTCTCGGGCATTTTGTCAAACAGTCGATGTGCAATCTCCACACTTCCCCTGCATTTAGTGTACATATCTATGAGAGCTCTTCTCTGCATCTGGTGTGCTTCATTCTATGCATCTATTATTATACATGCATAGCGGCAGGTATACACTGCCATGCAACCTTGTTTACTATACCAATCTCTAGTTTGCATTTTTACGTTCTTAAATTCTATATCATATAGATTGTTCTCTATCTTTTCTTAGATTGGAATTATTGGCATTGTTTTGCTACTTCTTCCATCTTTATTTCATTCTTTGTTTCCTTTTTAAACTTAACAGATTTCTTGGATTCCAAAATAAAACTTGTCATTTCAATCCTTGCTGCTATTGTGTTTTTGTTGTTAAACTACACCAAACTCTATAGATCACTGAAATATAGAATGTTTTGGACATAGCCTTGTATTCACCTTCCAAGCTATAGTGAGAATGTAGGTACCTTACACAAGTGCAATGCTATGTTTCATCCCTTTGCCTCATTAAATCAAAATCTAAAATTGGGAAATTGTGAATTGAGGTCCACATCATCAATATATTCTTGATAATGATGTTGATGTTGTGCTCTCAAACTTATTTCTTTTGATTAGGACATCCCATTGTATCTACATGAGACTCTGCCTCTATTTGATCTCTTTTTCTATAGTGAATTCTTATACATCCAGAACCATTGTCTAGAATACAACTTTGATAGCTCATATTCGACATTTTGATTTCATAGTCTTTTCACTACGCTGGCAGGTAATGTTCTTTGTAAATGCTTGTTTTAATGAAATTTATATTGATGATCAAATATATCATTGGAACAATTTTGTGGTGAGCAATTGCATTTGCCTTGAATTGATATATGTTTACATTTTTTTGTTTTCAGAGATTGATATTTGTTGTGATAATATGTTGGCAACCAATTCAATTTTTCTATTTTCCTATAAGCTGCCTACACCTATGTCTTCTCAACCTCAAATTGTCGTCGCATTTTGCAAATAGACGATATTTTCATTTCTGCGACACTTGCAAATTGGTCTCCATTTAGTTTTCACGACTGCAAGCATGAAAACTCCTCCATCGTTATTTGAACTGTCATGATCTTTGCATTGATATTTTGAATGGCACTTACCTTTGGTTTATCATTAAGTGGCTAAAAGGATTTTCGAACTATGCCTATTTTCCTTTTCTTATATTGGTTACACAACTTGATTTTATTAAACTTATGAGGCATTGAGCATATGGGTTTATACTTGATTCTATGAATTGCACAAAGGTCATGAATTATTTTTGTTTTTATATGATGTGATCCTTATTGTCATAGCTCTTGGCTTGTCAATTTTATAAATATCGATGGTCACAAGATTTCAAAACGTTTGATTACACATTTATGCAATGGCGCATGTTTAACTTTTGGGTTTGATTTCACATTGAATATTCGTGGTTTGAAATATTATAATGGCGCATTGGTATATCATCCGCCGTTTGATTTTTTGGTTGAACGAATGATATGGTTTTGAGCTATGTTATGATTGATTGAACAGAGGATTAATTGGCAGTTGTACTTTGCCATTACTATTATGCATTGGCGGTGAATAATTCCACCACCCTCGCATGCGCACATTAATGCTTCCCCTTTGATCGTTCGTAGTTGTTAGCCCAAATGACTTTCCTCCTGTGTGTTGTTGAATTCAACCCAAACCCTTACCATGTGCTTGCACCATGGATCCAGTCGTGAGGGCTGAACCGAATGGAAGCCAGGCTATTCTGATGTTCGACAACACCCGCAGTGACCTTGAGGACAATGGGTAGCTCCCGTTCATACAGAAATTCGAGGGTTTTAACCTCTGCGTTGCTAGGAAATTCGCCATGACCTTTGATGGCTGTCGAGCCAAGGTCGATGATGTTCAATTGCAAATTGACGAGCAGTTTATTAGTCTTGCTACGGGTTTTCCTATCACCGGACAACGATGGTCCAAGAATTACAAAGTAGAATAGGTCCCTTGGACATTTCTCTTCCAGTCGTGTAAGGTTAGCTCCTATGATAAAGGTTTACCCATGACCATGCTGAAACAGCATTGGCATGATTTATTGATGATTATCAAACAATTTATCACCTACGAGGGTCGGTACGGGTTTGTTTTCTTACACCACCATCGTTTGCTTATGGTTTTTATGGGTTATCAGCTCAATATGCCCTATTACTTGCACAAAACCCTGTTTAAAATGTCAAAGAAATACAAAAGGAACCAGGCTGATAGCAACCCTTTTCATTATGGGTTGATTAAAATTATTGTTGTCTATCATTTGGGGTTACACAGAGACTATTGGAACGATTTTCTTACTCGGAACGATTTTGAAGATTCGAACCCACCACAGGTTGACAAACCTGTGGTGAGCGAAGACAAGTTTATACCCCCAGTACCCTACAGTATCCTTTTACCTAAAACCTTGCCCAACTCACCTATCGACCTACCCCACTCTGTGACCAAGGATGTCGAGACTGTTAAGCCTGTGGGCAAGAAGCCTAAAGCCAAACCTACTACAAACGCCAAAGGAAAAAAGAATGCTCGTCTAATTTCTCGAATGGCGAGGAACAAGCCAAAACCTCCTGTCAACCCTAACCCTATCATGTTGAGTGAAGACTCCGACTCAGAAGTGGAGTGTTTCCTGGCTAGTGAATATCCCTATTCGGAAGGTTTGAGTGCCGAGCCCTCATATGACTTTGTGTCAAACCTACCCCCTTGCCTACAAAATGACCCTAACTACCCAGGCATTAAGCTGCCTTGTGAAACCCCCGCTCATTCATCCAAACCCTCTCCTGCTTTGTCAAAACCTACAGTGCCACCCTGTGATCAATGTAGCTCGTGGTTGGAAAGGTATTATCTTGATGTGCCAATGCTACAGTCTAGAATTCACTCTTTGGAGGACCAGGTTGCACGGCTTACCAGTCAAAAGGCTAAGTTGCAAGCCACTGATAAGAAACAGAGGACGACAGGTTCCATCTTGTTTAAAAATGTGGAGTCAGCTACAGCAGTCATGAATTCTAAGTTGGCATGATTTGAGAAGCATCACTGGTATGTTTTATCTCCTGTTTATATAATGAATTCGAACTCTTTGAATAGCTCTGTCTACAACATTGATTGGCTTTGTCACCTTATATGCATTATGTACATAGTTTTGTTTTGATTAATGGAAGTTCGTTTTCCCAGTTTAGCTTCGATTGGATTTTCATCGATTTGATTGGATCTTAGTATAAATTTGATTGGTTTAACCTCGTTAAAATGGATGCTCTGCTGTCAATTGAAGTCATTGTATCTATTCTAGACACAAGCTGTTTCTCGTATTTCAATTTTGAACACAATCAAGTTTCGATTCGAATTTAATGTATACGATATGATTGACAATAATGGTTAACTGTTACGGTTTTATGTCCATATGATTTTCGACCAACAGGAATATAATTCAGACTATGTTCAATATGTTTCTGGTAATATGCACCCAAATCGTGAATAGATACGATTCATAACAGTTGTACCTAGCCGATTGATTCGCATTGGTTTACTCCACCATGTTATCAATTCGATCCATATTGCAATGAATATGTTGTTTAAATTTGATTTGAGGAACGAAAGTGACTATATCCAGGTTCACGATTTGTTTCTATAATTAAACTCAGTCGCGATTTGATTATTTTCCCAGCTAATAATTATGACCTATGTTAATTCTATTAAGATTGCGATCATGATTTATCGATCCTGTTTGTTGACTGTGCAAGGATCAATCATGAAATTGGTTGGGTCGATACTGTTAAGTATGATTTCATTTGAACATAATCGAAATAGTCTTTCTATCTTTACATTTGATTGAGCGATTTGAATCTTTTGCTGCATCATTATAGCTATGACAAGTGGATGATGGTTGTGTTGGATTAGATCGTATCACATACGATATCACTCATTATTGATTTCATTTGGATATGAAACAGTCTTGTTACTGTTTGACCCGATGTTATGGTAAAAAGAAACCAGAGTATTCTTACCCCTGTTTCGATTGAATCACTTTTGATTTTGTTTAATTTTGAAGAATAAAATCATTTGAATCATTAGTGATTCGTTTTTAATGTTTATTGAGAGAAAATTGGATTTGATTCTTTTAAAAAGATTTGATTTGATTTTTATTCTGATCCTGTATGCTATTTTAGACTAGCTACAGAATCAGATGATTTTGTAGCTAAGTCTGTAGGATTAGATTTTTAGTGTTTTGTTAATAAATTATCTTTCTAACTTGTTATTTTTGGTATATCACAGATGAATTTGAAATTGCAGTGGATTTGATGAGCAGTTAGGGGATATTTGAAATATTGCACTTGCATTTTAGTTTCCTAGTTTAGTTGATTTTGGGAATATCTTCCCAGATTATGTAAAACAGTTTGATATTATCCACAGGGAGGTTTTACCCTGTGGAAAGACTTATAAATACCTATCATTTTTGTAATAATGATCATCCTCATTCGTGGGAGAACAAGGATATGGAACTTTAATACAAACTGAGATAGAATTGATATTCTGCTACAACTTTAGCTTTTCATGATATCAATATTCTGTTCATGTTTATGTGTATCTATTTACATTGGGTTAATGACTACTTTAGCTATCTTAGCCTCTTGTGAATGATATAATTTGATCAATAGAATTCATATCTGGTTTCTTCCAAGTGTATAAAAGACATAACAATTGTTTAATTCGGTTTGTGAATGACAGGTTTATCTTCTTCATTGATTGGATTATTAAGTATAAGCTTTTGCATAACAGGTTTCCCTTATTGCAGAGATTTATAAATCATATAATTGTTATGATTTTTTTTTTTATGTCTTGTTTGTCCTGTTAACAACTCAAAGAGAAGCGCAGCCTATCGTTTATGAGAAGCTTTCTGAATCAATCGGTGCGAGTTTTCTTCCTCCGACCAGCTTCAAAGTCATCATACACAGGACAAATCTGGAGCGTTTCTAGGTCAGTTTGTCATTCGTTTAGTATATTATTAGTAGTTTAGTTTAGATATATGTAGTTAGTATATTAGATTGTTTAATTTCAGTAAGTTTTATTTCTTATTCATCAAACCATAAAATCAAAAAAGAAATACCTTTCTCTGTCTTAGGGTAGAAAGCAAATGAGTTTTACAGGTTTTATTCAAATCTGCAAGTTGTATATATTGTATATCTGTGAATAAGTTGTAATTCAATTAGAAATTAGATAATTAGTTATTAGAGTTAGTGTAATAGTAATTAGTAGTTTGTATATAGAATAGTTAAAGTAGTTTATATTTATTTTTAGTTTAGTTTATTTAGTAGTTTGTTTCAATTAGATTAGTATATTAGTTTGTTTTTATTTATTGTTTGTTAGTTTAGTTTGTTTTATTTGTTTTAATTAGATTAGTTAGTTTAGATTAGCTTCTTTTCTTTGGTTTTCCTAGAACCTTAGAATGGAAAACAGAGCCATTAAACCCGTAAGGGTGGTTCATTCCAAACGACTTGGGTTATTAGACAACCCCGGACCGGTTCCACTCTCTCAGTTAATGGACGGTCAATTTCGCCCGTCAACAAATGGCGATAGAAGGAGGGTCTGAACTTAATTAATGGCACGAGGTGGTCGCAAGACTCCTCCCCCCCCTAAACGCTCACCTATAGTGACTAGAAGCCATTCACAAGATAATATTCCCCTTCAAACAACAACTACTTCAATCGAAGATCTGCAAATCACAGTTGAGCCAGCAACCCCTAATCCTACAGGTGGTGATTTCCAAGAGATCGTTCGTCAAAATATTATTAAAACACACAGTGCCTTAGCCAGTCTTAGGCAACCAAACCATCCGTGGGGTCAACCTTTGGACTTATCTGATATCAGAGAACAATTAGGTAACATTGACCTCACTGTGAATCCTCCAGATCCAAACTTAAATTCTGCTATAGGAGGGTCTGGGATACCTCCTTCACCACCTCCTTCATCTGCTTCCTCTTCTGGAGGAGATTCCTCTTCTGACGAAGGAAATTCACCTTCTCAGCCTTCCACACCCAATACCCCAATGGAAAATCAGAACAACCCTGCTAGACCCTGGTTGGACTAGAATGTTGTAGTTGTACTTGGAGCCCAACACCCTTTACCTAAGCACCCAAAGAAATGGCTTCCCAAGTTTGATCCCGATTCAAAATACATAGCTGAAGATCATATTAAAAAATTTATGTTAGCCATCAGACTCCGTAATTTTGAACATGAAGACGTTGTCTGTAGGTTGCTCCCTTATACTTTTGAGGGTAATGCATCCACTTGGTACTTTGCCCAACAGCCCCATACCATAGTGTCTTGGGAAAGATTTGAGTCATGATTTTTGGAAAAATTCAGAGATGGTAAACCTCCAGAAGTCTTAGTCATGGATCTTTTGAACTTAAAAATGAACCCAAAAGAAAAAGTTAAAGATTTTAATCAAAGATTCTTAATGCTTAAAAATTGAATCCCTGCAGATTCTATGCCTGCCGAGAGTCTTGTAATAGCTTACTACACCAAAGCTCTACATCAAAGTATAGCTATTTGGGTCAAACGATCTAAAAAGGCCACATTATTAGAAGCCTTCGAAGAGGCTACTCAGATTGAAAAAGACATACTTAGTCTTAAGGACTCTTCTAGCAACGAAACTGAGACTGTTTCTTCTTCCAAAAAGAAGATTGAAATTCTTCTTAGACCTACTCAAAGCAAAACACAACCTGAAAACTCTAATTTGGAAAATTTAACTAAAGTTGTACAAAAATTGTCTAATCAAGTTATAGATTTAAAAGGTCGACTGAAGAAGCTTCCTCGAGTAAAGGACCCTATAAACCCCCTTTCCAAAAGCCTTTTCCTACCAACCGACCTAACCCAACCACCGAAGGCATTAATCGAAAGTTTGCAATGTGCTCTTCAGACAATTCTAGAAGCCCAAGATAACTTGATACCTCCTGAAATCCCTCAGGAGGAAGCAGAACCAGAAACAGTTCCAGAAGAAGAGTCTTCTCCTAACATCTTTGGACATTTCTCGGACAGCATCTTTCAAGCTAACTTTGAGACTGATCACCCTTACAACACTAGGAGTAAGACTGCAAATAAGCCTTCTACCGATAACACTACAACTTCACCTCCAAAGCCATCTAAATCAGCAGAAACTAAACAAAGTAATGTCAGCCCTAAATTAGATTATGATGTTGTTGAAGATCTTAAAAAATTAAGGGCTAACATTTCTATTTATGAGTTGTTGAAGTTTCCATTTTTGTTACAGAAGATGTTGCAAAATATTTCGGAAAATGGAAAGAATGGTAATTCAAATGGTAACAAGGTTGTGCAAAGCAAAGTTCCGTAGAAGACTTCCACTAAAAACAATCCTGATCCTCAAGATAAAGGAAGCCTTCCTGTAACTCCTGTAAATAATGAAAATAATGTAAATAATGTAGATAAAGTAGCATTAGAAACTACGAGTAAGAAACCACAAGCTACTACTCTTAGTACTCGCAAGAATGTACCACCTTTTCTTTTAACTTTCGATATTTTTAACAGAAATGTGCATAATTGTATGGTCGACTCAAGAGCATCATCCAGTGTGATGCCTTGGTCTGTTTGCCAAAAGATTAATTCTGAAGTGGAACCATCTTCTTTAAAAATCATACAACTTGATCGAACAGATGTTAAACTTATAGGCGAACTAAAGAATGTATTAATTAGATTATCGTCTAACCCAAAGGTTCATCAGGTTATTGATATAATTGTGGTGGATATTCCAGAAGTGTATGATTTATTTTTGAGCAGGGATTGGTCAGAGCAGATACATGGTTACTTCGTGATGGATTGGTCTCATTTATGGCTTCCAGAAAATGGTAAGCCCAACAAGATCAGGGTGAATCATAAGCGTTATCTTAAGTTCACGGTCACAGATTTGAACGACCCCAATGAACCATACTCACCTATCGCTAATTCACCTAAAGTCCAAGGGATGGACACCTTCTTCGTAAATTTCATGGTTGAAGTTTCACCTATCATCAATCCTGAACAGCAGTCCGAGATCATAGCATATGTGCAACCAACAGCTTCTATGCAATAGTCCCATGAGCCCGATGGAAATCAAATTTGGTCTCTATATTTCAACGATTCCAAGTCTAAAGAAGGAGCTGGTGGAGGCTGCATCATCATCGATCCGGCAGGTAACAAGACATTAATGGTCTGTAGACTAGAATTTGAATGTACTAACAATACCGCAGAATATGAGGCTTTACTGCAAGGTCTCAGAAAAGCCTTGGACATGAACATTCAAAATCTGGTTGTATTTGGCGACTCTGAAATAGTGGTTAGACAGGTAAGGGATTCTATACACTGTCTTTCCCCAAATCTCAAAAGTTACCAGTCTGAGGTATGGAGTTTAATGAACAAATTCTCTGCTTTCAATATAAATTCCATTCCTAGATTAAATAATGCTGAAGCAGATTTACTAGCTAATGTAGCCTCTAAACTTCTTCCTGCAGAAGGCTTATCCCCAAACGCATTCTCCGTGGAGCTATTGTTTCAACCATCTGTTCTTGACAATATCACAAACTGGAGAGTATTCGACGATGATCAGCAGATCATTAGATTTCTGCACATGGAAGAAACCTTTCAAGGCACAGTGATGGATGAACACATGCGCGATGACAATTTGCACGAATTTGCGGTAATACCTAATCCAAAATCTCCTGAAGCTCTATCGGACATGGTAAATTACATACCCAAATCCATAGTTAGATTAGAAAAGTTTTATGATTTTGAAGATAAATTTAAAAAGACGGTCAATTGTAAAACTAATAGTTCCTCTTTGTCTTACGAAAAAGTCAATTTAGGAACTAGTGAAAATCCTCAGTGTATTAACTTAGGCTTGGGATGTTCTAAGCAAGAAAAAGCTACTTTTGTTAAATTGTTTAAATAATTTAAGGATGTCTTTGCATGGACATACGATGATCTCAAAATGTTCAATCCTAATATCATTCAGCATGTCATCCCGATGAAGCCCCAAACCTTACCCTTCCAACAGAAACTGAGGAAGATGCACCCTAAACTTGAACCGACTGTTCAAAAAGAACTGAATAAACTCCTAAGTGCTAAAATAATTTTTCCTGTTAGGAACACTCAATGGGTTTCCAACCTCGTCCCGGTGTGGAAGAAAAATGGGGAAATCCGACTTTGTGTCAATTTCCGAAACCTCAATAGAGCATCTGACAAAGACAACTATCCTGTCCCGCCCATGGAACAGATCCTTCAATAGGTATCTAGTTCCGAGAGGCTATCTTTATTAGATGGTTTCTCTGGATACAACCAAGTCTTTATGTCTCTGCCAGACCAACTAAAAACTACCTTCCGTACCCCATGGGGCACTTATGCTTATCGCAAAATGCCTTTTGGATTGATTAATGCTGGTGCTACCTTTCAGAGAGCAATGGACATTTCTTTTAGAGGCTTAATCAACCAATCCATAGTAGTTTACTTAGATGATGTGACCGTGTATTCTAAAAACAAAGACAATCATCTAGCTCACTTACGAGCCGTTCTGCTACGATGTCGTAAGTACGACATCTCCTTGAACCCCAAGAAGTCCATCTTCGCAGTAGAACAGGGTAAATTACTGGGATTCATTGTGTCTAGTGATGAGATGATTATTGACCCCGAGAGGACTCAAGTCATCGCTAAACTTCCCCCACCTACCTCCAAAAAATCCATGCAGTCTTTCCTAGGCCAGGTTAATTTCGTGAGAAGATTTGTCCCCAGTTTCTCCGAAATGGTCAGGCCTCTATAGAACCTGATTAAGAAAGACACCCAATATCACTGGGAACCCACAGAAAGCTAAGCTTTCAATGCCATAAAGAAGGCCATAATAGAAACTCCGTCTCTCATGAGCCCTGATTTCTCTCAAGATTTTACACTCTATACTTTTGCCTCTGATCATTCCTATGCCGCAGTCCTAACTCAGAAGAATTCCGAGAACAACAAAGTACCCATCGACTTTATGAGCTCTGCTTTCAAAGGTGCTGAACTTAACTACCCAGCAGTCAATCGGCAAGCCTACGCTATTTTCAAAGCAGTTAAGCATTTCCGGTCATATCTTTTGAAGTCAAGGACGAAAGTCATTGTCCCCTACCCTGTCGTTAGGAACTTGTTAGTGCAGAAGGAGTTAGGAGAGAAGAGAGCCAACTGGGTCACCTCCTTGCAGGAGTATGACTTAGAGATCACCCTAGCTCATATCGTGAGAGGCCAAGGGTTGTGTAAGTTGGTTGTTGATTTAGAAATAGGACAACAAGAAGATAGTGACACGTCAAACCTAGAACAACATGACCAAAGTCTAATTTGTTGCGCACAAAACCTCGTAAGTCCTTGGTATGACAATATTAGATACTGTCTTGAACATGGATCATCACCCCGTCACCTTGACCCCGCCAAAAGAAGATCATTGAGACTAAAGTCCGCCTTCTTTCATCTAGTTAACGGTATACTGTTTCGTCAAAATTTTGACGGCGTACTGATGCGCTGTATCGAAAAAGACGAAGCAAAAAAATTCTTGCTTGAGTTGCATGCAGGAGAAGCTGGTGGTCACTTCGGTGGCGACACCACTTCTCATAACATTTTAAGAGCCGGCTACTACTAGCCCACGCTTTTTAGGGATGCCCATGCCTTGTTTCATAAATGTATCATCTATTAGAAAGCATCAGGGCGATTGTAAAAACCAGCCTTTCCCTTGCAACCCGTCTCAGTAGATTCTCCTTTCCAGCAATGGGGCCTTCATATCATAGGTCCTATTAACCCCCCATCCTCACAACAACACAAGTATATTGTGATAGCGATAGATTATTTTACTCGATGGTCTGAAGCCACCGTGCTAAGAACTGTTAACACAAGTCAGGTTATCACTTTCCTAAATTCGAATATCATCACTCGTTTCAATATCCCTGATTGTCTAGTCTTTGATAACGCTTCATACTTTTCTTCTCTTGAGATGAGTGAGTTCGCTTTGGAGAAAGGAATAAAGCTAAAGTATTATGCTAGTTACTACCCCCAGGGCAACGACTTAGCAGAATCAACAAACAAGAACTTGATCAAAATTATCAAGAGAACCGTGGCTGAAAATCACAAGAACTGGCACAATGCACTGCTGAACACACTGTGGAATGATAGGGTAACACCCAAAGCCGCTATAGGGAACTCCCCCTTCTTTCTTGTTTATGGCAGAGAATCCATTCTTCCACCTCACACTCTTCTTCCTTCGCTTCAATTGTCACAAAAGGTCCAAGAAGAAGATTGTCCCCCTTTAGAAAGCCACATTAACGCTTTGATGAAGTTAGAAGAAGTAAGAACCCAAGCTAAGCGTAAGTTAGACCAACATCAACAACTGATTAAAAGATGGTTCGATTCTAATTCTGCTTCTGATAGGAATTTTGAAGTAGGCGATCTCGTTTTGAAGTGGGACAAACCACATGAAGGAAAGGGTGAGCACACCAAGTTTCAAAACTTATGGCTTGGGCCATTTTTAATTGCTGAAAAGTTGGGTCCTAGTTCCTTTCAATTACAGAATCTTGAAGGGCAGCTTGACACCTATCCAGTGAATGGCCAAGCCCTGAAAAGATACTTTGCTTGATAATTACCCTTGTATTATTATGTAAATATTTCTTTTGCTTGCATTGTTTGTTTGCCTTTTGTTTTGGTTTTGATTTGAATGGATCAGTTTTTGTGATTTTTTTTAAAACACGCATACCTGTGCAATGATCCATTCAGACAAAGACCATAGAAAAATTTCTTCGCTGAAATAGCTTTTGAAAGTTTGTACAAACATCAGTGATATATTTCTGAAACTGATATTTATGTTGGAAAATTTTGTTGTTTGAAAAAAGTTTATTGATTTCAATCTCTGAGCAAAGTTTGTCATGATCATCTATTATCTTTTTACGCTGTCCCTTTTACGTAAAGGAATGACTCAAAAAGATGTCTCCCTGTCATAGTGAGTTGTTTTTGTAAATAAAACATTTCTGGAACTGAATAAAGGATAGTGTTAAAAAAATTCTGATGAGGTCTAAAAATATGTTAAAATATCAAGACTTTCAGCGTCACCCCGCTCAGCTATATATCTACCAAAGAAAACAAAATAAAAAATATTAATAAGAGCTGTGGGAAGTGTTTGTAAACCCGCCGAGATACTGAACAGGTCCGCTGGTAGTGGGTAAATGCATGCATGGCGCCAAGACAACTTCGTCGGGGTACTGAACAGGCCTGCTGGTAGTGAAGCAATGTCGAGTACATGAAAATCTGTGTAAAAAATATAAGAAACCTCTTTAATGTCCTTTATTCTGATCTAGAACTTCTTGACAGGATACAGATGTCAGAGTGGGTTAAATGGCAACCCTGTCGAGGCTATGGATGCCTGCTGGCAGCAGTGGCCATGCCAACAGTATTGAATATTTTATCATTAATATCGTGACTTGCTGATCTTAAGACTGTTATTAGTTTCCATCTTTTAAAACATCGTTGGAAAATATGGTAAACGATGATGTTTGTACGATTTTTTGGTTGTTGTTTTTGAGTTGAAATTTGCTTTGCTGTCCTAATCTGAATTTGTTTCTTTTGACAGAGATAACTGCTTCTACCAGTGTGTCGCCATTGTTGGCAGCCAATTCAATTTTTCTATTTTCCTATAAGTTGCCTACACCTATGTCTTCTGAACTTCAAATTGTGGTCGCATTTTGCAAATAGACGATATTTTCATTTATGCGACACTTACAAATTGGTCTCCATTTAGTTTTCACAACTGTAAGCGTGAAAACTCCTCCATCGTTATTTGAACTGTCATGATCTTTGCATTGATATTTTGAATGGAACTTGCCTTTGGTTTATCATTAAGTGGCTAAAAGGATTTTCGAACTATGCCTATTTGACTTTTCTTATATTGGTTACACAACTTGATTTTATTAAACTTATGAGGCATTGAGCATATGGGTTTATACTTGATTCTATGAATTACACAAAGGTCATGAATTATTTTTGTTTTTATATGATGTGATCCTTATTGTCATAGCTCTTGGCTTGTCATTTTTATAAATATCGATGGTCACAAGGTTTCAAAACGTTTGATTACACATTTATGCAATGGCACATGTTTAACTTTTGGGTTTGATTTCACATTGAATATTCGTGGTTTGAAATATTATAATGGCGCATTGGTATATCATCCACCGTTTGATTTTTTGGTTGAACGAATGATATGGTTTTGAGCTATGTTATGATTGATTGAACAGAGGATTAATTGGCGGTTGTACTTTGCCATTACTATTATGCATTGGCGGTGAATAATTCCACCACCCTTGCATGCGCACATTAATGCTTCCCCTTTGATCGTTCGTAGCTGTTAGCCCAAATGACTTTGCTCCTATGTGTTGTTGAATTCAATCCAAACCCTTACCATGTGCTTGCACCATGGCTCCAGTCGTGAGGGCTAAACAGAATGGCAGCCAGGCTCTTCTGATATTCGACAGCGCCCATAGTGACCTTGAGGACAATGGGTGGCTCCCGTTCATACAGAAATTCGAGGGTTTTAACCTCTGCATTGCTAGGCAATTTTCCATGACCTTTGATGGCTGTCGAGCCAAGGTCGGCGATGTTCAATTGCAAATTGACGAGTAGTTTATTAGTCTTGCTATGGGTGTGCCTGTCATCGGACAACGATGGTCCAACAATTGCAAAGTAGAACAGGTCCCTTGGACATTGCTCTTCCAGTCACGTAAGGTTAGCTCCTGTGATAAAGGTTTACCCGTGACCATGTTGAAACAGCGTTGGCATGATTTATTGATGATTATCAAACAGTTTATCACCTGCGATGGTCGGTAAGGGTTTGTTTTCTTACACCACCTTCGTTTGCTTATGGTTTTTATGGGTTATCAGCTCAATATGCCCTATTACTTGCACAGAAGCCTGTTTAAAATGTCAAAGAAATACAAAAGGAACCAGGCTGATAGCAGCCTTTTTCATTATGGGTTGATTAAAATTATTTTTGTCTATCATTTGGGGTTTCATGGAGACTATTGGAACGATTTTCTTACTCGGAATGATTTTGAAGATTCGAACCCACCACAGGTTGAAAAACCTGTGGTGAGTGAAGACAAGTTTATACCCCCGGTACCCTACAACATCCTTTTACCTAAACCCTTGACTGACTCACCTATTGACCTACCCCACTCTGTGACCAAGGATGTCGAGATTGTTAAGCCTGTGGGCAAGAAGCCTAAAGCCAAACCTACTAAAAACGCCAAAGGAAAAAAGAATGCCCATCTAATTTCTCGGATGGCGAGGAACAAGCCAAAGCCTCCTGTCAACCCTAACCCTATCATGTTGAGTGAAGACTCCGACTCGGAAGTGGAGCGTTTCCTGGCTAGTGAATATCCCTATTCCAAAGGTTTGTGTGCCGAGCCCTCGTATGACTTTGTGTCAAACCTACCCCCTTGCCTACAAAATGACCCTAACTACCCAAGCATTAAGCTGCCTTGTGAAACCCCTACTCATTCATCCAAACCCTATCCTGCTTTGTCAAAACCTACAGTGCCACCCTGTGATCAATGTAGCTCGTGGTTGGAAAGGTATTATCTTGATGTGCCAATGCTACAGTCCAGAATTCACTCTTTGGAGGACCAGGTTGCATAGCTTACCAATCAAAAGGCTGAGTTTCAAGCCACTGATAAGAAACAGAGGACGACAGGTTCCATCTTGTTTTAAAATGTGGAGTCAGCTACAACGGTCGTGAATTCTAAGTTGGCATGATTTGAGCAGCATCACTGGTATGTTTTATCGCTTGTTTATATAACGAATTCGAACTCTTTGAATAGCTCTGTCTACAACATTGATTGGCTTTGTCACCTTATATGCATTATGTACATAGTTTTGTTTTGATTAATGGAAGTTCGTTTTCCCAGTTTAGCTTCGATTGGATTTTCATCGATTTGATTGGATCTTAGTATAAATTTGATTGGTTTAACCTCGTTAAAATGGATGCTCTGCTGTCAATTGAAGTCATTGTATCTATTCTAGACACAAGCTGTTTCTCGTATTTCAATTTTGAACACAATCAAGTTTCGATTCGAATTTAATGTATACGATATGATTGACAATAATGGTTAACTGTTACGGTTTTATGTCCATATGATTTTCGACCAACAGGAATATAATTCAGACTATGTTCAATATGTTTCTGGTAATATGCACCCAAATCGTGAATAGATACGATTCATAACAGTTGTACCTAGCCGATTGATTCGCATTGGTTTACTCCACCATGTTATCAATTCGATCCATATTGCAATGAATATGTTGTTTAAATTTGATTTGAGGAACGAAAGTGACTATATCCAGGTTCACGATTTGTTTCTATAATTAAACTCAGTCGCGATTTGATTATTTTCCCAGCTAATAATTATGACCTATGTTAATTCTATTAAGATTGCGATCATGATTTATCGATCCTGTTTGTTGACTGTGCAAGGATCAATCATGAAATTGGTTGGGTCGATACTGTTAAGTATGATTTCATTTGAACATAATCGAAATAGTCTTTCTATCTTTACATTTGATTGAGCGATTTGAATCTTTTGCTGCATCATTATAGCTATGACAAGTGGATGATGGTTGTGTTGGATTAGATCGTATCACATACGATATCACTCATTATTGATTTCATTTGGATATGAAACAGTCTT
>ML778052.1:540340-575243 GCA_009831015.1 Picea engelmannii | reverse complement strand
TCTTGTACTTGAACATTTAAGTGGGGTAAAAGGAGGTTGCCCCCTCGAAGAGGCTTATTATCTGAAATTGTCTCTTTTTCAAGGCGTTGAGTACTTTTCCTGAGGTTTTTCTATGCTATATTGAAGTTTGGTTCTTAACATATATTATATTTGCGTTGTATTAAAGTTTCATTTGAGGAAATAAAGGGGCCGAGGGATAGCCCCCAACTCCTAGTCTTACCCTATACCACACGACCTAAGCCTTAATCTGAGAAGCTTAACACTTATGCATGCGAGTTATGTTAAATGATATATGTTATAACCATATATAACATATGGTTATAACATATATAACCATATGTTATATAATATAACCAAAAAAACCATATATAAAAATTATATGCCATGTGGATAATTGAACACGGACCTCCGGTATAATAGCAGGTGGTTTTGACCACTGAGCCAATGACTCCACATTTATCGTAGATTCCTGCTAACAATAGTAAATAAGTTGCAGCCAAATGTGGAGGAGGTTTTGGAGGTTGCCCTATTTAATGGGAACACACCCCAATGTTGTACACACATTCAGAGGTGCATTCATTCGAACGCAGGCATGAATCCCGAGGAGCTATAGATTGTCTTGAAGTACGTGCAAGAGATTGCTAAGTTTTTGGCATTGTCTCGTTTTGTGCGCCATAAAGTTTTTTTTTCTGAAGGTAGTCAAATTTATACTCATTGGATTCATTTTTCTGCAAGGATTATGAATTTTTAGTCTATTTTTTAATCATATGTTATCTGTAAAAGTATTGTATCATTTTGTCATGTATGAGACCCATAGTCTCGTTATACATGTAAAAAAATCTTTTTTGGCCCCTGTTCAGAATTTGGCCAATTTTATATCAATTTTGCACGATGTTTCACTAGGAATTCAATGATGTATTCCATTTCTACATTTGAGAAGAGGATTTTTGGAGTGTCTTCAAAATTGTGTTTTTGTAAGCCTATATTGTAATGTAATTTTGGAATTTTGAGACGATGAAGAACAATCATTCTATTTAAAGGGACTTTGAAGATGCAATGATGTATTCCATTTACATATGTATTTGAGTTCTTTTATTTTCTTTTGTTTCATCTCATTTACATTTCAAGTTATTCATTAGTATTAAGGAATTGTATGGATAAGTAAGACATTCACTTGATATTTTGCAAACAATAAAGTTATCTTCAATTTCTCGAAACTGGTCGGATGTGTATGTATATTGACATCTAAGGATTCTTTGGGATGAATTAGTATCAGAGCTTGTTGATATTTAAGGATGAAGTTAGTATCATAACTCATTTGGTATTTTCAGATCATTCATGTTCCAACGCCTATCCTTGCTTCATACCCCAGACATAGCTTCAAACCCTAGTCAGATTTAGCCTTCATACCCTAGTGAACTTCATAGCATCATTCCCAGAATATAATTCGACATTGCAACATCTCAACCTAAAAATAATGCACTTTGCAACATCATAGACCTTAGTCCCTCATAGAGCACCCTTAAAACTCCAAGAAAAATCATCTTGCACACCTTTAGACCCCAAGAATGCTCCCTATCTCCTCTTACGCATCTCATATTTCTTCTGCGCACTTGTACTTGATCTTCTTCCTTGGATTCTCTTCAAATGGATGGTCTTTAAATATTTTTATTTTTTATTTTTTGAAAAAATGTATTTCCATTTTTGTTAACCTGACTAATAAATCTTTGAATTGGAATCTATACAACTTTGCATTTGAAATAAAATTTATTCTCTTGTTTATCACATTTTTTTTTTATTTTGTTTATATAGTAAAAAAATAAAGTATAAATACCCCTTTAAAGATTAAATATCTATGGGTATCCCAAATAATTTTTCTAATTTTTTGGTCATGTAATTTTTAGGATATTGTAATTTTTTTCTAGGGGCTTTTACTAATGGGGAAAAACTTTGTTTATAAGTTTTGGGAAAAAAAAATTAAAAATATAATATGAAAACAAAAATGAAAAAAATTTATGATATTGGATAGAGGATTCAATTATGAATCCCCGCAACCTTGCATGAAAGAGATGAGAGGATTTTACCCCTTGGAAATTGCAGTCGTGGGAAAATCCTATAGAAAGGGAGTAAGATTCATAACTTTTAACTTTTAAACCCTTTCTAGAGGCTTTACAAGTTATGAATCTTGCCTCCTTTTTTCAACTATAATTTCAAGGGGTGAAATTCTTTCATCTCTTTCAATAGTTTATTTTAACTTCTATTGAGAGCTTAAGATGGAATTTGAAAGATCGTGGATTACTGATTAAATTTAACTCTTAATCGAAGTCTTGTTGGGTTAATATCAAATACTTGATCAATGATTTACCTTGATCAAGGTATGGACCTCAATTAAGGGATTGAACTTGATCAAGGATTTACCATAACTCAACCAATGACACAATTCACATGCTTTATGCTAAAAAAACTCAAAAACGTACATGACATAATTCACATGCTTTATGCTTAAAAATCTCAAAAAAGTACATGACATAATTCACATGCTTTATACTAAAATAAACTCAAAAAAGTACATGAAAATATACTTGCATGCTTTATGCTAAGTTGACAAACTTTGTGCTAAAGTTTCTAAAAACTATATAGTAAAGCTATTAATTTAACAATAGAGCTGTGGAACAAGGAAAACATGTACAAAAAAGTATTATTAGAAATAAATTAATGAAGATGAAGTGTGAGAGAAGGTTAAATAGAGAATGGGAAAGAGATAAAAAAAATTGAGAGAACATGACAATGTTGTGCATGAAGAGCAAAATCCAATAGAAAATGTAAGTGATGTTGGATGTATGAAGAACCAAACCCACTAGAAAATGTATGGATTATAGAATATACATCATTGGTGAGTGTATATACCAACCCATTTGTCAACATTTAGGCCAATCTGATGGCCAACATTTGGTGCATCTAATTAGAGAGTCTTTAGGGCAATAGATTAAGGGAAAAACAATAATTTGTAACTATGTTTTCCAAATGGATACTACATGCTCATAGTCTTGATTTATATTTCACTTTATAATTTACATATCACTATTTTTTTTTAATATTTTAACACATGTTTTTTAAGTACACATACAAAATTGATTAGATTATACTGGAATTTGACCATCCATCGCAGGAACCAATCCCCTCTCTAGTTTAAAAAAATTGGAAGTTGTAGTGGTTTCCAAAAGGGTGGAAAAGTTTCAACGAATCTGGATGAAAGTAGAAATGAATAATTTTAGGGACTTGATTTCTGATTGGATAGTGACAAAACATGTTGGTATTAAAATTAAACAACAAAGTTTTGAGTAAAAATAAATTATCACATAGGATTAAATCTTACACAAACTGGTAGATTAAACACAAAATTAACAGAGGCAACAAAGTTGTTGGGCTTTTGAGATATTAAACATGAAAATGCACGAGAGTGTATGAAATATTGTAGCGAAATAATTCTCTTTGTTTGGGAAGTCTATAAAAATCAATATCTGAGTTGCTTGTAGGGAAATTACAATTGTGGTTGTTGCACTAGGGACATCAAGAATTGAAATGGTAACAACATTCTTGGAATGGCATGCTTTAGTAGTTCATCAAACCTTTGGATCTTCTAGAGATAGTCGGTTGGTGGTTGACTAGAAGTGCTGATTAGGAGGTTGATTGAATGTTCTATTGGGAGTTCGATTGAGGAGTCAACTAGGAGACTGACTAAATATTTGATTGGTTGGGCAATTGGAACAAAACAATCGATTGGGGCATAGAACAAAATAGAAATTAAGGAGGTCGTTATGCTCTAACCAATCTATGTGGACCTTGCCTTCCTCACTTCAAGGGAGTTGGTTACATCTTGGTGCTATCTAATCTGGCCCTATGGGTTTATCTAAGTTTGTAATGAATCGTGTGTTTTGTACTGAAATCCATTGGTTTCTTACATTTCTTTGTATGTTGATCTATTGTCCATTGGGTATAAGTGTTGTAATGGTGTATTTAGACACCATATATATCTTGGAATACTATCTCTCTGACCTACCTAATCCTCTAATTCTCCAACATGGTAAAAAATCTAGTACCATGGGTAAAATAATGTATGTGGGTGTTTATTTTGCTTGTTTTTTGAGAAAGAAATATTATATTTTCAAAAATTATTCAACTTCCGGTAAAGAAAAGTAATTTTTTTATTTAGAATTTCACTTTATAGTAAAAACAAAACTAGTCATGAATTTTGTTAGCTTTCTATTGACTATTTTTCAAAATTCATTTATTGATATATTATATGTAAACTTAGCAATTGTTTGACAACATGTTCTTTAAAAAAGAATTGAATGATAATGAGTTATGTTTTTCCCCAACAATGTATCCATTATTAAACTTTTTTTTTTTGACAAACGAAATATGCTGCAACAATATAAAGAGACTCTATTTTATGTTGACTATAGTTTTGCATCTAATGGATGAATATTATAATCTCTACAACTTTTTGAAGTTGACCAATCTGAAAAAGTTGCATATTACAAACAAATTGCTTTACCCATCGTGTAATTTTCCTAATTTTTACAAAAACGTAAAATCTAAAAACACCCTTTTGAAGAGGACAATCTAAATCTTATTAATATATATTTTCCATAATTTTCCACTGTGCATTTGTACTGATATGGATTTTTCATTTCAATGAAACATAATGTCGCGTAAAAATATTATGCAATGATTTTTTTTGAAAAGTTAATTAAAATTAGCTAAAAACAATGAAAATGAATATGAATTATATCAAATGAAAGTAGATTCAATTCTAAAAATGTTGGTATCAATTTCGAAACTAAATTCTTTGTATTTGCAGGAGTCCGCTACCTCCAAAGTTGAAGTAATTTAGAGAGAATTGAGAGTTTTATGTAAACTGTCCCATTTGCAGGTTTTCAGTCGAACAAATATTTCCGCCGAAAAAATTAATTTTTCGGCCAAAAGATATTTTCTAATGGAAGTCGTAAGAAATAAAAGGATTTTCAATCTTTCGGTTGAAAAGTTATGTTTTCGGCCGAAAAGGTGGTGTCAAAATTCCGTTAGCTGAAAATAAATGAAGGGACACATCATTTGGCGTATTGTTTGGCGTGAAATCATATAAATATGCTTTCATCCAAACTTCGTTTGCACAATTCATTCCCTCACTTCATATTTTCACTTACGTGGAGCCACTAAAGAGAAAGAAACGAAGGGACACATCATTTGGTGTGAAATCATATAAATATGTTTTCGACCGAACTTATTTTACACAATTCATTCCCTCACTTCATATTTTCACTTATGTGGAGCCACTAAAGAAAAGTTTGGAGCAACTTTTTCGCTATTTGGAGCAACTTTTTCGCTGTTTGTAACAAGGTTTTTGTTGTTTTTATTGGAGCAACAATTTATATAATGAAGGATTTATTGAACATTATTTTCAAGATGAATGTTTTCATAAGAAATTCCTTACTATATCAAAGATAAGTTTTTTGAAAGTAAGTTTTTTTAAACAATTCCTATCAAATTCTTGCTATTATTTTTGAATAATTTTTGTCACAATGAAGTTTTTTTGAAACAAAAGTTTTTGAAGATCAAAGGTTTTTTTTTATTTTCTTTAAAATCTACTTTTAATGCACATTTTTTTTAAAGCATTTTGGTTTATTGAGCATTTTTTCCAAATCTTTTACATTATGATTGTTAAATCCATTTTTTTATTTCTTTTGAAAAAATGTTTTTGAACTATAATATTTGAGGTTTGAAATTTTATTTCATGTTATAAAATGTTGATTTTTTAAAAAACTTTTATAGATTGAATAATCATGGTCAAAAAAAATTTGTGCAAGAGAAAATATGATCGCACTTGAGATGAAACTCACCATAATGAACAAGCAAAAGAGCGTTATTGGAGAAAGAAATGAGAACGTGAAAATATTGAAGTAAGAAATGATGATGATGTAAATAGAGATTTGCACCCTAATTTTCAACAAGAAGAAGTCCAACTAGGTATGCATACATATTGTCTAGATTAAGTTTAGAATTTAAATTTAAATTATTTTTTAATATAATTGATTGCAATTTGAATACAATATTTTTCAAAAAACAAAAACATATTTTCCTCATAACATCGATGAATTCGTTGAAACCGAAATCGAAGCAGAAGACGAATCACCTACAGGTATGTACATAAATTTAGATAATACAAAATGAACACTTGTATATTTTAGTTAATTTATGACTTGGCTTATTTTTTTAATATAAGTTAAATTGAAATATGCAGGAGATATCAACATTGATGATGAAATGTTAAAAATTGTTGATACTTACAAATTTGGGGAGAAAAAACTTGACCATATTATAAGATATCATGTTAAGAATATGTATAATACATTTTTCAAAGATGAATCCACAACAACACAAGCTCAACTTTTGAGAGGTCTAATAAGGTCAAAAAAATTAAAAGAAGCTACATCATTATTGGGTATTCAAAAGTCGACAAAAGATACAAAGGTGAAACATGATGTCTTTGAGAATATAACTAGCGCATTAAAATCTTTTGGAAAATATTGAAAAAAAGATGTCAGTGTTGCACGTAGAGTAATACAAACAACAATTGTTCCATCTAGAAATACAAAATATTGTTTGACACAACACATGGCAAAAACGATGGGAACCTCAAGAAAAACATTGTACAAACTGTAATGACCCCCACCGTTACGACCATAAAGCGACGTACATCTAGAAAATCTCCCTTTTTCTTTGATACGTTAGGTAAATAAAGGATCAGTATCAAGGTAAGCACATGATCCATTGCCCGGTTAACATAATCACTTATCGATCATTGCGCGCAGTTAATTTATCATGAGGAAATCATACCGCAACATCTGTCATAATACATTCATTTGGTGCAAGAAGACTTAATTCTAAACCACCATTCAAAACATTAGAATTCATTGCACAATAAGTATAAAAGGTCATGCCATTGTACATTCATTTAAAATTCAGTTGCGCAAGAAGTGAAAACACTAAACCATCATAGGACTGCCTAAGAGAAGGTGCCAGATAAATGACTATTCACATTGTTTGAACGAAAATTCTGATCACATACATACAATCATTCTCTAACATAAATTCCTGGCGCGCAAGAATCCTAACATCTATAACTAACATTCATTACATCATGTCTAAAGCATGCACCATGCCTGAATTCCTAAAGATCACAAATCCATATAGTTACCAAGGTGCGCATTCAATCTAACTAAGGAGTTATCAAAATCCCACTCTTTTCCAGGCATACGCTTTAATCGAATCATCGAGTTAACAATAATCCATATCCCTTCCAATTCGTTGATTAACCCAATTCAGAAATAAATACAATTCATAAGGAACTACTCCAGTGCCAGTAACTAACCTCTACTCGAGACTGGATTAGAAGCTGCAATCCAAGAGTCCTAGCAACTTCAAGGCAATCCTTAAGAAATAAAGGTCTAAAATAACTATGATTTATCTAAGTAAAAGGGGTATACCTACTATGTATGGGCCTTCCAACACTTGTCTATACCTCAAGTATCACTAAAATTTCCCCAACTTATAATTGAAAAATAAAAATAAAAACAAAAACATAAAAACAATAGATAGTTATTCATGTCCAATCTAATGTAGCATTTAAATTTATAATGATCTACCACATAAGATGAGGTAGTTATCCATTCTAGATATTATTTACATAAATTCTAGTCAACAGTAAAACAAATTCTATTGTAACAATAAAACGAAAGTTGTGTGGATCATTCTATTTTAAATTTTGTTAGATGTAATTTCTATTTTTATCAGTAAAACAATTTCTATCTTATCAGTAAAACAATGCGGTGTACACAGGGAGCTTTCTAATTTAATTTATGTTTATATATAAATTATATTTTTATTCGGAAAACAAATTCTATCTAACACAGAAATTAAATTTGTGTACATGTGGATCAAGGAAAAAAGAGATTAGGGGAGGGTATGCTAGTTGAGTGTCGGGTAAGACAATGCCCAAAAAGGGAAAGCAAGGGTGCTACCTCCGCTGGGAAAATCGCCAAGAGAATCTTCGGCATTAAGTTCGAATTCATGGAGGGAGTAATGTCGACTTAACCAATATTAAGTTAACACTACCATTCTTTTAAAAATTGAGGGAAACACAGTCCTTTGACTCACTGGGTAATAATTAACTCTGTTTTTGAAGGGGTGGTTGTTCACCTACCCAAGCGCAGCTTAACATGCAGTAAGATGGTAGGCATTAAGTGTCGGGAAAGTAGGCTGAGGAGAGGCACGCACTGGTGGAAGCTAGGCTACTGGAATTTCTCTAGGGAAGGGCATAGACATCGATTGGATACCCCAAATGAAACCAATGCTCAGTCTCCATTAATTTCCCGTGAGAGGTTGTTGTCAACATTCAAGAACAGGCTCCAAGTGAATGCTAAGGAAGCGAAGGAGAAACTGTTATGAAGGGCGAAATCATAGTTAAAATCGTTGCCATCCAAGGTGGATGCTCACAGTCAAATCCAACGGTTGGGGAGCTAAGGAATTGATTTTCCTTTTGGTTTTCTGGGAGTGACAGGTCATTGGCTTACACTCCTTTCTCTTGCCACAACAGATTTCTAAGCCTGTGACAAGGAATTCCTCCTTCTTTATATATAAAATTATTGATAGATTCTCCCAACTACAACTTCGCCAACACCTTCACCGTACAATGAATAAAAACCAGGTATATCAGTTCAGTACCGAATCGAGTTTAGCTACCTGGACACTATTTGTTGAGTGCGATAAGTCAAACGCATGCTCGAGCCATTTTCGAAGCAATGTCGTAATCTCATGTGTTTCTGGGTAATCGGTTACTCCGAGCATGAGAGCAGATATGCCACAAGTTTATGATCGCCACCAATATACTCTGTGATCTTCGTAAGCATTTGAGTCATGAATCAAGGTAGGAAGAGACATGATAATATAAGATTTTTTTAAAACTCAACTACAATTTAAAATAGATTTTGAGGATTTAAAAATATAAAATAACAAATGTTCAGAACATTAGTTCAATAGAACACTAAAATTTTAGAATGGATAAGGTCTCTTCTTTCATGTTCACTTACCTTTTCTTCGAAAATAAAAATAACCTACTTTAAAAAGGGAGAGTGTTATTCTTACTCAGTTCTAAATAGAAGGATGCATATTGTACATTCTAAACATATCATAGACATCGATCTTATTATAATTTAAGTATATTTACTGCAAATGGTGAGCCCAAGACCTATTCATTATCACTAAGGATGAGGGCTCACCAGATCTTGGGAACCGCTCATACATGAAATCTATTATCAACCATTCTTATACTAATTTCCAGCACCCAGAAGCTTGCCAAATGATGCCAAAGATATAGTACAGTGATAACAGATTCCAAACTAAAGATACATACAACTCAATATTTTACAATTTGCTTGTTCTAAAATAAGAGACATCAATTTACATATATCATCCTTATTACAATTAGGTCCATTGCGAAATAAAGTGACATCAACTACATAATAATCCTTATTACAATTAGGTCCCTAGCGAAATAAAGCAACATCAACTACATAAATAATCCTTATTACAACTAGATCTAAGGCGAAAACAAGGAGACATGAGAATTGTGAAAATCAAACCATACACATGCTATCAACCTAGTACCATTTAACTTATCAAATTACCATCACCGAAGAAACTGGGCTTGGAGACGTTCTTCAGCATCTGGCGATCCTACTCGCTCCCATTTTCTAACCGTTGAGACCTCATCGGTACCTCCCAGCCAGTGCTAGGGGTACTCTTCTTCCCCCTAAGCCCATTGAGCCAAAAAGGGGCCACGCACACCAAAACTAGAGAAAAATTTAGGTCCCAACTCACCTCGCAAGGTCGAGCTACCACTCTCTAATCGAGCTGGGAATCCTAACTCCCACAGGAAAAATTAGTCAAGAAAAATTTTGGCAGCGTAACCTTACGCCTACCAGCTGTCCCCCTTTACCTCCTCTGCCATTCCTTTTATACAGTTTTCTTATTGTTTATTTTCCAAAACCCTCAATAAATTTTTGTTTATTAAAATTAAATTAGGATAAACCTCCCTTGTACACATGTCACCCGAACCCTTAGTTGCACCAGAAATTCAATTAATTATTTAGTTTAAAAGTCCAATTTCCCTCACCCACCTAAAAGCATTCCTAAAAATGCTCATCAATGTCCCTTTATTCCCTTACATTCCTTTTAATGACTAATGCCTTTCTTAAAGCCTAGTTGAGTTAGAAATTAGAAAGTTCTCTAGGCTAGATTCCCTTCTATGTTCCACATTCCCTTTTTCTTTGAGTTTCTCTTTTTGGTCTAAGTTCTGAATTAGCAAGTTCATACTTAGTCAACAATTAATCTTTTAAATATTTTAATCTTCCATTGAAATTTTTATTTAATTGTTATGTTTGGATTTTCTTCATCCCCCCCTTGTCTGTTTAGTTTTTTTTTGTTCACAAGTCCTACTTAGACCTAGGGTTCAAATTCTTAGGCTCAGCATAAATTATTTTTAAGGGAAAGTTTATTATTATAAATCTTTACTCATGCAACATTCATTTTAAGGCTGACCAAGTCCTGCAGAGACATAGTTTTCTAGGTACTAGGTTCATTAACTCACTAGTGTTAAAAATTGTGACGTGCCCTTCAAGATGCACTACATGATCCAAGGGTGCCACTCGCCTTCATTCATGTTTCATTTACGCGACGTGCCCTTTAAGATGCACTACGTGCTCCAAGGGTGCCACTTTCCTTTTGATTGATTTTGGTAGACCTCAAACCCCTGGAGTCAATACTCTGTCAAGTGACCTTGTGGAAGACTAAGGGCCTCTAAGGAATAAATACCCTGCCTTATTACGTGCCCCTTAGAATCATCGTGAGAGGCTGTCATAGTCTTTTCTCATGACATCGTGGATCTCTTGAACTAGGTAATTGTTAACCTACAACTCAAGCCACAACGAGATTGTTAGTAGGTTGTGGTAGGGTTGTTGCCACACCTCTCCCTCCATATCTCTGGTTGTCATGCATGACCCCTTTACTCCAAATGTGAGTCTGATTAGAAAGCTATTGTCAGCCTGCATCCATCAACAAACATGTCATCTATCCATAAACAATATCATATTACATTAGTCACATGTCACATATACAATAACAAAAATACACAAACCATAAACAGTTCACTTCCTGACTCAATCTAGAGTCCAAGGAGGTCCATTGATGCCATCGACATCCTCAATCTATCAAGAGTTCTGCACACTTAGGAGAAACCAGTCAATAGCACCTCTATATACATCATAACATAAGTTAACATCATAAATCACAATCTCATCATCAGAATCAATAAGCGAAGCAATCACTCATATAATGAACCGGATCACTTGCACGCAAGTGTCCTTAATAATAAGTCACGTAATAAATGCGTGCAAGTGAGGGATGTTACATACAACCCCTCTTTTTTTGAACTTCATCCAGAAGTTTCACAGTATACAAATGCATAAATAAAGTATCTAACAATATCTAAATGTCTAGTTATCAACAAAAGGAAACTGCTGACACATATCATATGCATCCTACCAAGTAGCTGAGTGTGGACTATAATATTCCCACTGGACCTTGACCTGATCGACAGTTCGACACCATAGTTGTCGAAATGCAATGGTCCAAAAAGTGGATTGGCTCCACCGTGAGCACACTCTCGCCCAATCAGTCGCCAAGAACTCAAGTCAATCACATGCATAGGATTTCTAACCTAAAGTCACACATAGATACCAGATCAATATCGAGAAAATCCTCAAGGAATGAGGCATGGTTGGCCATTAGGCCATTCATAATTATGGTCATGTGATGTGCATCAAAAAAACCCTTCTATCGATCTTGCGCTTCTTCCAACCTTTTTTCGTATCGTTTGTGCTAGTTCTTACATTTCTTGGATCGCTTCTGTTCCTACCAGGACCCCATCCTCAATTCAATCCCAACTCAAAGGTTTCTTTCATGGTCATCCATCGAGAAACTCAAATGGCACCATCTTAATGATGCTTTGATGGATATCATTGTATGCAAAATCAACAACGGCCATAAATATTCCCAACGTTTTTGTTGGTCCAACACACACATATGCAACACAACCTTACCAATTTGGTTCGTTCCTTTGGTCAACCTATCTATCTAAAGGAAAAGTTGTACTAAAGTTCAGTGGTGTTCCCAAGGGCTCTTGGGAAACTCATCCAAAATCGTCTTGCAAACACCAAATCCATTATCGGATATGATTCCTTTGGTACGTATGGCAATATCAAATCTTCCTAATATAAAGTCTAGATATACTTGGTGCCTGATGCATTGTATGCAGATGGAAAAATGTGAACTCTTCGTCAAGTGTCAACTATCACGACAATCGGTTTGTGCCTCCTTTTCGTCAGCAGCAATTCAATAGTGAAGTCCATCAAAATAACCTCCACATTGATTCTTGAATCATGTGTCGCCATAGAAATCCTACCGGATGTTTATGTTCATCCTTCACCTGTCGAACTTGTAGACATCTCGCCATACAGTTGACAATGTCTGCCTTTATCCCTTCCAAAATAATAAGGGCTTAAGTTCATTCCTCATCTTCATGACTCCTCGATGAGCCATGTACATTGCTCTATGAGCTTCACATAAGATCCAAACTTCTCAATTCGTCGTTGGGCTATAAGTAAATTCGGTTATTATATCTCAAGGATCCATCGTTGTCCATGGTATATCCCTCAATTTTGGTATCAACATGGTGTCTTTCCCGAAGAAAAATAAATAAAATTCCTTACCCTCTTTAGACCAATCAGCATCGCATTGTAGTTAGAATCCTTTCATGTAGATTCATTTGAAGAGGTATCACTGAAAATATGAGTGGTCTCTGACTCAACGCGCCTTCCAACCTGTTCACTATTCCTTTTAAGTAGGAAATTTTAAAATTGTAATCGATAGGCAGTTCTGACCAACTCCCTTACCATGCGTTCAAGTCATTTTGCGTAAAAGGGTGTTGTAAACTACAGTGGTTCGTTTTTAGTTCAAATTTCCATCCAATCAGGTAGTGTCTCCACACTCTCAAGGAATACACGATGGTTAAAAACTCCCAATCATGCGTCGCATAGTTCTCCTCATGCCTTCTTAACTTCCTTGAGATGTAATCGATCACTCGACCGTATTTCATCAAGCTTCAGCCTAAGCCTTCCTTGGATGCATCAATGCATACCAAGAAGCCCTCGTCCACATCAGGGAATTTTAGTATTAGAAATGTGGTCAACAACTCCTTGAGCCTTCAAAGTTCTTTCGTGCATTTCTCGGCCCACACAATATTTTTGTTATTCTTCTGCAATTCTGTAATCAGACATGCTATCTTCGAAGAACCCTCGAAGAACCACTGATAGTATCTGGCTAAACCCACGAAACTGTGCACTTCTGGGACATTCTTCGGCGTAGGCCAATCCACAATAGCCTCTACCTTCATTGGATCCACAACGATGCCTTCGTCAAAGAGAACATGCCCTAAGAAATGAATCCTTGATAGCTTTGTGATCGCTTCCTGAAATTTTTTCTCTCGCAACACTGTAGTACCAAGTGTAAAAGTTTGTTTTGATCTTCCGTCATCCAAGAAAATATCAAAATGTTGTCAAGGAATAATCGACAGTAGTCAAGCAAAGTCTTCATGACCCATCCTTCTTCTGCATAAAATTAATAGGAGCACTCCTAGGTGATACACTTCGATGTATAATTCCTAGGTCCAACCACTCTTTTAGTTGCACTTTCAACTCCTATAACTTAGGGGTCGACATACACTAAGGTTTTCTTGCCATTAGTTCAGTTCTAGGTTTTAGGCTGATGGAAAATTCCATCTTGGCTTCGGGTAGCACACCTAAAAAATATTCTAGGAATCATGTCTACAAATTCTGATACTACCGGAAGGTATTCTAATCCTTTCGCCATGCCCTTGAAGTGCAATGCTAAGTATGCATATAACTTGCATCCTTGCACGAGCTCTCTTGTAATTGTAGGGAAGAAATGAACCTCGGGGATACTCCATGTTTTCTTCCTACAATCACACTTCTCTATCCTTCATCGTCGGTCCAACTCAACCACCTCATCTGATCGTTGAGTATCTCATCATGCGATTCCCACCAGTCCATATTGATCATGTTGTCATAAGATATTAAGATCATGACATAGGTAGAACTTTATTAAACTATCCCCAGGTTAAAGCAACAGTTCATACCCCTTCCTCCAACCATCTAGTTGGTACCTGAAGCCACATCGATGAATCTAAAATCATCCTGTCGAATGCCCTTATGCAAATCCCTTCAACATCGTACTAGAATTAGAGCTCTCCACAACACCAGGGTCTAAAAAATACTAAAAGTTAGTTTGGCGATGACACCTGACACCTTGATCAAAGTGGAATGGTGCTCATCTTAGTGGTTATTTACCATGGTCATGAATCCTATGGGCCTTTCCCATCTCCGCCATGGTTGTGTGTCTTGTTGACTCGACCTCTCTGGCCCTTTCAACCAGACAGTCTTGTTGGTAAGGTGACTCTCCACATGTCCATCGCCCACCTCTGGTCCAGTACTCCTGGCCCCAGAATAGAAGTTGTTGGCCCACCAACCTAAGATCCTGATATGTTCTGCTGACAAGCCTAAACAACGACTGCTAGCGATGCTACCGAGGATGCGATGGTCCCATATAGGGAGCCCTTTACTGAGGAACCTATCATCAAGGTGTTGTGAACAAGGGTTCTATAGACGTATCTTGATACCAAGAGGTCTGGTCTGGACGACATCTGATGCTGATGCACACCATATGTTGTCAGTCCAGATGGTCTTGTAGGAGTCCTTCCCAGAATCTCGCGATCAAATATTCCTTATCTAAGAGGCCTACTGGACTACACTGTGCAACTTCTGAGGCATTTAGATCCTCACCTTCACACAAAAGATGGAGTTAAGGTCGGTCACAAACTTTTTTATCTCCAACTTCTTCATGTTAAGATGTGGGGCATACAGAAGTAGCTACATAAATATGGTCTCATAATCTGGCAGCATACGACCACCATGTCGTAAGGCACTGAACTCATCGAGTTGGCACTCAATGAATTCCTCTGACAATTACTTCTCCTGAAACCATTCCTCGAACCATTCCCCTAACACAGCTTCGATGACCATGTTTAGTTGAAGTAGGAGTGTCTTCCTCCATAGAAGAGTGCTCCCCTTTAGCTGAAGATCGCAAATGCAAACCTTCATGCTGGAGGTCACAATCGTGAAGCGTGAAGCACATCGCCTGGTTCTCTATCCATGCCTCGATGTTTGAGATGTTCGTGGCACTCACGGACTCGAGAACTTAACCCTCTCGAGTTTTTCGTGAAAACTACCAGTACTGGCTAGGGCGCGCTGTGGACACTTAGGGGTACATGCACCCAAGTCTTATCTCAGCACAAATAGTTAGTCAAGGCCTCTGACATTTCCCTAGAAGGACCATGTCAGACCCAACGCAGCCCGCATGGCAATTCACTCATGCTCAAGACTTGTTCTAGATACTATTTAAATAAATTCTAATCAATAGTAAACAAATTCTATTGTAACAGTAAAACACAATCTGTGTGGACCATTTTATTTTAAATTATGTTAGATGTAATTTCTATTTTTATCATTAAAACTATTTATATATGATCAGTAAAACAATGTGGTGTACATGGGGATATTTATAATTTAATTTATGTTTAGATATAAATTCTATTTTTATCCAGATAAAAATTCTATATGACAGTGAAACTAAGGCTGTGTACACATGGATCAAAGCACGGAGATATTAGGGGAGGGTCTGTCAGTTGAGCGTCGGGTAAGGAAATGACCAAAAAGGGAAATAAAGGGTGCTACCTCCGTTGGGAAAATCGCCAAGAGAATCTCTGACATTAAGCCTGAATTCATGGAGGGAGTAATGCTGATGTAACCAATATTAAGTTAACATTGCCATTCTTTTAAAAATTGAGGGCAACATGGTCCTTTGACTCACTGGGTAATAATTAATTCCATTTTTGAAGGGGTTGTTGTTCAGCTACCAAGGCGCAACTTAACATGTAGTAAGATGGTAGGCACTAAGTGTCAGGCGAGTAGGATGAGGAGAGGCATGCACTGGTGGAATCTAGGCTACTGGAATTTCTCTAGGGAAGGGTGCATGTGTCTATTGACTAGCCCGAATGCAGTCATCGCTTAGTCTCCATTAATCGCCCGCGAGAGTTTATTGTCAACATTCGATAATAGGCTCCAAGCAAATGTTAAGGAGACGAAGGAGAAACTGTTATGAAGGGAGAAATCACAGTTAAAATCATTGCTAGCCATAGAGGATGTTCACAGTCAAATCCAATGGTTGGGGAGCTAAGGAATTGATTTTCCTCTTGGTTTTCTGGGAGTGACAGGTCGCTGGCTTACACTCTGTTCTCTTGCCACAACAAATTTCTAATCCTGTGACAAGGGATTCCTCCTACTTTACATATAAAATTATTGATAGATTCTCCCAACTACAGCTTCTCCAACACCTTCACCATGCAACGAATAAAAAACAGGTATATCAGTTCAGTACCGAATCGAGTTTAGCTACCTAGACACTATTCATTGATTTGTGATCATTCAAACGCATGCTTGAGACATTGTCGAAGCAATGTCGTAATATCATGTGTTTCTATGTAATCGGTTACTCCGAGCATGAGAGAAAATATGCCACAAGTTTATGATCACCACCAATAGACTCTGCGATCTTCGTAAGCATTTGAGTCATGAATCAAGGTAGGAAGAGACATGATAATAAAAGATTTTCTTAAAACTCGACCACAATTTAAAATATATTTTGAGGATTTAAAAATATAAAATAACAAATGGTCAGAACATTAGTTCAATAGAACACTAAAATTTTGGAAGGGATAAGGTCTCTTCTTTCATGTTCACTTACCTTTGCTTCAAAAATAAAGACAACCTACTTTAAAAATGGAGAGTGTTATTCTTACTCAGTTCTAAACAGAAGGATGCGTACTATACATTATAAACATATCACAGTTCTATATCTTAATATAATTTAAGTATATTTACTGCAAATGGCGAGCCCGTGATCTGTTCATTATCACTAAGGATGAGGGTGCACCAGATCTTGGGAACCGCTCATACATGAAATCTATTATCAACCATTCTTATACTAATTTCCAGCACCCAAAAGCTTGCCAAATGAAGCCAAAGATATAGTACAGTGACAATAGATTCCAAACTAAAGATACATACAACTCAATATTTTACAATTTTCTCATTCTAAAATAAGCGACATCAATTTACATATATCATCCTTATTAAAATTAGGTCCATTGTGAAATAAAGTGACAACAACTACATAATAATCCTTATTACAATTAGGTCCCTAGCGAAATAAAGCGACATCAACTACATAAATAATCCTTATTAAACCTAGATCCAAGGCAAAAACAAGGAGACATGAGAATTGCGAAAATCAAACCATACACATGCTATCAAATTAGTACCATTTAACTTATCGAATTACTGTCACTGAGGAAACTGGGCTTGGAGACGTTCTTCGACATCTGGCGATCCTCCTCGCTCTCGCTTGCTAATTGCTGAGACCTCACCGATACCTCCCAACCAGCGCATTATTGGATCATGATTGTCATCGATTTCAAATGATTGATGTCAAGGGAATGATTGATGCCAAAGGATTGATTGATTGATTGATTGATGTCAAAGGAACAATGTCTTATCATATCATACTAATGTAATATGTATTGTTCTTGATGTGAATGGATTGATGACAAGTGGAAGCATAGTCATATGATGTCATGCATAGATGAATATGGATAAATGAGTTTTCATTGATATATAATGCATAGATGAAGATGTATCAATGAGTTGTCATTGATATATGATGCATAGATGTGATTTCATTGATATATGATGCATAGTCAGATTGACGTAAAGATGACTCATTATTGTCTTGATAAGGAGTACAAATGGATGAACTCCAAAGTGGTCCCCTTATGGTGAAATCCCTCACAGGAAGACGCTTTGTGGATGAGTTATCCTAGAAGTATGGTCAAAGAACCCATACTTAATTGTGGAATAATGAGATGAATATCAATGAATTTGTTAGTGAAACTATCTTTGATGGATAGTACTTTTCATGCCACTTTTGGTGGTATGTGGAACATCACATAACTCCTCACGGTTTGAGAGTTATGGCCTTACGAAGTTGAAGGACCCTCATATGTTGGCTTAAAGTCCCAAAAGGTCAAAGGAGTCAAAGTACTTGCAAAAGAAGGAGGATTATAGAAATAATAAAGTGAAGTGACAAAGTCAAGAAAGATTATTTAGATAATAAAGCAAATGGAGAACTTTCTAATTATGGAAATTGGTTAACCCTAAAATAAGGAAAATGGGTTAAGTGATCAAGTGGTTATTAAATACATGGACAAGTGGCAAATTGGGCAAGTTGGACATAGGTGACTATGTGAACAAAGTGGCTATGTGGACAAAGTGATCTAGAAGATGCTTCTAAGGAAGCTACTTAGAGAGTATAAATAAGAGGAAAGGGTCTCTTGTAAGAGATGTCTCTTGAGCAATTCTTGAAGATCTATTCTAAGAGAGAGTGGTTGGAGGATCTCATGGACGCATCAAAGTTTCCGTAAGTTTGAGATCTTGACGGTGAAAGTTTCAGAAGTTCAAAAACCCTAGTTTCTGAAGGAGTACGCGAGCATCAGTGAACCAAAGAGCATACATACGCGGGTTGTAGTGAGCCTGAGCGCGTACATACGTGGGCTAAAGGAAGACAGAGTGCATACAATTGATGGAAGTCATGAAGAATTGAGTGTGAAGTAGTGCCAAGTTCTTGACGGCTGAAGTAAGTTTCAGATTTGCAATCTATGGGCTCAGATCTTCCATAGAAACCCTGGTATGGTTACATAGTTGACTTGATGGATACTCGTGCATATTGTATGGTGAATGCTTAAAGAATTCTTGGTATGTATGTTGTGATCTGGTCTGTGTTAGTTGATTGAGTGAGCAACACTCTTATGTTTCAGTACTAATATGATTGCCATAGTATACTTGTTGCTTATACATGATTGAGTAGTGTTCATATTGTATGGTTGAGGAACATGAGCAAGTTGTTAGTGAGTATGGATGTGTTGTGATTGATTATGGTTTAGATTGGACAGTGAAATATAGAAGTGAATGTGGCTGAAGGATGCAAAAGATCTGAGGTTGTCATAAAGAGAAAACCCTAAGTAACTCAGAAGTCATACACAAGCTATAGTACAGACAGGTCACATACATATGCGAGTTGTACTACTGGTAGGCCGCATACATATGCATGCTATACTACCGAAAGGTCACGTACCTATTGATAGATTGGTATTTGTTGAAGATTAATTCCTCTTCTCAGTTGGTGCTGAGTTGTGTAAGGTGATTCTTGCATTGTATATTTGTTTCTCCTGTGGATTTGTAACTCTATTCAGTTGTTGTTGATAACCCAAGGATTGTAGTCCATAATAAAAAGAAAATTGTACATACATCTTGTGTTCTTTGTGTTCCTTATGGTGATGACTTGTTGATGATATATGTTGTTGATGCATGTTCACATTTAACTGGTTATAAATGACAGCAATAATTAATGATTAAATGGTGATTTCTGACTAAGGAGTTTGTGAAGGGAAAAGTTTTAAAAGGATCCCCACACTCATTCACCCCCCCTTTAAGTGTGTTCAGTGTGTCAAACAATTGGTATTAGAGTGGGCATTCACTATAATCCTTAATAAGATTGGAGGAGATCCATGGACACACAAATGGATGATGAAGTTGCAATCCTTGATGGGACAAATTATTCTACATGGAGAATAGAAATGAAAGTGCACTTGAAGGAAATAGGAGTGGGTATTTGGAAGGAAGCTATTGGTGGATCAGTTCCTTTGAAGAACAAGTCAATGTTTGCAGCTCAAAAGAAAAAAAATAAGAATGATGCATTGGCTCTCAAGACCGTTCTTAGTGGACTCTCAAGTTCTATCAAAGAGAGCATGGGACAATGCACTACCGCCAAGGATCTATGGCTAAATCAAGAGGAGACATACCAAAGCAAGGAGGAAGATATTGAAGACAACTCCATCAAGAATAGTGAAGGTAAATAATCTCCAAAATCCTCTATTTGCAATGATTCTAAATATGATGATGTTGGCAAAAAAGAAGACCTTGAAGACAAGATCAATGAAGGTAAAGAATCTCAAAAAACCCCCAATTGCAATATTTCAAAATGTGATGATGTTGAATATTTCTCTACAAGTGAAGAAGAAAACCTAGAAATAGTATGTGTAGAGTTAGATAATGGTTATCCCATGGAAGAGGTAGAAGAAGAACTATCAGAGCTTAAAGGGAAAGTTGAATGGGGTCTATATGAATACAACTATGACCATTTCTACATAAAATATAGCTATCTTTGTGATAACACTAAAAAGTTTCTTAGAAAGAATCAAAGGCATATCTTGAAGTTAAAGGAAATGATCAAGGAACAAGAAGAAAGTAAAGAGACTCTATTAGAAGAAAAAGAAGAGACCAAAAGACTAAAGAATGAAATAGAAGAAAACAAGAAGGTAGATGATGAGATTAGCAAAAGTATTGAAGTTAATATCCATCTCAAGACCCAAATTGAAGAATCCAAAAGAATAGAGGAACTATTAAAGAATCAAGTAATTGAAAAGGAAGAGTCATGTCATAAGTTGGAAGCTAAAGTTGTTGATCTTAGAAAGAAAGTAGAGAAGTCAAACAAATTCTTGAATAGCTCAACAATCTTGAATGAGATCTTGGATAGTCAAAGATCACCAAATGATAAATTAGGCCTTGGATACAAGAAAGAAGCTACACATGTTGAAGCAAGAACCTCCAAGAAGTATGAGGTAAGTCCCTCACTCTCAAAGAATGTAAATAATGTTGCAAGTCAGACATCTACACAAGGGAAGGAAAGGACAAATCAAGGAGGACATCGAGAAGCCGTCTTTAAATCTCAAAGCAAATTCAAGACACCTTCAATATGGACACCAAAGCAAAGGTATGAAAATGTTTTTCATGGTCACTGTTACTCATGTAATGAATATGGTCACAAAGCTTTGGAGTGCAGATTGTATGCAAGGAGAGATAATGAAAGATTTCATAACACCTTAAGATGTTGGAGATGTAATCAAGTAGGAGACATTGCTACTCACTGTCACATCATGAGATGCTACAACTATAGTGGATCTAGTCACTGTTGGCATAGGGGAAGACCCAGGGTTCAACTCTTACAGTGCACCAACAAGACCTAACTACTGGCCCTTTCGAAAACACCTACGGAGTAGATGTAGTCTCACTCGAAGTAGCAATAGGGTGTTAGGGTCCTAACCCGCACATAGGTAGAACAATATATTTGGATGTAATAAAGGTAAATATTAATAAGGCCTTGCAATAAAATAGAATAAGTTGAATGTAAGAATACCTAATAGAAGCTTTCACTTCTAGAAGGATCTTCCTCTAGATGCTTCTTTTGATAGACATATTTAGTATAAATAGGAGTCAAGGGTATGAGAACCCTAGCTTGGATATTATTGTAATAGAGCTCTGCTTGACTAGAGGTTTCCCCCTCAAAGAGGCTCATGAACATTGCTCTCATAATCAAAGTGTTATTTCTATTGTTATTCTTATATCATTTCAGTGTTACTGTGGTGATTTTTCTGGTTATATTATTGTTATTCTGCCATTTCTAGCATTTTATTTCTGTTCTACATACTTTTTATATCTGGTATATTACAAGTGGTATCAAAGCACTTTTCTCAGCACAAATTGTGGGTTAATTTTTTTTCAGGGTAGAGACATATTTTGACGTATTTAAGCCACAAATATTTTTCGTTACGCACATAAACCTGTGGTTGAGGGATTCATACACGCAGGAAATACAAGTGGTACTTAAGGTCACATATGTTGGCCACCCTTGTAACCCCTGTTGGTACCCCTTCGAGTGGTAGCACATCAAATAGTACCTATGTATGGATTGACCTAGACTACCTGAAGCCCTCTTTGGATAAACTAATTGGCCGCCTAACTGCTATAGTTCCACCAAGAAAAACACTCAAGAAGATACTCTCTAGTACCTGGATAGTCGGGTAATATGGATAAGGGCACGATCTAGCCTCCTTAGTTAGTGCCCTCAGATATTGGGACAAGTACTACTGTTGGACCCCGCACGTATATCAGAGAGCTATAGCACAAGGAAAACCCTTGTCTGTAGAACCCTTGAATACTTAACCCTTGGGGACATAAACATAAACAAATTAAAACATACAAGATCTATTGTCACGCAACTGTGATCGGGTTGTCAAATCACTACACATTGCTTCCTGGTTAAGCATTTGGGAATTTCATCACTGCAGTATTATTCAGACCGGAGTATAACACCGTGGGTGTAGTATTGGATTCATATCTTCTCCCTTATCACATTCATACATATCATTTTTCAGCAAAATTTTTTGACCCCACCCGCCCCATTTCGGTTCCCTCGTCATCATGGCCCATACCCGTAGCCAACACTTGAAAGCTCACTTCAATACCTTGCAATATAATTTCACTTAGACCCAACAAGAAGTGAAACAACTTAGTGCCAGTGTTGTCTCCATCAATACAAACATGCAATCCTCAATGGAGGAAATCAAACAAGACCTAACCACCCAGCTTGAATCTTTCATTTCGATGCTCTGTACCAAGCTGTATATCCCTACAAATAACCCTTTATCTGACCCACCTCCAGATACTGCAACTGAAAATTCCTCTCATTCCCATAACTTTCAGCACCATCAATTTCAACATGACCTATGTATTCCATGGGTGGATGTGACCAAATTTGATGGCTTAGATCCCACTAGTTGGGTAACCCAAATGGAACATTATTTCTCTTTATATGACATTACAGATGACTTGGCCAAACTCTGGTATGGTGTTCTCCATCTAGATCAAGAACGTTGGCAATGGTGGCAATGGAGAAAAACTTCTCGTCAAGGGTATATTGCTTGGACACACTTTGTGGCAGAGATTTATGAACTCTTTGACACTGACACCAACCATTTGGGCCATTTGAAAAAGTTGAAACAATCAAGAACAGTGGAAGAATTTATAGCTCCTTTTGAGTGCCTGGAGTTTTGGACATAGAGCATGTCTGATGCCTTTTTCTGAGAGTGTTTTATCAGTGGCCTCAAGGATGAGATTCGGGCCCATGTCCTCATGGATCAGCCTCAGAGTTGGGTGGAGGATACTAAAAGAGCTAAAGAAGCACAACAAGTTGTATCTTCTCAAAACTGGAAACCCTCCTTTATCCCTCGCACTAAACTAGTAAATCCCACTACTCCCTTCGCTCTACTAAAGATCCAAAAATTGACCAGGGCTGAAATGGTTGAACGCCAAATCAAAAGCCTTTGTTATAATTGTGATGACAAATATTTCCCGATCCACAAGTGTAAGGAACAAAATCTTTTTATGGCCATCTCGAAGGATATTTCAAAAGAGGATGTTGAAACTCCCCTTGTGCCTGAGTCACCTGAAACCACTAACATAACCCCTCCCTCAAACCCTCTCGAAGTAGAACTGGTCATTTCCCTACATGCTCTCACTGGATTCTATGCTCCCCAAACCCTCAAGCTAATCGGTTACATCAAGAATAGGAAGGTCATCATTCTGGTTGATAGTGGAAGCACCCATAATTTTATTCATCACCACATTGCCCAAGAAACTCATTGCTTCATCCATGCAGTCAATAATTTCTTAATCATGATTGACAATGATGGCTCCACGAAATGTGGAGGGTGTTGTGAAAATGTGCGTCTCCAAATTGGTGACTACCACATGAAATCTTATATGTTTGCTATTGACATGGGCGGTTGTGACATTGTGTTGGGTGCAGACTGGCTAAGGACTTTGGGTCCCATTCTCATGTATTTTAAGGAATTAACCATGAAATTAGACCAGCAAGGCCAACAATATAAGTTCCAAGGAATCACTACTAGTTCACTTGAGATCATTAGTTCCCATTGCATGGAAAAGCTGCTCAAAAAAGGTCATTCTGGTGTTATTGCCCAACTCTATGCCATACAAGCAACAGAGATACCATCGGTGCCACAAGACCTCCAATCCATCCTTTCTAAACATGAAGTGGTCTTTTCCACTCCCCAGGGACTCCCTCCTTGCCATGGTGTTCATGATCATTCCATTCCCCTTGTACTAGGAAGCCTTCCTCCCAATATCCATCTGTATCATCACCCCTTTTCCCAAAAAAATGAAATTGAGAAAATGGTCCAGGAACTCCTTAACGTAGGCATTATCCACCCTAGTACAAGCCCCTACTCTTCTCCGGTGGACATGGTCCTGAAGAAAGAAGGTTCTTGGAGAATGTGTCTTGACTTTCGTGCCCTCAACAAACTTACCATTAAAGACAAATTTCCCATTCTTGTCATTGATGACCTCTTGGATGAATTTAGTGGCACCTAGTTCTTTACTAAAATTGATCTTTGTTCTGGCTACCACTAGATACATATGAAAGAGGCAAACATTCCCAAGACTGCCTTTAGAACTCATGAGGGCCACTATGAGTTTTTGGTCATGCCCTTTGGCTTTTGTAATTCCCCCTCCACCTTCCAAAGCCTCATGAATCATCTCTTCCATCCTTTTCTCTGTCATTTTGTCTTATTTTTCTTTGATTATATCCTCATCTATAGAAAAACCTGGACATACCATCTTTCTCATGTGGATCGAGTTCTCCATCTACTCTCTCGGCACCAACTTTTCCTGAAACAGTCTAAATGTGTTTTTGGCGCCTCATAAGTCGAGTACTTGGGTCATCTGGTTGGCAAGGATGACGTCAGGGTGGATCCTAAAAAGATTGAAGCTATGCAAGACTGGCCTCACACAAATACTCTCAAAATCTTGCATGGATTTCTAGGCTTAACAAGTTATTATCGCAAGTTTGTTAAGAATTATGGAAAGATTGCAACATCTCTCACTTCACTCCTAAAAAAGAACTCTTTCACTTGGACTCCAGCAGCTTCTCAAGATTTTCAAACCTTGATGACGGCCATGTGCACCACTCCAGTCCTGGCCCTTCCTTATTTCAAAAAGACCTTTGTCTTGGAATGTGATGCTTCAGGGAAAGGAATCGGTGATGTCCTTATGCAAGAGGATCGGCCTTTGGCCTTTACCAACAAGAAACTATCTGAAATAAATATGGGAAAATCAATCTATGAAAAGGAAATGTTGGTTATTTTGCATGTCGTTGATCTATGGTGCCCTTATCTATTGGCGCAACACTTCCAAATTAAGACAGACCATCAAAGCCTCAAGTATTTTCTAAAACAACACATTTCCTCCCCAAAGAAACAAAAATGGGTGACTAAGCTCTTTGGATATGATTATGAGATCATTTACAAGAAAGTAAAAGACAATGTGGTTGCATATGCACTTTACTGAAAATATGAAGATGACAGATCCCTTTTTTCTCTTTCCTTCATGCTCCAAGCCGTTCACCAGGAATGGCTACATGATCCCAAAAGTTCGCATCTGATCCAACAATTGCAGTCCAATGCTCCAGCTTCCCCAGGGTACTATTGGATCCATGATGAGATTTGATACAAAGGTCATTTGTATTTAAGTAAACAATCAAAACTTAAATCCATGGTACTTTATGAGGTTCATGCTACACCCATAGCTGGGAACTCCGAGTTTACCAAAACCTATGACAGGGTCAAACGTTCTTTTTTTGGGATGGTATGAAACAAGAAATTTGTAATTTTTTCATTGAATGTGATGTGTGTCAACACAATAAGGGCGAAACAGTCAAATCTATGGGCACACTACAACCACTTCCGATTCCGCCTGCTATTTGGAGGGATATCTCTATGGATTTTATTACAGGCTTACCCAAATCGGGAAATAAATCAGTCATCATGGTGGTTGTTGATCGCCTTTCCAAGTATGCTCATTTTTGTTCTCTTCAACACCCATTTACAACATCCATGATGGCTCAACTTTTCATGGATTAGGTATTCAAGCTTCATGGCATGCCACATTCTATTGTTTCTGATCGTGACCCAACTTTCACCAACAATTTTTGGCAAGAATTGTTCAAGCTACAAGGCACCCAATTGCATCTCATCACAGCTTATCATCCCCAGACTGATGGTCAAACGAAAGTTGTCAATAAGTGTTTGGAAACATATTTGAGGTGTTTTCCCTCGTAAAATAAAAATCAGTGGGTTAAATGGTTACCCCTAGCTGAATGGTGGTACAACACGTCATACCATACAACTACACGAATGATTCCTTTTGAAGCGGTATATGGACAAAAGCCACCTTCAATTCTCTCATACTTACCTGGTGTCTCGAAGGTCTAGGTGGTTGACCAAACACTTACAGTTCGAGAGGCTAGTCTCCGTACCCTCAAAGAGAATTTGGTGATGGAACAGAATCGCATGAAGCAACAAGCAGATCAAGGTCACTCTAAACATCAATTTGCAGAAGGGGATCATGTGTTTCTTCGACTGCAACCTTAGAAGAAAAATTTCGTCAAGGCCGAGCATTGTCAGAAGCTAGCGCCCAAATTTTATGGGCCTTATGCCATTCTCAAGAATGTGGGACAGGTGGCCTATCAGTTAACTTTCCCCAGTCATTCTAAGCTACATCCTATTTTTAATGTTTCATGCGTAAAGAAGGTGATTGGAACTAAGTGCCAAATTCAAACCAACCTTCCCGAGTTAGACAGAGAAGGATCCATTTGGCTACAACCACAAGCATTTTTGGACTAGCGTGAGCATCACCTGCATCAAAGAACCATCAAGGAAGTGTTAGTCCAGTGGAAAGATACAACTCCAGCAGATGCCACTTAGGAACCAACTACCATTCTGTAGCAATTTCCACATCTCAAGCCTTGAGGACAAGGCTATTTTTAAGGGGGAGGACATATTAGGGTCCTAACCCGCACATAGGTAGAACAATATATTCAGATGTAATAAAGGTCAATATTAATAAGGCCTTGCAATAAAATAGAATAAGTCGAATGTAAGAAGACCTAATAGAAGCTTCCGCTTCTAGAAGGATCTTCCTCTAGATGCTTCTTTTGATAGACATATTTAGTATAAACAGGAGTCGAGGGTATGAGAACCCTAGCTTGGATATTATTGTAATAGAGCTCTGCTCGACTGGAGGTTTCCCCCTTGAAGAAGCCCATGAACATTGCTCTCAGAATCAAAGTGTTATTTCTGTTGTTATTCCTATATCATTTCAGTGTTATTGTGGTGATTTTTCTGGTTATATTGTTGTTATTCTGCCATTTCTAGCATTTTATTTTTGTTTTACATACTTTTTATATCTGGTATATTACATAGGGGGTTGTAGGACATAGGTGTCTACAACCAGAGGAAATGTAGAGTGGATCTAGAGCAACAACACACAACAATCTAGATATTCTTTACCACGCTTAGGCTTACTTCACAAGTTATATCTCAGATCTAACACAACAGTGCAATAACAGTATAGAAGAAAGCAAAGAACACAACATCAACGACAGAGAACACAAATATATGCATGGTTCACCCTCTCCCTAGGGCTACGTCCACAAAACTGTTTTTCTTGATATATTATATGAAAAAATACAGTATTATCTGTGCACTTAGCTTGCAGATCTCTCTCTCTTTCTCCTCTTTTCTCCCTTCCCTATGCACCCATCTATAAGGCTGATATTCACACTCAACTGAAGATCTTACAATAAAAGAATATTCTCACAACACAATACTCTCCTCACACAACAAAAATAATCACTCAACATCAACAACACACTCCACTTCGAACGAACCAATTATTGAGCAACCCTCTCGACTCTCCTAGACCTTTATTTATACATTACATGACCAACGTCTAGGTGTCAAAACCCTAGATCCCAAAACCATAGTTGTCTAAAACCCTAGGTGAACTTGACCCACGTTTTCCTTCTTTTCTGCGAGGTGCTCCAAAGAAATCGTTGATGGGATTTTCCGCTTGCTAAGTTGTCCACAATCCATATTCTTTGTTGATCTATCTTCCATGATATTCTCTTTCAATGAATAGCTCTCCCTTAGTCCGCTCTTTCTTTTCTGCTTCTTTGACCACTTCGACCCATTCTCAGTTAATGTTCCTTCCGCGTAGTTCACACTTTGCTATTCTTCCTTAATCTTTGCTTCCTTTCATAACGAAGGGCCAACAGGCCCCCAACACTCACCTATGACTTGTCCCAAGTCACTGCAATACTGAACCTTATGTTTCACTTCGACTTCAGACTACGCAAAGGATCCTGTTCTTTCTGCTTAGTCCCTCCCTTCCTTGTGCAGACTGTCCTTTCTGTGTTTGGTACCCAGTTTCAACTGCACTTGGTACCTAGACCCTTCTTATTTTCTTTTATTGAGAGTTGCGAGGCAACGGGTTGTCATAATACAATTTCAACCTGCTCCTATTTACTAAACCTTCCTTCCATTCTCCATTCAAGGTCTTCAGCTGCACAAATCCTCCTTCTGTAGCATAGGTGACCTCATATGGCCCAAGCCAATGTGTCCTGAACTTCCCTGGATGCTTCATGAACTTGTTCTCGTATACCAACACCAAATCTCCTTGTTTGAATGCTTTCTTCTTGATATACCTGTCATGGTAGGCCTTCTCTCGTTCCTTCTGTACTTGCTGATGAAATCTTGCAACAAACCTATTGTCCTCTAGTTCTACCAACTTCACAAGCCTCTATTGAACAACACGTCATCCATATCTGTAAATGTTGCAATTCTTAAACTAGGAACCAAATATTCCATAGGTACCACTGCTTCTAGGCCATAAACTAACTTAAAAGGGGTCTTCATTGTCAAATTCTTGCAAGTAGTTCGATATGCCCATAGTACTGTTGGCACTCTCAAATCCCAATCATCTCTGTTCACACTGCAAATCGTCGTTAGCATTGTCTCAAATATTTTATTGAAAACGTTGACTGTACCATTCACTTGTGGGTGTATGGTGTGCTCTTCTGATGATTAAGGGTTCAATAGTCTTATTAATAAAATGAGTACCTTGATCATTCATAAGGACCTTTGGGCATCCAAATATGGTTATGATATCATCAAATATGAACCGCGCAGCTGTAGTTGCACTACATACCTTAACTGTTGTTGCTTCTACCCATCTGGTCAAACATTTTGTCACAGTGATGATGTATCCAGCTCCAGTACACTTTCTTGGTGGGATGATAGGTCCCACGAAGTCAATGGCCCATTTCTCAAATGATTGTAAAGTGAATTGAGGTGCTAAAGGCATCTCATCTCTTCCGGACGGTTTCCCAACTCTTTGGCATACATCGCAGGCTCTGTAGTATTCCTTAGCATCTTTGTGTAAAGTAGGCCACCAGAGGCCATCTCTAAGAACCTTCTTCATTGTTTCTTTCCCTTCATAATTTCCTCCTAAGATGCCTCCATGTGCTTCTGCTAGAATCATTGGTCTTTCTGCCTCCATAACGCATCTCCTCAAAATCTCATCTGGTCCCATATTATATAGCTGCCCAGCTATAAGTGAAAAATCAGCAGCGTGAACTACCAGTTGTTTCTTCTGAATGATTGTGTACTCACAGGGTTCCATTCCAGTAGATAGGTATTGTACTATCTCAGCAAAGTGATCATCAACATTTCTGATGGCCAGCAACTGTGCATTTGGTAGTGTATCCTCCAAACTGGTAGGTTCCTCTCCATGTTCTAACCTAGACAAGTGGTCAGGTCCCTTGTTCATTCTCCTTGGTTTGACCACTATCTCAAAGTCATATTCTTGGAATAATAGTATCCATCTGCATATTCTTCCCCCCAACACTGGCTTGTTGACTAAGTATTTTAGCGCAGAGTGATCAGTGAACATCTTAAAATGCCCTCCCAACAAGTAGTGTCGAAACTTCTACAGTGCATACACCATAGCTAAACCATCTCTTTTAGTGGTAGTGTAGTTTATCTCAGCAGTAGATAACTTCCTGCTAGCAAAGGCTATAGGGTGGTCAATATATCCGACTCCTGGTTGTGCTAACATTGCTCCTAATGCAATGGACGAAGCATCCACATGGATGTGGAAATCCTTACTCCAATATGGGAAAACCAAGATAGGTGTAGTAACCATTTTCTATTTTAGTGTGTCAAAGCTCTGTTGACATTCCTCTGACCATTGAAACTGGCGATCTTTATTTAAAATATTTTCCATTGGATCTATTATTTGTGCATAGCCCTTGATAAAATTCTTGTAGTATCAAGTATGTCCCAGTGCAGTGCACAGTTCTCTGACCGAAGTAGGGGGAGGTAGATAAAAAATGATGGCAATATTAGAAGGATCTACCAACAATCCTTGCTTACATACAATGTGTCCCAACAATACTCCAAAAGGTGATAGGACGACACACTTCTTTAGGTTCAGGGCAATCTGGTATTGCCTGCACTATCCAACATTAGTCTCAAACATTCAATATGATTTTACAATAAGCTAAAGACAGTCCAATCATCAAAATATGCTTCCAAAAAATTATGTAAAAACTTCTTGAATGCCTCGACCACCACCCTGGAAAATATGGTTGGTGCATTCTTCAATTCAAAAGGCATCACATTGTACTGGAAAGAACCCCATTCTGTGGAAAATGTGGTCTTATGGCGATTTTCCTTAGCAATCCTGATCTGGTGATAACCTGAAAATCCATATGTGAAGGAGTAAACTTCTTGTCCTCCTACACTATCTAACACTTCGTCGGTAAAGGGTGTAGGGAATGGATCATGTAAGCAGGAATCGTTTAGTTTCCTTAAATCGACATAGATTCTGATCTCTCCTATCTTCTTATATTGGACCACTATAGGGATAATCCATTCTGATTCTTCAACAAGTTATATGATTCATGCTTCCAACAATCTATCTAGTTCGATCCTAACCTTCTACTTATACTTGGGATTCAGTCTGTAGGGTCTCTGCTTGAATGGCCTTGCATTTGGTTTCAAAGGGATCTTGATTTCTCCCATGGGCTTTTTAATGCCCTTCATGTCTGTGAACTTGGTTGGAAACAAGTCCTGATATTCATGCAGTAATTTTGTAATCTTATCAATAGTGGCATTATCCAAATAATCTCCAACGTTGGCCAACTTAGGTGCTTGCTCTATTCCAATATTAACTTTATTGATTTTGATTGGCCGCCCAATGAAAGGTAGTTCAATCCCCGGTACTTCTATGTCTCTTTGTCCTTTAGTTTCTATGATGTTCACATTCCTAGGATCATCATCTTCATCAGCATTGACATTGTAACAACCCTGTAATTTCTGAAGAGGGGCAGTGCACTCATCTTCTTCTTGCTCCAAAGGGAGGTTAGGTGCCTCCTCAAAGACTTTCTATCTTACAAATTGTAAATCCTGATCTACTGTGGGGTACTGACTTTCAAATAAAAATGTATTTATAAAGTTCTGGGTCATACCGTACCAATCTGAAGTGGTGAGGCGTAGTTCTTCTTGAAGATACTAGTTGATGGGCATAGTGTCCAAAGTGTTAATGAACTTATGAACCCAATTTTATTTAGGAATGATGCTCTAGGCCTCCTCACAACTCTGCACATGGTCCTTCGGACAACTCTCACCTGTGTATCGAACTTCGCACCCTTCGACTTGTTCTGAAAAGCGCACTGTCATCAAAGTGCAACATTTTACTCACTCTGCAATGTTCTTCTTGTGTGTTCCCCGCCATCTTGCTGGAGTTTCTTTCAAGGATTCATCCAGTGCCAACAACCTCTTTTGTACTGGTACAATTTCTTCAAATTCCAATAAGAATGTTTCTAGATGATTTAAACCATCAAATGTGGGCAGATTACTTACTTTTGTGCCAATGCGACGAACTTCCCTAGTCAATCTGGCACACCTCTACGCAGAAACTTCATACATTTTGTTCTGCCAATTCTCTAGTGCTTCTTTTGAGTCTGATGAGCATGCACTTTCACTTCGCCAAATCAAATTCCCATCTGTTGTAGGATTAATGTAATCCTCCTGTCTGGCTGTCAATTTGTACAGATTCTCTAGTTCATAAGCATGGTCTTCTTCTCTTATGGGTTCTATGTATCTGCGACCTTCATCAGGATCAAGGGGTGCAATGAACCTAAGGACATCACCTTCAAATGCCATTCTTCTTTTCTTTAAGTCAACAACATTTGAATTGTTGAAATCCCAATCAATTCCTAACAACGCGGGATAAGGACAATTATCATCAACTATCTCAATCACATCAAAGTCCGCAAACATCCTTACCCCATCGATGTCCACAGGGACATGCTCCAGTCTTCCAAAGGGGATTACTGCCTACTGATTAGCCATCCCAAGCCTGATAGGGGAGTAAATCAACTTAGTTTTTCCCATCAGTGCCCAGGTCTGCTTCGTCATAACATTGACTTCTGATCCCAAGTCGAGGACCACATAATCTATGTCATAGTCTCCAATCTGAGCATTAAGGTGTAGTTCCTTGTTTGTTCTCCTCTTCCTAGATACTTGGTTCACATCCCTACTTGGCATAGGGTCTATTATTCCTATCTCATACTGTCTGATCAAGTGTTGCAGTTCTTGTATGACTCTTTCATCCTTAATTAAATCAATAAATGTATACAAGAATCCTACAAGCTTGCTTAACTATTTTCCTTCTCCAAATGATGCAGACTGATCAAATTCCAGAGGCATCCCACATTCTCTTACTTCTGGTTGTGCCTTTGATGAAGAAGCCTATTCTCCTCCAAATTCTCTTCCTGCCTCTCCAAATGTTTTCTTCTCCTTCCTTGGATCAAACAATTGTGTTTTCTCTGTAACTCTTCTGACCCTAGATTCCTCTGTAGTCTTTTTTGGAGTCACCTTGTCTTCTCCTGTAATAATTCCTCCTATCGTGATAACAACGACTTTGGGATCCTCTTCGTGAGGTTCAACTAATATCAATTGGACCTATTACTTTCCTCTTCGTCTCTCCTGAAGTTTCTCTAACAATGTTGGACAATCCTGAATAACATGTTCAAATGAGTTCCAGTTGCTGTAAGTGGTACCAGGGTTCTGACAGTCCCTTGCCAAATGACCTAGCTGGGTGCAGTTATAACAAATGATATGACCTCGACCTCGACCCATGCCTCCTCCTTGTCCTCTTCCTCTAAATCCACCATGAGGGTTGAAGTTTCCTCTTCCTAGGGAATTAAACTGCATAGTATTTCCCTCATGTTGTAATTCTCCTTCAATCCTGTATATATCTCTTGACCTTTCATGCAAGAGGTCATAATCCATACAACCCTTCTCATCATGCCCCATAGATTTACAAAATGTGTAGTAAATATTGGTAGGTGTCTGGACATATTTTTGCATGTAATAACATTCATCAGGGTGATGTCTATTTCTACATACCTCGCACCAGGGTAGGGTAACCTGCTTCAAAGGGCTCGGAGCTTTAGAGGCCAAGTATTCATTAAATAGGGGGCAATGCTCCTTGTGATGGCCCTCTTATTTTCATCTGATACACTAGATGTCTTCTCTTTTATCTTTTCCCTTTTCTTTCTTCATATCTTCGACCTATAGAGATAAGCTAGTTAGCTGACTCAAAATTTGACTCATACCCGAGTTGGATTCTCCCATAGGGGTTGATTCTAGTTTCATGGTGATTGTTAGCACAAATTCTTGCAAGATGGTGTTTTCTTCTGGTTTCGGGCCCCTTTTGTAAATGCATAGAAGTGGGGGTTGAAAACCAGTCGAGTGTGTTTTATTCAAAGGCTACATCCATGAGCATCGTGCGCAGCCCACAAAATGAGCCCATTTTGGGCTTAAAATCAAGTGAGCAGGAACTTTGTCTTTCAACGGCGAGGATCCACAGATGGGGCAAATCGACGACCATCGGGTAAGTTTGGGTCACAGAGTTGCACGTGGTCAAGCGCTTGAGCTCACCTCCTATGGACAAACTAACGAATCGATCAAGCCATTTCAATATTTCAGCTACTGGGACTTCAACATACAAGGGTCTCTCCTCCTTACATCATGTAGCCTCGATGCGCGAAATCTCGAAAGAACCAGAACCATTGATCAAGAAATGATCTAGGTCGTCCATCCAATGGGACACGTGGTGCGTGATCAAGCCATTTCGGCTACCAGGACTTCAAGAGAATAGAGGGTCTCCTCCTTCCACTACATTGCAGAACCCCAAAGCCCGAAACACCGAAAGGGTCTAGGACCGTTGATCAAGAAATGATCTAGGCCATCCATCCAATGGGACACGTGGCATGCGATCAAGCCATTTTGGCTACTGGGACTTCGAGAGAGCAGAGGGTCTCCTCCTTCCATTGCATTTCAAAACCCCGAAGCCCAAAACACCGAAGGGGTCCAGGCTCGTTGATCAAGAAATGATCTAGGCCGTCCATCCAATGGGACACATGACACGTGATCAAGCCATTTCAGCTATCAGGACTTCAAGATAATAGAGGGTCTCCTACTTCCACTGCATTTCAGAACCCCAAAGCCCAAAACGCTAAAAGATTCCAGGCTAGAGGTGGTCCCACATTTGAGAAGTGATCTAGGTCATCCATCCAATGGGACACGTGGCACACAATCAAGCCATTTCGGCTACCGGGACTTCGAGAGAACATAGGGTCTCCTTCTTCCACTGCATTTCAGAACCCCGAAGCTCGAAATGCTGAAAGGGTCCAGGCTAGAAGTAGTCCC
>ML778052.1:502171-516540 GCA_009831015.1 Picea engelmannii | reverse complement strand
AATTTTGAATTGACAATTGCTGTAGCAGACTCAACATTTTTGAACAGGATCGAACCCGTGGTTCGTTGTTTCTTGTCGTTGGGTTGTTCTCTTGCATTCCGACCAGTGAGCTTTGCCACTTGGTTTTCCAAATCGTGAATTTTGGATTGCAATTTTGGGACATCCGAGTAGTATCTTTCTAACCACAGCCCACATTGGTCGCAAGGTGGTGCAACAGTTTTAACAGAAGGGGGTTTTGATGATTTCCCGAGGGTTTTATGAGGAGGTTCGATACCAGGAAAATCAGGGTTATCCCGCAGACAAGGAGGCAAGTTCTCAATGAAATCATAGGGAGGTTTGTCACAAAAGCCCTCTTTGGCGAGAAAACGTTCAATGCTTGAATCAGAGTCCTCGCTGACCACGATAGGCTCTGTTTTGGCAGGAGGCTTAGATTTATTTCTCTCCATGCGAGAGATCAACCTTGCATTTTCCTTGTTTCTAGTATTAACACCAGTCTTTGCTCTAGTCTTTGTGGTTGTAGGCTTGGCAACTTCGGTCTGTTTAGTCACAGCCATAGATGAATTCATAGGAGACTCGGGCTTAGGTTTGGGTAGTAAAACAATGTAGGGTACAGGGGTAGGCTTGTTCTCGGTTACCATAGGCTTATCGACCTGTGGAGGGTTTGACATTACAAAGCCATTACGGCTAAGGAAATTATCCCAAGAATCACGACGTAACCCCAGCTCATACACCATACACATTTTAATCAACCCTACATGGAAGAGGCTAGTGTCATCCTGGCTGCATTTGTAATGCTTGGCCATCTTAAACAGGCTTCGGTGTAGATAGTGAGGCAAACTCAGTTCGAATCCCATAAAAATCATTAATAAACGCAAGTTAAACAGGAAAACAAACCCGTATCTGCCTTCACAAGTAACGAATTGTTTAATAATCATTAAGAGATCATACCAGCGGGGTTTCAACATTTTTGCAGGCAAACCTCTGTCGCATGAGCTAACTGTGCGAGACCGAAATAACAACGTCCATGGGACATTGTCAACCTTGTAGCTTTTCGACCATTTTTGTCCCTTGACCGGCAGGCTAGTTGCCAAACTGAGAAACTGTTCACTGACTTCAAGCTGGACATCTCCAACTTTGGCTCGACAGCCATCGAATGACAAAGCAAATTGTCGAGCCACAGGGAGGTTATAACCATCGAACTTCCTAATAAATGGAAGCCAACCAAACTCTTCTAAATCGCTATACGCGCTATCAAAAGTCAACAACGCTTGGCACCCGTTGGGCTCGGATCTCACAACAGGAGCCATGGCTTCTGTTCATGGTATGGTTTGAACTAAACGAAACATTGCACAGAGTGAAAATGAGAGGGTTCAACAGCTTGAATGCTCGAAGAGACCGGAAATAACTCCATGCATGCGAAGGTGGTGGGATTACCACCGCCACGCATTGTATTAATTGCTGAGTAAAGTGTTGTTATAATCATAATCGCCCAAACCATACGTATCGGCCAGCAAATCGGTGAATCATCACACCAACGTGCCACTTATCCGAGTCTAAACCAACACAATAGGTGATAATCAGGCGCCAAGTGTTAAGTTTAATCATGATGAAATCCAACGACCTGTCGTATGAATTCAATGTTTCAAACCAATGTTAAACAAAACATATCAATACATAGTTTGAAACTATTGCTCGTCTAATGTGATATCAATTTTCCAAACAATATACCAAGCATCGATTAAAATTAAAACCCAAAAGATTTCATCAACGCGCCCTCAAACCATTGCTATTTGACCTTATAAACTTGCCAAAGTATTCGTTGCATATCCAAATTTTTTAGAACAATGCATTCAAGAATTTCTCATACAAAAAACGAGTCATGAGCCCATAGCAATAGGAATAAAAACATATAAGACCAAATCCATCATAACCTTTGTAAGATGAGAATAAGACCAGTAAATCTTCATGCTTACAGGCTTAGCAATCAAACAAATCAAATACGCAATCAAGGTAAGGATACGAGTTTGAAAAATCTTTTGCAGTCATGCGATCAATGGTCAAGTGTCTTTTGTAAAAATCAATAAAAGACGACTACAGTCCAAACGATGAGAAAGGTATTTTCACACTTTCAGATGTGAAAATTGAATCGAAATCAAATTCTAATTATCGCAAAATGAAACAAATGTCTAGTAGCACAATGCGACAATGATTTGTCGTAATCAGTCAAGGGGTGTAGGCAGCTTTTTTGAGAGCAATCAAAAAAATTGAGTTGGCTGCCAACAGTTCTTTGGTTATAGAGGGACATTTGAGACTTCTTGCTTAATGGAAGCCAACTTCTTCTTTTCCTTTTCCCTCTGAATCTAAAAGCCCGGGCATGGATGATCCAGTCGGGTCTTGCATAGATATATAATGTAGGTTTGATTATAGCAGTTTTGCAATCTTTTTAGGTTCATTTTGATGTTTATTCACCTCTGAGAGGATCTGATATCCGAGACTTTTCCTCTTTTGTAAAGACTACTGGAAGACCGGATGTCCAGAGCAGACTTTATTTCTCCTCTCTTTCCCTCCACTTACTCACCACTATCATTATTACTGGCTTAAGTTAGGTCAAGACCTCATATGTCACTGTTGTTCCAGCCCAGTTTTCTAAGTTAGAACGATATGGTTCTGAGTTTCTTTCCATTTGATCAACCTTTATAAACAACTCGTGACATAAAACTAATGGGTGTCGGGCTCTACTCCTACTACAATCCAGGAGTGACTTCCGCCTCCAACAGCGATATCCAATGCTTCAGCCTGCGAAGCAACCTTTTGTTGCATCAGAGGAACTCTAATGTGTGGTAAGAGGGAAGAAATGAACCATTCCTTATTCTGCTCGTCGGGGATGTAAAAACTCAAACGGCCTGTCAAGGTATTAAACCTATGATCAAATTCCCACATAGGTTCAACTACTCTCTGCTTGATTTATTTTATCTCTGTAATGCACTGTGACTCCGACTTGGGTTTCTTGAATTCTGCACTCAACACAGTCTTGATATCGTTCAACAGTTTAGGTTGTACAGTTCCTTTAACAAACTTCATGTACCAGCTTAGTGTGTGGTCTCTCAAGGTAGTACTAAACTGAACTCTCTTAATAGTTTCATCACTGACATTCTTAACACTCCATACATCTTTGCATAAGAACCAGTGTTGATTAGGATCTTCAGATCCATCTCCTCTAAAGATAGGTAGCCTCATTTCATCTACCATAGATCTTCCTAGGTTTCTTGACTGAGTATGTACTAAAATGTTGGTAATAGTGCTCTGAGTGCTCTGATAACTCTGACTACTCTGGTTACTTAATGTTGCTACTACAACAGGGGAAGTAGTAGTACTTACTTCAATGGTAGGTGCAGTTCCTGAAGTTACTGATCCTTCTTAGCGAGGTTCTTCAGTCTTCCCCTTCTCTATCCTAGCAGACTCTGAATGTTCCTCATTCAATAGTTCTTCTTCTTCTCCACTATAGAACCCTTCATCCTGCGCCAGTGACTCATGATTATGCTCAAACAGGTTCACCAGAGGGACCTCTCTAAATGATCTCCCACTACGCGTATGTCCAACCTCTATGTCACTGTCACTATCTGAGTTTTTAAACAATAGATTTTCAATCTGACCAATTATTGTTTCTTCAAGATGTTCTTCTCATGCAATAGCATCTTGATCTTCAACTTCAAAAAGTGTAAAAATTTTCCTCTAGGTCCCTTAAAGAAATACCTCTCTACTTGGCTATATGATTCTACCCTGTCAATATAAAACTCAGTAATGTACCCTCCAATAGTGTTATCAAACCAACGATCTACTCCTCTTGACACGGCGTTATCAACTCTCTTGACCTTCTTTATTAGCACTGACGTCCAAACCACAGGTGGTATAGGTCTGATTTCAAACTGGGTATCTGCTAATCTGGCTAACCACTTGTATAATTCCTTATGAACTTCTCCAAAGAAAATCTTGTGTATATTAGTAAAGATATGCCTTCCTAACCAATCCTCTGTACTAATGCTAGGGTTCTTGTTCTGGGCTTTAGAGAAGTCCTTCTCTTGTTCTTCTATCCACTTCTGAATTCTTTTCTTCGATGGAAACCACCTTGACATTCCCTCAAGAAGATCCTGGTCCCAGCAACAGAACCATTTGTTGGCACAGGGGAAGACCCAGGGTTCAACTCTTACAGTGCACCAACAAGCCCTAACTATTGACCCTTTCGGCAACACCTACGGATCAGATGCAGTCTCACCCGAAGTAGCAATAGGGGGTTGTAGGACACATGTGTCTACAACCAGAGGAGATGCAGAGTGGATCAGGGGAAACAATACACAACAATCTAGATATTCTTTACCACGCTTAAGCTTACTTCGCAAGTTATATTTCAAATCTAACACAACAATGCAATAATAGTATAACAGAAAGAAAAGAACACAACATCAACCACAAAGAACAACAAGATATACGTGGTTCACTCTCTCCCTAGGACAACGCCCACAAAACTGCATTTCTTGATATATTATATGAAAGCATATAGTTCTATCTGCACACTTAGCTTGTAGATACCTCTCGACTCTCCTAGACCTTTATTTATACATTACATGACCAATGTCTAGGTGTCAAAACCCTAGATCCCAAAACCCTAGGTGTTTAAAACCCTATTTCAACTTGACCCGCGTTTTCAGGACTTCGCTAGCTTGTCTTTCCTTTTTTTCACGAGGTGCTCCAAAGCACTCGTTGATGGATTTTTCCGCTTGCTAAGTTTTCCACGGTCCATCTTCTTTGCTCATCTATCTTCCTTGATCTTCTCTTTCAATGGATAGCTTTCCCTTACTTCACTCCTTCTTTTCATCTTCTTTGACCACTTCGACCCATTGTCAGTTAATGTGCCTTCCGCGTAGTTCTTACTTCGCTCTTCTTCCTTAATCTTCACTTCCTTCCATAACCAAGGATCAACAATCACAAATCCTAGGGTTGTTGGAACACAAGAAGAAAGTCCATGATGAGCACTTCATATAGGATGACTAGAAGAAGGCATGAAGTTAGGAAGGAAGACATTTTTGAAAAGATGGAAGCTCGGAGCTCAAGTTCTGAGAAGCAAGGACACCTTCAGAAGTGGGTAAAGAAGAATGAACAACCAGAGAAGAATAACAGCCTTAAAGGAAGCTCAAGCTTGTCATCTTCAGAAGCATACATGGGTTACAATGGTAATAGTCATGTACATATGCGAGCTGACCTATGAATAGGTCGCATACATATGCGAGCTGTCTGTGCAGCAGGCCATGCATATTTTGTAAAGACTTGGGAAAAAGGCTATGCATAAAGTTGCAGCATGGTATGATGGTATAACTCTGTGTTGCAGGGTCTGACATGGTTTGTTATAGGGTCTGACATTGTTTGTTGCAGGTTTTCATGATTACATATTGGCATACATGATTGATGTATGTATGGTGGTGACATATGGTTGAGTATTGAAAGATGATCTTGGATGCATGGTACTTACCCTAGAGTGTGGATTGAGAAATGTTTTTTGTTGAAGAACAATGATGGTTGTGACAGTGAAGAAATGGCACTTTGGTTATGAGATTTATCATGGCAATGCTAGTTAGAGATGTCATTGATCTATTGAGGCACACTTCTAGTACTTTTTGGATGCTTAGTGTTTGTTGTAGTGAATGGAGGTTGAAATTGATCTATTGGGGTACATGGGTGGTGCATATTTGAGTTTCATTGATATATCTTATGATGTATTATGGGAATCATATTTGTTGTATATCTAGGTACATTCATTTGGCATATGGATGAGCTACATATTGGGACATGTAGTTGATGATTTGATGAAGTGGTCATGTTATACACCATTTATGAGTCATAGCTTGATCTATAGTTGATGCATGTTTGGTACACTTTTGGTACATTGATAGAGACACCTACTAGCAGTATGACTGGCACACGTTTTATGGTGGATACGGCATACATGTATGAGGACACATATTTATTGTGGTTCATTTTGTTGTGGTATTAATGTGTGGTTGATGCACTTGCTTGGTACAAGTGGTGATACATGATTAGTGCAATGATTGATGCACTCATATATGGCATATGTATGTCGATGATAGTACCTGGATAAAGTACACCATTGGTATTTCTTGTTTAGCATATACTTTTGTACAGTATATATGGGATGATATAGTTGAGACACCTACTTGATTGAGATACATAGTTGTGGGACTTGATTCATGATGGAGGCATATCATGAATGATATGACACTTATTTGTGGCACATAGTTGGCATGTTGGTAGAGGCATATGGTTGATACACTCCATTGATGATATCTTATGGTATATTGTATGGTATTTATGTACATGGTTGATGTACATGTGTGTTGTGCATGGTTTGCACACAAATTGGCACAATATGTACTTGGTTGATGTTTTGTTCATGATTCTCCATTTCATTGTTGACATTTCTTTTTCTTCATGATGTATGGTATGGCATGAGTTTGATACATGGACAGGTCCAAGGATCATCATAGAAAGAGTGGTTGATCTATGTTCCAGTTGAGCAGTAGTATTTGTAGCAAAAGCATGTTGTAGTGGTAGCATATTTTTCATATTACAAAGAATATAGGGGGAGACATACCCATAGGGGGAGTCATTATTCTTCCCATGATTCCAGGAGGAGAGATTTATCATATGCAAAGATAAATACTTGAAAAGGAGCTCTATACTTGGAGAAAGAACACATAGGCATAGTTCCAGGGGGAGCGATGGTCACAGAGGGAGCATGACTTCAACATTACATCAGAGTGATATCCCTTTTTCAAAAGGGGAGAGATTATTCAGAGGAAGATCAAAGGCATTCAAGTAGGGGGAGCATCCCCAAGGAGAGAACTATCCTTTTCCATTGATGTCAAAGGGGGAGAGATAGTCACATTGATGTGATTGAGATGACTATTGATGTAGAGCAATGCCTTGTCTACATGTTACCATCAATGATTGGTGTTGACATAAATGTTGGTATTTCCATAAATTCCAAAAGGGGAGATTGTTGGATCATGATTATCATTAATGTCAAATGATTGATGTCAAAGGATTGATGTCAAGGGATTGATTGATGACAAAGGATTGATTGATTGATTGATGTCAAAGGGACAATTTCTTGTCATAGCATACTAATGTAATATGTATTGTTCTTGATATGAATGGATTGATGACAAGTGGAATCATAGTCATATGATGTCATGCATAGATGAAGATGGATCAATGAGTTGGCATTGATATATAATTCATAGATGAAGATGGATCAGTGTGTTGTCATTGATATATGATGCATTGATGTGGTTTCATTGATATATGATGCATAGTTAGATTGATGTAAAGATGACTCATTATTGTCTTGATAAGGACTACAAATGGATGAACTCCAAAGTGGTCCCCTTATGGTGAAAGCCCTCATGGGAAGACACTTTTTGGATGAGTTATCCTAGAAGTATGGTTAGAGAACCCATAATTAATTGTGGAATAATGAGATTAATATCAAGGAATTTGTGAGTGAAACTATCTTATATCGATAGTACTTGTCATGCCATTTCCGGTGGTATATGGAATGTCACATAACTCCTCATGGTTTGAGAGTTATGGCCTTACGAAGTTGAAGGAACCTCATATGTTGGCTTAAAGCCCCAAAAGGTCAAAGGAGTCAAAGTACTTGAAAAAGAAGGAGGATTATTTAAATAATAAAGTGAAGTGACAAAGTCAAGGAAGATTATTTAAATAATAAAGCAAATGGAGAACTTTCTAATTATGGAAAGTGGTTAACCCTCAAATAAGGAAAATGGGTTAAGTGATCAAGTGGCTATTAGATACATGTACAAGTGGAAAATTGGGCAAGTTGGACACAGGTGACTATGTGAACAAAGTGGCTATGTGGACAAAGCGACCTAGAAGATGCTTCTAAGGAAGCTACTTGGAGAGTATAAATAAGAGGCAAGGGTATCTTGTAATAGATATCTATTGAGAAATTCTTGAAGATATATTCATAGAGAGAGAGTGGATGGAGGATCTCATGGGCACATCAAAGTTTCTGTAAGTCTGAGATCTTGACGACGAAAGTTTCGGAAGTTTAGAAACCCTAGTTTTTGAAGGAGTACGCGAGCAACAGTGGATCAGAGAGCATACATACACGGGCTGCAGTGACCCTGAGAGCGTACATACACGGACTGAAGGAATATAGAGCGCGTACAGTTGATGGAAGTCATGAAGACTTGAGTGTGAGTTGGTGCCAAGTTCTTGATGACTGAAGCAAGTTTCGGATCTGCATTCTATGGGCTCATATCTACCATAGAAACCCTGGTATGGTTACATAGTTGACTTGATGGATACTCGTGTATATTGTATGGTGAATGCTTGTAGCATTCTTGGTATGGCTGATGTGATCTGGTTTGTAATAGTTGATTAAGTGAGCAACACTCTTATGTTTCAGTACTGATATGACTGCCATAGTATACTTGTTGCTTATACATGATTGAGTAGAATTCATATTGTATGGTTGAGCAATGTGAGCAAGTTGTTGGAGAGTATGGATGTGTTGTGATTGATTATGGTTCATATTGGACAGTGAAATATAGAAGTGAATGTGGATGAAGGCTATAGAGAAACTGAGTTTTTCATAAAGAGAAAACCCTAAGTGACTCAGAAGTCATACACATGTTGTAGTACAAATGGGTCGCGTACATACGTGATATGTACTACTGGTAGGGTGCATACATACGCATGTTGCACTAATGACAGGTCGTGTACCTGTTGATAGATTGGTATCTGTTGAGGATTGATGCCTCTTCTCAGTTGTTGTTGAGTTGTGTAGGTTGAGTCTTGCATTGTAGAGCTATTGCTCTTGTGGAGTTGTAACTCTATTCAGTTGTTGTTGATAACCCAATGATTGTAGTCTGTAATAAAAAGAAAATTGTACATACATCTTGTGTTCTTTGTGTTCCTTGTGGTGATGATTTGTTGATGATATATGTTGCTGATGAATGTTCATATTTAACTGGTTATAAATGACAACAATAACTAATGAGTAATTGGTGATTTTTAACTAAGGAGTTTTGTGAAGGGAAAAGTTTTAAAAGGAGTCCCACACTCATTCACCCCCCACCTTTAAGTGTGGTCGGTGTGTCCAACACGTTAGGGGTACTCTTCTTCCCCTTGAGCCACCCGAGCCACAAAGGGGCCACACACACCAAAACCAGAGAAAAATCTATCTCCTAGCTTGCCCTGCAAGGTCAATCTACCACTCTCTAATCAATTTGGGCATCCCAACTCCCACAAGAAAAATCAGTCAAGAAAAATATTGGCAGCATAACCTTACGCCTACCATCCATCCCCCTTTACCTCCTCTACCATTCCTTTTATAGAATTTTCTTAGTGTTTAGTTTCCAAAACCCTCAATAAATATCTGCTTATTAAAATTAAATTAGGATAAACCTCCCCCATAGGCATGTCACCCAATCCCTTAGTTGCACCAGAATTTCAATTAATTATTTAGTTTAAAAGGCCAATTTCCCTCACCCACCTAAAAACTTTCCTAAAAATGCTCCTCGATGTCCCTTTATTCCCTTACATTCCTTTTAATGACTGATGCCTTTCTTAAAGCCTATTTGAGTTAGAAATTAGAAAGTTCTCTAGGCTAGATTCCCTTCTGTGTTCCACATTCCCTTTTTTTTTAAGTTTCCCTTTTTGTTCTAAGTTGTGAATTAGCAAGTTCGTACTTAGTCAATAATTAATCTTTTAGATATTTTAATCCTCCATTGAAATTTTTATTGAATTATTGTGTTTGGATTTTTTTCATCCCCCCCTTGTCTATTTAGTTATTGATTTTGTTCACAAGTCCTACTTAGACCTAGGCTTCAAATTCTTAGGCTCAACAGAAATTGTTTTCAATGGAAAATTTATTATTACAAATCTTTACTCATGCAACATTCATTTTAAGGCTGACCAAGTCCTTAGGAGACATAGTTTTCTAGGTACTAGGTTCATTAACTCACCAGTGTTAAAAATCGTGACATGCCCTTCAAGACACATTACATGCTCCAAGGGTGCAACTCGCCTTTTTTCATGTTTCATTTACAAGACGTGCCCTTCAAGATGCACTACGTGCTCCAAGGGTGCCACTCACATTTTGATGGATTTTGGTAGACGTCAAACCCCTGGAGTCAATACTCTGTTAGGTGACCTTGTGGGAGACTAAGGGCCTCTAAGAAATAAGTACCTTACCTTATTGCATGCCCCTTAGAATCATCATGAGCGACTGTCACAGTCTTCCCTCAAGACATCATGGATCTCTCGAACTAGGTAATCTTTAACCTATAGTTCAAGCCATGATGGGAGTGTTAGTAGTTTGTGGCAGGGTTGTTGCCACACCTCTCCCTCAATATATTTGGTTGTCATGTGTGACCCCTTTACTCCAAATGTGAGTCTAATTATAAATTTATCCTCAGCCTGCATCCATCAACAAACATGTTAGCGATCCATAAATAACATCATATTACATTAGTCACATGTCACATATACAATAACATAAATACGCAAACCATTAACAGTCCACTTCCTAACTCGATCTGGAGTCCAAGGAGGTCCATTGATGCCATCAACATCCTTAATCTATCAAGATTCCTGCACACTTAGGAGAAACCAGTCAACAACACCTGTATATACATAATAACATAACATAACATCATAAATCACAATCTCATCATCACAATCCATAAGCGAAGCAATCACTCATATAATGAACTAGATCACTTGCACGCAAGTGTCCTTAAGAATAAGTCACATCATAAATGCACGCAAGAGCAGGATGTTAAACAAACATAGACAATTATGATTGCAAATAGAGGCAAATGATGAACTTACTTGGTGGACAATTACTTCTAGACAACACTACAAAGATAGACTTGCAAAAAATGTTAAAGAATTGGCCCGTAATTATTGGTTGACAAAATATCGTGTTTCACCACATACAGGGGATGTGTTGTGACAAATAATAACATGAAGTGAATATGAAGAACATGCAAAACATATATTTCCAATGACACAAATAGAATTTTTCAATAAGTTCAAGGAAAAGCACAAAGAAGTTAAAATGTCCATCAATGCATTTGTGCAACAAAAACCATGGTTTGTTAGACCCATCATTGTTCGTGACACTTCTTATTGTCATTATCATGTGGAATTTGAGTTATATTATGACACCTTTCTTTATTTTGATAAAAAATTATGGGCAAGTTCACCTCCTTCCACAATCCGTGGCTTTATATCGCAAATTCTATGTGAAAGAGAAGGTGATGAATTATTTTACCAAAAAAAATGTGTTGGGTGAAATAAATGCAATCGTTGTGGAAATATTATTTTGTTTAACTCCAAGTATCCTATTGATATGAATGATCAATCTTTGTCCAATATAAAATAAAATTGGAAGAGGTATGAATATATCACTGACACTACTACAAGTTCTTCAAATGTTGTTTCCAAAAGGATTGATTTGAAAGTGGATAAAATATGTGTGATAGATTTTTTGAAGAAGTTTGAGAATGAAATTTATAAATACACCAAGCATTCACATAGATCTCGATGGAAAGACCTACAATTAAAACAATCCTGTGAAGTGTTTCCACCATGGACGATTTTGTCTGTAATTGATTTTGCAGAGAATTACACATTCACTGCACAAAAATAAATACAAAGTGAATATTGTCATTCTGATCAAGTCTCTATACTTGTCCATGTTCTATATAGATATTCTCAACAAATTGTTGATAACATAGAAACCACCAATGACAATCGACATGTTATTAAAGAATATCACTTTTATAGAAGTGATGATCATACACCCAATACACATTATGTACAACATTATTTTGATAAATTTTATGATTCATTGAAAAACCATGTGATCAGATTTGATTGACATTGGATATGGTCATATGGATGTGTAGGTCAACTCAAATCTTCACGATCATTCTATTGGTTGTGTCATCTTCACAAGAAATCACATATTACACATTATTGGAACTTTTTTTAGACTGGTCATGGAAAATGAGAGCATGACGGTGTAGGGGCATGTGTAAAAGAGAACTTCAAAGGTATGAGAATCTACTTATCAAGTTATTGAATGGTGCAAACTGGCGCTAAGCCATGAAAATAATCTGTCAAAGGATGTGCGCATGTGTGCTATATATATGATGTACACATGTTATTTTTATTTGCATTAAAAAATATGATTTTCAATCTTGTTCAATAGAGAAAGTTAATAAGTTCTTGTCTTTAACATGTATATTATTGAAATTTCATATTTATATTTAAATAAATTAGTCTTGAACCGTGTGCAGTTTTTTTTGGCATATTGGCATCCAAGATGTAGATAGATCAATCCCATATGAGGCTAGTACAATACATGGGACTCGAAAATTGCAATCAATTAAAACAAAACCCTTCCAAAATGTGTTTGCATTTGATAGAAGAAATGAATCTTCTTTTTGTTCAGTTTTCATAGAGGACACAAAATCCACAGGGATTTGTGAAAATGAAACTCAGAAATATGGTAAAGCTTGGAGACACACCAAAATTAATACAATGGGGAAAATGGCACTTGCAAACTTAGAGGAGATTGAATCAAATGAAACTATAGTGTCAATTAATGGAAATAGAGTTTCTGATCTTGTTAGAGAAGGTAATTTATGTTTCAATTGTTCAAACATATTTGTTATGCTTAAACAGTGTAGATTTACATCTACTAGATATATAAATTTATATATAGTACAATTGTGTGCATGTGTGTTGATCTAACGAGAACTTCTTGTTGGAACATGACAAGTTATTTGCAGGAGATGTCTTTGTTGTGGTTTCACCTGTAGACAACGATGAAAACATTAAGTATTATTTGATGTGATGCATAGAAGGAAATATGAAATTGTGAGAAGATTTTGATGATAACGGTTTTATATATGAAAGAAGATCCATCATATTAAAATGCTATTTTTTTCAAGAAACCCATCAAACCAATAGTCATGTATGTGCAACACGCATAAAGTTAATAAAGGTATGTGCAACATGCATAAAGTTAATAAAGGTATGTGCAACACGCATAAAGTTAATAGAGGTTCAATCAAGGAAAATATAAAAAGTTAGAACATGGAAAATGTCAAAAGTCGATCATGAACGAATAATTGAAGATGACATAACATTACGATTTTTTTAAACAATTGACATTATATAATTTTTTAATTTGCATGAAGTACACGTATATATGGATATGTAGGATTCTAGAATCATCTTGTTTGGTTTATTTTTGTGGTCCATTCAAATAAGGTTATTTTTTATTAATTGTAACTTACTGAGCTTTATTTACAATTTTGCACATAAAACTAGATCTCAATTGGTGAATTCAATTATTAAATATTTGAGTCCCCATATGTCCTCAAGACCACTTAAGGAAGCTCAAGAAGCTCAATAATGGTTATAATGTCATACTATAAACATAATTAATTTTCTCATAAAACCCTTAGGCATCTATTAGATTGAAATGGTATAATATGCAAATAAACTTTCAAAGAATTGAATGCCTACTTGACTCAACATACACTCAAGTCCAATGCACTAGGAAGCTAAAAAATGGTTATAATGTCATATACTATAAACATAATTTAACCCCTAGGCATCTATCACATTGAAATGGTATAATATGCAAATAAACTTTTAGACAATTGAATGCGTACAACTCAACATAGACTTGTGATAAAACAAGGTGTATCATGAAACTTTATATTCCCCTCCTATACCTATAACAACTCATTCACCTTTAATATATGAAGCCCTGGAAACAAGTACATGTCATATCATATATATTCATATATATTCAGTGCATGTAAAACTATACGAAAGATAAACTCGTTGATTTAGTTGTCATGTGATGTTGTAAAAGTTTCAATCCTTGTGTCCATGTATTTCTTCTTTACTATATAATATTACTTTTTGTCAAGCCCATGACCATAGGTAATGGTTGAGACATTTACTCGTAGATCAAATTCACACTAATGTTTATAATCATGACCAATGCTTAACTAATTCTCATTTGATTTTAGACACCAAAGCATGCTTTGAGATTTAATATATTCATTGACATCTTACCCATAAATCACTTTGTTAGAGATGTAATTATTAATAGAGCTCACTAAACCTACTTAACTAATTCCCATTAGATTTTAAACACCAAAACATGCTTTGAGCTAAGATGTGTCATATCATATCTATTCACATGTAAAACTATAAGAAAGATAAACTCTTTGATT
>ML778052.1:488126-498825 GCA_009831015.1 Picea engelmannii | reverse complement strand
AAATTTTTGCAAGTATAACAATGACCAAGAAAGAAATTTTGATACCTTGAAGTAAGTGGGCTTCTTTGTGATGTAGTCCATCTGGGTTCATGATCTATTCTTCTGTAGTTTCCTTCATACTGATTGAAGCTTCTTTGATTCCTCAAGGTAGGAGGTCTTCTTGGATATTCATATCTTTTGTAATGATTCCTTCTTTCTGGTATCCTGGTCCACTTCTCATCAACTGTCTGTGTAGCTCTTTCTTCAACCTTCTTGTTGGTATTTGCATCTTCTTTGTATGAAGTTTCACCCATGCATCCAAGATGTGTTAAGTCTTTTGGCACTTGAGAGTTTCTTAAGATCTTCCTCAATGAGACAACTTCTTGTTCAAGTTTCTCACAATCTTCTTCTTTCTTTATCATTTGGACCTTCTTTACTTATGCTATTCTTCTTGCTTCTTCGAGTAGAATTTTCAAGGAAATGGTTTTTTCTCTTAGTTTTTGAAAGTCTTTTAATTGTTTCTTTAAGCTTACAACTGTCTTTTCACAACTAACCAATTCACTTCTTAGTTTTATTTGCGTGTCTTTGAGCTTGCTATTTTCAATCTCAACATGCTTCAATTTTTTAAGATTCTCGTCTTCTTGTTGAATAATTTTTTCTTTGTGATTTTCTTCTTCTTCATTGGAATTTTCTTCTTCAGTGTCATTTCTTTCAATCCTTGGATGAGGACATTCAAATTCAACGTGACATACTCCTTCACAATTAAAGCAAAAGAACTGACCTCTATTTTCTTCTTTGAAATATGAGATGTTGTAATCTTCTTCTTCTTCTTCTTCTTCCCTTGCATAAAGTTCTTGTAGATTGTCCCAAAGATGTTTTGCTAATGCACATGATCCCACCTTGGATTTCACTTAATCTATCAATCCATCCAGGATGGTATCTATTTCCAGTTTGTTGTTCCTTTTTGCTTCCTTCTGAGCTGCAGTCTTTGGTTTCTTCGAAGCATTGTATTCTAAAGCAAATGAGATCCAAACATCTTCCCCAAGATCTTTCAAGTAAGTTTCCATTCTATTTTTCCAATATTCAAAATTGCTTCCATCAAATGGTGGAATCCCATTTGGAATGTTTCCTTCCATTTCTATATAGGATCTTCCTTCCAGAGGTTAAATTGTACTGAAGGTAACCCGCTCTGATACCAAATGTTGATACTGAGAGGGGGGTGAATCCGTATCAAGTATAATTTAAAAACCTTTTTCAACTTATACTTAAACCATTCAATTATATCCAATGAGAAATAATCAATAGTATAAGAGTTACACCAATACACCACAATACACCATGCACAATATACGAGAAATAATCAATAGTTTTTGTTCAAGGAGAGTAATGACTTCCAAAGGTAGCTATAGCTTCCAAATATAAAGGGAGGGATAAACCTCCAAGAGGAAGATACAATCCTCCAATATCAAGAGATATTTGAACTCTCCATCCTTGTCCCTTCCTTCCACCCAAGAATATATGAGAGATAATAAAACTTTACATTAAATCATCACCATCAGCCAATCATCACATAGAATCTGATAATGCTTTTTGAGACTTCTTCAATTTTTGCAATTCTTCAATTCTTGGAGTACTTTGATCCTGTAGGTAATATTACGCAATGTATTCTCTGAAACTCCTCCAATTTTCACTCCTTGAATCCTCCCCAAAAAGAGGTTATACAAAGAATGGTAGACTTTATTCAATTCTGGTCTGTTCAGAAGACCCAACTTGTACAGCATGCCCCGCGCTCAATATTTAACATCCAATTTTTAAACTCACACAAAAGAAACCACATTATTTAATATTTCCAATGGAAGTGGTCCAACTTCATTTGGATTTTGTATGAAGAATTTATGATTGTTTTATCCAGAACACCTGTTTATTGACTAGCTTCAGGACTGGTCACAAACCCTATCTTCCACAGAGTGTATCTCCATAATTATAGTGAATAAAGAGTTGAAATTTTTACTAGAGGTACCTTGATATGTCTTATCAATAACATAGCGATTTCACCATCTGAATCATTCTAGAAAAAATGTTATAGCAAAAATGGTAAGATGACCTGAAAATAACATACCTTAGAACACATCACCAAAAGACTTCATCCTCCCTTGAAATCTGGCCTTCTTTTCTTTCTTCTTCCCTCTAAAATTCGACTTGTATCAAATGAATGTATAATTATTTTTATTTATACCATTTATGTCACTTCCTTTTAACATTAGTGCCGACCTGACACTTTCTTATTTTGTAATTATTTTCTGTAATTATCTTCAAGGCCTACATGTACAATTCACTTTGTCATCTTCAAAAATTCATTTCTCCTCAACCATGAGGATTCACGTGACGTGCCACATACCACCAAAAACAACATGATGTATACTATCCATCCATGGGTGTTGTATCTACATGTGCATTTTCCTTCATGTCCAAATACCTTCATCAATCTTGCGGTCCAAAACCCATGACTAGGGTTGACATCAATGACAACAACCAATCTTCCAACAAACATGCTTTGAGCTAAGATATGTCATATTCAATATATATTTACATGTAAAACTATAATAAAGATAAATTCATTGATTTAGTTATCATGTGATGATGTAAAAGATTCAATCCTTGTGCTCATGTATTTCACCTTTAGTATATAATATTACTCTTTATCAAACCCATGACCATAGGTGATGGTTGAGCCATTTACTCCTATCAGATTCACACTAATGGTGACCAATACTTAACTAATTAGGTAATGGTTGAGATATTCACTCCTATATAAAATTCACACTAATGTTTATAATCATGACCAATACTTAACTAATTCTCATTTGATTTTAGACACCAAAACATGGTTTGAGATTTAAAATATTCATTGACTTCTTACCCATAAATCACTTTGTTGGATATGTAATTTTTAATAGCACTAAACCTACTTAACTAATTCTCATTAGATTTTAAACACCAAAACATTCTTTGAGCTAAGATATGTCATATTGAATATATATTCACATGTAAAACTATAAGAAAGATAAACTCGTTGATTTAGTTTTCATGTGATGTTTTAAAAGATTAAATCCTTATGTCCATGTATTTCACCTTTACTATATAAATTACTCTTTATCAAACCGATGACCATAGGTAATGTGTAACAAACCCTTTGTTACTAAAACAAATAGTGAACTTACAAAAGAGGTAAATTTTTGCTTTTTGAAACAAACAAACATTATGACAAGTGACATGCATCACCACACATTTTAATAACTACACAATCAATTTCATCACAGTCAACTGAAGGCAACGTCACTATTATTCAATCAACCATATCTCATAAAGATAACATAAGGAAGCTACCCGCCCAACCTATCCTCCATGGTTAGGACCTGCAAGACACATAAGAAATGCTCAAGTCCAGGATTCATCTAATTTATTTTGACCACTTAAGGTCTCAGGACTGACGAATTTTCTGAGGAACAAGGAGGTATATAAATCCCCTTAATCCAATCATAAACCACAATTCAATACTAGAGTTTAATAGTAAGGTATGTTATCATAACACAATCAATCTCATTAATAAAAATAGGTAAAGCAATTAGCACTACATCTACGCAAGGAATGAACAATGACATTTCATCAATAATTGCTTATTGTCTATGCTAGTTCTAAAAATTTTTAACTCGTAACGCAACACAATAAACAATATCTTAAGAATCTATCTCTTTTAAGGATGCGCCACTTGCGCCTTAAAAAATTTGATCTAAAGTACAAATATTCAATTATAAGGAATTCAATAAATTCATTTAGCCGCTCGCTATTTAATCATTACCATAACTTATTAGTGTCTTGACATTCATACGAATCCTAGCTACAAATAGCTCAAGTCAATTTCTTATCTAATTAATGAATTCCATACTAATTTTATTGATGACAATCATAAATATTTAATTCATTTAATTAGATTAAAAATATAATTGAGCTAATAACAATATAACCTTAAAGAATTCACTTAATTAAAGATATCAATCGTTTAATACATCAATGATAACTCAACCAAATAATACTTGAACATATTGTTCCTTTCCATTTTAATTTAATCTTCATAAGTAATTATAATATGGATATTCTTGTACCTAAATTGTAGAGTGATACAAACATTTCAATCCAAAAATTTAATCATCAATCCAATCTACTTTAGTTGTAGGTAGACCTTAAATTAAATTTTCAAGACTTGGAACATTATTTATTAATGTCACCTAAATTATTAGCCTTTAACAACCCAAGAATCCTTATGATAATATAATCATAAGGCTAGGAACCCTTCTTTATAGTAGTCTCACAAATCATATTCTATCCAACGATTAGTACTTATTAATAAAATAGTGCAATAAGAAGTAAAATTAGAACTACCCAACATACTTACTAAAATTTAATTACTAATTTACAAAAGAATTAATTTTATCTAGGCTTACAATATTTAATCCCCATCCCAAATTCACGTGAGAGTAAGGACAATACCGTGAAAAGGGAATTCTTTAATCAAAGAAAGGGATCAGTAAAAACTTAAAATAAGGATATCATTGTTTTCTTATTGGCGCTAAAAACTTCATCCTTGTCAATTAGATTTTGGATCGAGAGGGAGGAGTTTAGTTTGACAAGTCACTGATCATAATCGACCACCATTTTAAATATAAGAGTTACAAAAACAAGGATAGTGGAACAAGGATATTGTTATAACCCTAATTTGCACCAGACATGCTTACCTGGCATCAGGCCATCTCAAATTCCTTCTTTGCAAAAACACTGCTGAACAACTCTTCTTAAAAGCACTTGTTATAAAGTCCCATGTGCCCTGCTCTATTACTGCACTCGTGTACATGCCCGCTGACCCAAAATAGCCCGCGTGTACCTACAAAAACATGAAAAAAGGAAAGTTGTCGACGGAACACAGAGCTTTGGGTGAGTTAACTAAACATTCTGGCCATGCATGGACGAGGGTTCGTCCAAATACCTAGCTTCTTCTAGCCCATAAAAGAAGGGTTAGGGGTCCCATTTGGAGGAGTAGAATCATAGTAAAGAAACTATACCCGATTGTACATTCCCTTTGTCCCAACCCTTTAGTCGTCCTTGTGCAAAGAGAAAGATAGAGCAAAGAAGTTGGAGGACAGTTGAAGAGAATCCCAAGACTAGGTTCGTGGAGTAGCGGACGGCTTCATCATTGTAAGTTGATTTGTTGAAGTTAATAATAAAGAAATACTTTTCCCGTCCCACCATATGAGGTTTTCATGGTTTATTGCATACTTGTTTATTGAATCTCTAACCCATTAATCTATATATCAAATGCATGTGGAGTTTGTTGTTTGTTTTGTGTGAATGCAGGTCAGCCTTGGGAGGAGAGATGTAATCAAAAAGTGATCAAGCATAAGGAAGGATCTACATCAAACACTCGAAATAAGGTATGCTCACTTGATCTTCTTAACTACGTATTTGCTTAAGAATAATGGGGACTAGGTTTGGGACGACGATAGAAAGTAGAAATATTTTAGGTCTTTTCGACATGAATAATTTAACCCTAAGTTCTAGTCCATAGAGGGATTTCCCACTCACAATAGAATTGGGGACCATATTGGGGACATCTCTAGGGTTCCTGGGAATTTTTTTATTTTTTGGGGGTATTTTTAAGAACTGGTTTCATTTTCCTGTTTTTAAAGTTTCTGCAAAAGTCTGAGCTAACAGAGATTCTGGTCTTCCATACCAGTTATCTATGTTTCTTTGCTTGGCTGTATTTTTTTTTTCCAAGACCCACAGAGGTACACGCGGCCTTTATAAGGTCTGCATGCGTGTACCCATGCCCTACACTCTCACAACACATGTGTACATGCTAGATGAGGAGGTGACAATCGCGTCTATGATTCTAGAAAATTTCTTTTAAAGAGGCAGTCATCCTCTTCCCTATCAGAATTAGTCTTTCTCAGGGGTTTTATGGAACTCTTTCTAGTCTTTGTTGTTTATATTCTATAGCTTTGGTTTCACCTTGGATTGGTTTTTTCTATGAAGTTTTCTTTGAATTGTTTTCTTTTTCTGTTAAAGTAAGTGTTTGAGTCTTCAAGAGATTCTGGTTCTCAGTACCAGCAGTCTTTGCCTGGGATGGCTTTCTTGGATTTTTATTTGTTTCAGAGTTTCAGATATACACGCGGCCTGTATAAGGCCAACACATGTGTACATGCGCTCTGACTTTACATAGCTCGCGTGCACACGCTTGCTGTGAAACTGTTAGCAGTGTGCCTGTGGAGAGAATTTTTGTTGAAGGTAAGGCAGTCATCCCATCTTTTGACGAGAATTATACCTCTTAGGTTTGGTTCTCTGTCATAGCAGTTAGTAACTTGGGTTTGATCACAACAATAGATTGCTTTTTCATTAAAAGATTTATTTTGTTTCTTAGTTTTTTTAACTTATTTTTAGCTTGAAATTTTAAGAAAAATGAGTTGCATTTTGAAAAACAATTCCTCTTCATGGCCGAGGGGGCCATGAATCGTGCATTCATCAGTTTGTTTTAGAATCTTTTGTTATTTATGTTTTGATTGGAAGAAAATATTAAAAAAATAGTTTGTTAAATCTCTTTCTTTCCTGGCATTTTCTTTGCATTGTTATTTGAAAAAGAAAAGAAATTAGCATAGTGTTGTGTTTTCTTCTCATCTTAAAAGCATTTTGAAAAAAAAAAATAATATATATATATATATATATATAATCATTCTTTGCCAGTGTTCATGTAAGTTTCATCATTTTTTTCGCAAGAGTCTTAACACCATAAGTTGCACTACCGTACCCTTTTGAGTAAATCAAGCCAGTAAAAAGAAAGCTAATTAAAATCAACTAGACTTTATGTTTTATAGGGTTCATCAACTAGTCTTGGCTAGAGCCTTGATTTAGGTTGGAGAGGAAACTCTTCAAGGCTGCAAAACATACATAAGATTCTGTGATAGGGAGTTTCAAAGTCCAGTATTGTGAAAGTTATTTGGGACCCCCCTCTAACACAGGGGATAAACATGAGGTCATGTGCAGAAAGGTAGCGGAGATAACCCCTCCAAAGTTGGACCAATCGTAGTGGAGAACACATATAAAGGGCTTGTCTTGGGATTCCATCGATTTCATTTGCCATGGAGCTTCGTGGGTCTCAAATCCGTTCGAGGTCCTCAGTTGTCTTCTGAACCACTTGCCTTCGATACCCTTGATAGGTTTCAGGTTCGATACCCTGCTCATTCTGGTCTACCCGACTTTCGACTGTACCCACCTGGTGACTATTCACGCACTGGCAACTTAGTTGACTATCTTTTTTAGAGACATACACAGGTGACTACAGGGGTATACCATGGTACCTAGGATAGACATTGGGCCACACTTTGCAGAGTATACCCAGAGGTTGCTTCCGTATTCGAGTTTCACTTGCACCGGTAAGTTTCTCTAGTGTTGGTTGTTGTAACTGTTCTTTCAACTAGTTAGTCGTTTGCTTGATTTTCCTTTAGGAACTTTTAGAGTGTGCTCTGTGCTCCCTAGTTTTCCATAGTGAGTTAGTCACTTGTGGATTTGGGTATCTAACCTAGGGTGGTAGACCACCCACTCCGCCAGTCGTGAGGACTTTTTGGTCTTCCGCTTAGAAACGTGGAGCCGCCTCTTTATAGGCGTTGTTTTGATAACACTAGTTCTTCAGAGTCAGTGTGTGAGACTTTTACGGACTTGAACGATCTCGCAAAGGGAGAACCTATGCATAAGATATTCATGGCTAAAGTTCCCAATGATACCAACCAAGGAACCCCTTCGCAAGGGGATTCTTGTGCTTTTCCTTTCTTCTAAAACGTGGGCATCCCTTTGATGGCCACTTTGTACATTCCTGGGTTGAATGTGGGATTAGCGGTTTGGTTGGGTACCATTCCAAATATCCCAAATGATCTTTACGCTTCTCAGTTAATAACTTTATGTCATGAGCACCCTGTTGACATTTCTTCATTAGCAAAATCTTCTCCACATCCTTCTCCCGCCTCTGGTGAAAGTACAGTTCCTAGTAACTGGAAGTCTAAACGAAATAGAAAGAGGAAGAATAGGAAGAAGAACTCACCAACCTCTGTGAGTCATGTTGGAGATAGGTCGACAACCTCTGCAAGTCATGTTAAATACCAGCACCCAGCCTCTGCAAGTTATGCTGGGGGAAATCACCCACCCTCTACAAGTCATGCTGGGGGAAAAAGTCAGTCCCTGCTAGTCATACTGGCAATAGGTCTGTAGCCTCTGCAATTCATGTTATTGACCCATCACCATGTTGGCATGTTTACAAGAAGAGTGTGATTGTCATTGATGGCAAGAACAAAAACAACGATGACAAACAGGTAGACAAGGAAGATCAACAGACAGGCAGGCAAGGAAGAACAACAACGATCGAAAGGTAAGATCGAAGCATTGATCAGACTCCATTTCAGAGTTTTGGCTATCGAGATTTTGGATACCGGGAGTTGGAGATGTCAAGGACCCTCACGACAGGAGTCCGGAAGTGGAGAAATGAGAAACCCCGATGTGATGTTGGTCTGACTCCATTTCGGAGTTTCGACTACCGAGATTTTGGATACAGGGAGTTGAAGTGTCAAAACACTTCACCACAAAAGTCTCGGAATCACGAAATGTGAAACACAAAAATCCTAAAAGCAGGAGATAGTTTCAGATACCGGGATTTCGAATACCGAGAGTTGGGGATGTCAAGAAATCTTACTACAGGAGTCCCGAAGTTGGGAAACCCGAAGTTGCAAAATGCAAAATTGTGAAATGTCAAAGACTCCATATCGGAGGTTCGGATACCGGGAGTTGGAGATTTCAAGAACTCTCACGACAGGAATCCCAAAGTTGCAAAGTGAGGAAAGTCGAAAAGTTGAGTGGACTCCATTTCGGAGTTTCGCAGACTGGGAGGTGGAGTTGTCAAGAACTCTCACGTCAAGAATGCCAAAATTGCGATGTGCAAAATCAGGAAGAGATCTAGACCGTCGAATCATCTAGAGTGTGGACCATTGATCTGACTCCATTTTGGAGCTTTGGATACCGAGAGTTGGAAGAGTCAAGTGACGAGACTCTTCATCACAAGAGTCCCGAAGCGGCGAAACGCCGAAATCCTGAATCAGGTACAAGGAAGGCCCATGAAGTGTCGAATTCACAATAAGATCTGGACCATTGGGTCCATAGGACATGTGACGACAGATCGTCATTTTGCTGACTGGAAATTCAAAGGAACGGGGTTCCCTAACCTTTCGAACTCGCAACAGGAATTCGCGACATGTAAAATCGCGAAAGGCCGAAATGCGAAATGCCAAAATGATTGGAGGTAGTGAAACCAAGCTCCATTTCAGAGCTTCAAATACCAGGACATGGAGCATCAAGAACTCATCGCCACAGGAATGCGGAAGTGCCAAAAAGTGAAATCCCGAAAGCACTATATGGATAAGCACTTGGTCACCTCTCGTAGTCACATGGTTGAAGAGCTGTAGAGAAAAGCTTGAAGCAGCAAGCTCCTTTTTTGGAGTTTCGGAGATCGTGACTTGGAGAGTCGAGATGCCACACAACAAGATTGCCGAAATGAAGAAATGCGAAACACATTTTGGCTCAGCCTGTGGTCACAGCCATTGGTCACATCGGTGGAAGATGGAGGAAGGAGCTAGTGCAGACAAGCTCCATTTTGGAGTTTCAGGGATCGAGACATGGAGAGTAATGAAATATTTACCACGGGGATCCCGAAATGTCGAAGTATGAAATGGAGAAATGAGCGCAAGATTCAATGAAGTCAATTCAACGATGCAGATGAATTTGAATAAGATCGGAGGGCTACTGTTGCACTTCACAATGTAACTGCTAGAAACAAATGATGGTTTCTGCCAGAGGATGAGCTCATCTATGAAAGAGAAGATGAAGAGTCTCAACTACCAGAGAAGTTGAGGAATCTCGATATAACACCTAGTGATGATGGATGCGTGGGTGAAACCACCAGAGAAGCTGAAGAGTTACCATGATGATCAGGCAGAGCACTCACAATGAGTAGGAGATGTATAACAGAGAGAGACAACATGGCACATAGGATATGGGATAGATATGGAAGAGTGAAGTGGAGAAAACACCCGATGTGGAGGAGATTGGGGTGGAGAGGGTGCAAGAGCAAGAAGAAGATTGCATGCACAAGGTGCACAGAGACTATAAGAATGTTGAACAAAGAAGAAATGGGGGTGGTTGTTAGGTGTGATTGAGGTGTGAAGAAAGAGGCAGAGAGCAGTAGCAGAAATGTATAGAAGGGGAATGGTGCATTGAAGGGACATGGCGCAGAGAGCATAAAAGGAAAAAGAACAGAAATCACAAGGAGTGTGCATAAGACACTGATGCAGACAGAGCAGCACAGTGTAGAAGAACAGTGATGAGACCGGTAAGCCATTGAAGAACTTTATATTGCTGTAATAAGTCTAATAGAAAAGATTTATATTTCAGGGTGGTAGGGAGGTGCTAGGGAGGATTGTTGTCCTCATAGGTTCAAGTGGGTTCTTGAACAAAGGGAGTTGTAGCTTCCATCTGGTTGCAGCCAGAGAAACCAGGGTGGCAGGGTGGTGCAAGGGAGAACTGTTGTTCTCTATTATACAGGTTGGTGCCTGTGTGACTGGAAGTTGGTGCT
>ML778052.1:473116-488076 GCA_009831015.1 Picea engelmannii | reverse complement strand
GAACCTACATAATGGCTTTAGGTGCAGATGTCTGGGATGTGGTAGATACTGGTTATGTAAAGCCAGTTGTACTAGCTAATAAGGATGACAAGCTAGAATTTAGCTTCAACGCTAAGGCTATGAATGTTATCTTGAGTGGGCTTTCAGAAGCAAAATTCGTAAAATTTATGCACCGAGGAACTGCCAAAGAAATGTGGGACAAACTCATTAGCAGATATGAAGGTAATGAGAAGGTAAAGGACACCAAGATTCAAACCTACAGAATACAGTTTGAACAGCTGAAGATGAAAGAAGATGAAACTATTGGAAAATACTTTATGAGAGTAGAAGAAATGGTAAATGTAATGAAAGAACTTGGTGAAAAAATTCAGGAACCTTCTTTAGTTCAAAAAATATTGAGATCTCTCCCAGATAGGTTCAATCCGAAGGTCTCTGCTATAGAAGAACTTAATGATCTAAAAACCTTGGAGATTGATCAACTTCTAGGAACATTGACTTCATATGAAATGAGAATAGTTAAAGATAAACCCACCTCCAAAGAAGCATCATTTAAGGCAGACAAGAATGAGGATTCTGAGCCCGATGAAATTGAAGCAAAATTTGTGAAGGGACTGAAGAAGGGATCAGGCAAATACAAAGGTAAACTACCTTTCAAATGTTTCAACTGTGGTAGGATAGGTCATTTTGCAAATAAATGTCCCCACAAAAGAAAGGATCAGACATGTGATGATGAGGAGAAGCACAAACATAGAAATTTCTTTAAAGAGAATAACTTTAAGAAGAAAAGTCTTTGCGTAAACAATGATGATGATCCTTCAGATGATGAAGACAGTGACTCCTCTATTGAAGATAAACTAAATGACTTCTTACTTATGGCCAAAGAGGATTATGATAATAAAAGAACAGGAAGTGATGCTAATGAAGAAGAAGTTGTGGTTGACATGGAAGGAGAACTGATCAGTGCACTAGAAGAGATTGACAGACTAAGAATTAAGAACAGAAAGCAAAGACAATTGTTGATACAGTTATAGAAAGACAATAAAGAACCTGATGAAGACCTTGTCCTACTAAAAGTGAATTAGAAGAGGCAAAGAAAATCGAAGACATTCTAAAACGACAGTTATCAGAAAAGAAGGCAAGATGTGAAGCCCTAGAACAACAAGTAGTGAAAACTAGGAAAGAGATGGAGAAGTTTCAAGCCTTGTATAATCAGAATTTGTCAAGTATCAAAGCCTCAGAAGGATTATCCACCATTCTAAATTAGCAAAGGAATCCAAAGATGAAAACTGGTTTGGGTTATGAAGAGGGATCAAGTAGTGGTAAGCCAAGAAACGAAGAACCCATCAAGTTTGTCAAATCTACAACCAATGACAACAACAAACCTACAGAAACAAAGGAAGACAACCAGCCACCCAGGACGAGTAAAGAAAAAGGTGCCAGGACTGAATCTGTAGAACAAAGAAATAGTGCACTCCCTGCTAAAAGACGTCAACAGCATGGAAGAAATCGATTTGCTCAAAGAAGACAACCATTTTCCAAGTACAAAGAATTTTTCTATGGCTACTATTTTTATTGTTCTAACTTTGGTCACAAAGCTGTAAATTGTTCCTTAAGACTTAGACATGAGCAATTAATATTTCAAAGGAATAAATACTTGCCACAACAAAGAATGATACAGCCAAGTAACAAACCTTCACAGATTGCAAATTTCCAAATTAAGTTTAGAGACATGCAACTAAGGAGGTCGAGAAATAATCAACAGTCAATAAGTAGAACAATGCTGCAACAATAATTTTGATGTATTGAACAATGATATTGAATGCTACATCTTTCATAACTATGGACATAAATCTGTTGACTGTCGATTAAGGAACTATGAACCAGATTTGAATTCCCCTGCTGAAAATGTCAAGGTGTGGAAGAAGAAAGAAAGTGACAAGTGTGGATTAGTGTTGTCAGCTCAAAGAAAAATGAACCCTTTGTATATAGACAGTGGATGCTCCAAACATATGATGGGAGACAAATGTAATTTCCTATCTCTAAGTGGAAGCAAATCAGGAAACGTAACCTTTGGAAATGATTCTCCAGGTAAAATAAAGGGTAAAGGGATGGTGAGTTTAAGTAACGGAAAAGGAAAATCCCAAGATGTTCTACTTGTAGATGGGATGAAACATAATCTTCTCAGTGTAAGTCAAATTTGTGATAGAGGATGTGAAGTGGTGTTCACATCCAAGGACTGCAAGATAAAGTCTGTAAACTCAGGACAAGTGGTGGCCAAAGGCATAAGAACAGAAAATAATGTATATGTGTTGAAAGAAAATAGAGAAGAGTGTCATCTAAGAAAACATGATGAAAGTTGGTTATGGCATAGGAGACTTGGACATCTAAACTTTGACCACTTAATCAAACTCAAAAATCTTGAGGCAGTAAAATATCTTCCGAGAATATCAAAGCCCCAAGATTCAATGTGTAAACCCTACCAAGTAGGAAAGCTAACTAGGACATAGTTTAATTCCAAGAGCTTTACTTCAACAAAGAAACCACTCCAACTAGTTCATATGGATTTATGTGGACCATCAAGACAGGAAGGCATAGGGAAAGAAATCTACTTCATGTTGATTATTGATGATTACTCCAGACTTACTTGGGTTGCCTTTCTCAAGGAAAAAGTTGAATGTTTTCAGAAGTTTAAAATATTTAAGGCTTTAACCGAGACTCAAATAGGCAAGAGGTTAAAGTCAGTAAGATCATATCAAGGAGGAGAGTTTATGTCAAGTGACTTCAAGGAATTCTGTGATAATCATGGGATCAAGAGAGAATACACCATCCCAAGAACTCCACAACAAAATGGAGTAGTTGAGAGGCAAAATAGAACAGTGCAGGAAATGGCCAAGTCAATGATGAATGAGAAGAACATTGGTCAAATCTACTGGGTAGAAGAAATACACACAGCGATCCATGTTCTTAAAAAATCCCACCTCAGACCACAAAGTGACAAGACACCTTATGAACTGTGGTATGGGAGACCTGCTTCAATTAAACACTTCAAAGTCTTTGGGAGTAAATGTTACATAAAGAATAATTATGAGAACCTTGGAAAATATGATGACAGGACTGATGAAGGTATCTTCTTAGGGTATGCTACAAACAACAAAGGATACAAATGCTATAATAAGAGGCTGCATAAAATGGTTGACTTTATTGACGTAAAAGTTGATGAGGGAATCCCAGAAAGAGAGGTGTACAGTAATGAGTCTTCTACAAAAGACACAATTAAAGATGAAGATGAACAGGTCCAAGAATCAGAAAATGAAGACTCTAAATCAGATGAAGACACAGATACTCAAACAGACTCAAATCAGCAAACAACTTCAAATTCCTCCTCCAAAATCACTCAAAAGAATCATCCTGCAAGTCAAATAATTGGTGAAAAAGACAAAGGTGTACAAACCAGGAGAAAGCTAATAAAAAACACCGAACAATCACATATAGCTTTCATATCCATGCTGGAACCCAAGAATTTTAATGAAGCTAGAAAAGATGACCATTGGGTTAAAGCAATGAATGATGAACTTGATCAGATTGAGAAAAACAATACGTGGGAGATGGTTCATAGACCTGAAGGTAAAAATGTCATTGGCTGCAAATGGATCTTTAAGAATAAGTTGACTGAGCAAGGACAAGTTGTCAGAAACAAAGCAAGATTGGTCTGTAAAGGGTATGCTCAGATAGAAGGACTGGATTTTGATGAAACATTTGCGCCCGTAGAAAGATTAGAAGCTATCAGAATGTTTCTTGTCTATGCTTGTCATAAAAGGTTTAAAGTCTATCAAATGGATGTCAAGTCAGCTTTTCTAAATGGAGATTTAAGTGAAGAAGTCTATATGGAACAACCAGAGGGTTTTGAACTGTCTGATAATCTTGACTTAGTATGCAAGCTGAAGAAAGATTTATATGGGTTAAAACAAACCCCTCAATCTTGGTATCACAAACTGGATACATATCTCAAAGACAAAGGGTTCAAGAGAGGAACAATTGATAACAATCTGTATATCAAAACAAAGGATAATGATCTACTCATCGTATTGGTCTATGTAGATGACATCATCTTCGGATGTAATAAGGATTCGTTGGTACAATGGTTTGCTTATGCCATGGAGTCAGAGTTTGAAATGTCTATGATAGGTTAACTGTCATTTTTTCTTGGTCTGCAAATTACTCAGAGGTATGAAGGGATGTTCATTTCTCAAGAAAAATATCTAAGAGAAATGTTGAAAAGATTTCAAATGGAAGACTCTAAACCTGTGGGCACACCTATGGTTACTGGATGCAAATTAAGTAAGGATGATGACTCACCTGATGTTGATCAAAGTTCATATAGATCAATGATCGGTAGCCTGTTGTACATCATAGCATCTCGCCCAGACATAATGCATGAAGTTGGAATGGTAGGAAGATATCAGTCTGCACCTAAACAGAGTCACTTGCTAGTTTTCAAAAGGATATTCAGATATTTGAAAGAAACAATGACTTATGGTCTGTGGTATCCCAGAAATCAGAATTTTCAGTTAACTGCTTATTCAGATGCAGATTGGGAAAACTGTGTTGATGAGAGAAAAAGCACCAATGGAGAAGCATTCTTCCTGGGTGACTCATTAGTAGCATGGTTTAGTAAAAAGAAAGGTTCCATTTCTTTATCAACTACAAAGGCAGAGTAAATTGTTGTTGCTACCTATTGCACTCATATATTATGGATGATTCAGACACTTGCTGTCTTGGAGGTAAAATACGTTGCATCGATCCCAATCCATTGTGATAACAATAGTGCCATCAGTGTGTCCACGAATCCTATATTCCACTCCAAGACCAAGCATATTCCCATAAAATACCATTTTTTGAGAGAGTAGGTCACCAATCAGATTGTTCAAGTCCATTACATTCCGAACACAAAACAAATTGCAAACATCTTTACTAAACCCCTAGCCAAGACACCATTTGAATATCTCCGACAGAAGCTGGGTTTCATCCCATCTCACATCTAAGAAAGTCCATCCTGTTAGGGGGAGTTTGTATTGGTTAAACATCTGATACCTCCTAAACATACTGCAAAAGCTCAGGGGGAGTGTGTTTTCTTTGACATTGATGTCAAAGGGGGAGAAAAGGAGTGGTCTGAATCGGATGCTACAGTTAGAGGTCCAAACAGATGAGTACAGCCATTCAGGGTTGCCATCAATGCCAAAGGGGGAGATTGTTGGCATGTTTACAAGAAGAGCGTGCTTGTCATTGATGGAAAGAACAATAACAACGATGACAAATAGGTAGACAAGGAAGATCAACAGACAGGCAAGCAAGGAAGAACAACAATGATCGAAAGGCAAGATTGAAGCATTGATTAGACTCCATTTCGGAGTTTGGGCTACCGGGATTTCAGATACCGAGAGTTGGAGATGTCAAGGACCCTCACGACAGGAGTCCCAAAGCGGTGAAATGCAAAACATCGATGTGATGTTGGTCCGAATCCATTTTGGAGTTTCGGCTACTGGGATTTCGGATATTGGGAGTTGAAGTGTCAAAACACTTCACCACAGGAGTCCCGAAATTGTGAAATGCGAAACACCAAAATCTTGAAAGCAGGAGACAGTTTCGGATACCAAGATTTCAGATGCTGGGAGTTGGGGATGTCAAGAACTCTTACTACAGGAGTCCCGAAGTCACAAAACCTGAAGTCGCGAAATGAGAAATCACAAAATGTCAAAGACTCCGTATCGGAGGTTCGGATACCAAGAGTTGGAGATGTCAAGGACACTCACGAGAAGAATCCTGAAGTTGCGAAGTGCTAAAAGCTGAAAAGTTGAGATGACTCCATTTCGAAGTTTCGCAGACCAAGAGGTGGATTTGTCAAGAACTCTCACGTCAAGAATGTCGAAATCGCGATGTGTGAAATCACAAAGAGATCTAGACCGTCAAATCATCTAGAGTGTGGACTATTGATCCGACTCCATTTCGGAGCTTTGGATACCAGGAGTTGGAAGAGTCAAGTGATGAGACTCTTCATCACAAGAGTCCTAAAGTGGCGAAATGCGAAACATCAAAATCCTGAATCAGGCACAAGGAAGGCCCGTGAAGTGTCAAATTCACGACAAGATTTGGACCGTTGGGTCCATAGGACACATGATGACAGATCGTCATTTCACCAACTGCAAATTCAAAGGAACGGGGTTCCCTAACCTCTCAAACTCGCAACAGGAATTTGAGACATGCAAAATTGCGAAAGGCCGAAATGTGAAATTTCGAAATGATCGGAGCTAGTGCAACCAAGCTTCATTTCGGAGCTTCGGATACCAGGACATGGAGTATCAAGAACTCATCACCAAATAAACGCCAAAGTGCCAAAAAAAGAAATCGTGAAAGCACTATATGGATAAGCGCTCGGTCACCTCTCGTAGTCACATGGTCGAAGAGTTGTAGAGAAAAGCTTGAAGCAGCAAGCTCCTTTTTGGAGTTTCGAAGATCGTGACTTGGAGAGTCAAGATGCCACACAACAGGATTTATGAAATGACGAAATGCGAAACACATTTTGGCTCAGCCTGTGGTCACAACCATTGGTCACATTGATGGAAGATGGAGGAAGGAGCTAGTGTAGACAAGCTCCATTTCGGAGTTTCAGGGATCGGGACATGGAGAGTAACGAAATCTTTACCACGTGGATCCTAAAATGCCGAAGTATGAAATAGAAAAATAAACGCAAGATTCAATGAAGTCAATTCAACGGTGCAAATGAATTTGAATAAGATCAGAGGGCTACTATTTCACTTCACAGTGTAACTACTAGAAACAAATGATGGTTTCTGCCAGAGGATGAGCTCATCTATGACAAAGAATACAAAGAGTCTCAACTGCCAGAGAAGCTGAGGAATCTCGATATAACACCTAGTGATGATGGATGCGTGGGTGAAACTGCCAGAGAAGCTAAAGAGCTACGATGATGATCAGGAAGAGCACTCACAATGAGAAGGAGATGCAGAACAGAGAGAGACAACGTGGCACACAAGAGATGGGATAGTTGTGGAAGAGTGAAGTGGAGAAAACACCCCGATGTGGAGGATATTGGGGTGGAGAGGATGCAAGAACAAGAAGTAGATTGCATGCACAAGGTGCACAGAGACTATAAGAATGTTGAACAAAGAAGAAATGGGGGTGGTTGTTGGGTGTGATTGAGGTGTGAAGAAGGAGGCAGAGAAAAGCAGCAGAAATTTATAGAAGGGGAATGGTGCATTGAAGAGACATGGCGCAGAGAGCATAAAAGGAAAAAGAATAGAAAGCGCAAGGAGTGTGTAGAAGACATTGATGCAGACAGAGAAACGCGGTGTAGTAGAACAGTGATGAGACTGGTAAGCCATTGTAGAACTTTATATCGCTGTAATAAGTCTAATAGAAAAGATTTATATTTCAGGGTGGTAGGGAGGTGCTAGGGAGGATTTTTGTCTTTAGAGTTTCAAGTGGGTGCTTGAACAAAGGGAGTTGTAGCTTCCATCTGGTTGTAGCCAGAGAAACCAGGGTGGCAGGGTGGTGCAAGGGAGAATTGTTGTTCTCTATTATATAGGTTGGTGCCTGTGTGACTGGAAGTTGGTGCTTCCATCCAGTTGGTGCTAGAACACTTAGGGAGTTGGTGCTTCCTTCTAGTGAGTGCTAGAGAAACTAGGGAGTTGGTGCTTCCTTCTAGTAGGTGCTAGAGAAAACAGAGAGTTGGTGCTCTCAACAAGTTGCAGCTTGCAAAACAGAGGTTGAGGCCTCATTATGAGTTGGTTCTCATAAGTATGATAATGTACAGAATGTAAAGAATACTTATCATATAAAGAATAAGAGGTTTTTACCCTTTATGGGTTTCCTCGGGAAATATCTGTCTCTGTGTATTCCTTATGTGTGAATGATGTTGAATGTTCTATTGCTTACTTCTTTGCATTATGGTGATTGTCATTGAATACTTTGTAAAGAATTTAAAATAAGCATAATTGTTTAAGCACGGTAATAACTGATTCACCCCCCCCCCCNTCCAACAAACCTTTGCAAGTCATGTTGGAGATGTGCTACCAACCACTGCCAGTCATGCTGGGGGCATTGATTCTGTTGAGAAACCTAGATGGATAGGACATAAGCCTAAGTTCCCTTGTAAGCTTTGCAAGGGAGATCACCTTACTCATTTATGCCCTGGCATTCCAAAGGTACAAAGATTGTCGTCCCTGTCTGCAAGATATTCTTGAGTCTTCTAAGGTTTCATCACAGTATATTTAGCCATTGGTTAAGCAAGTGGTCATGCCAATGCAGTCATCGGCTGATCCCACTTCTCGTTTGGGGGGCAAGGTGCCTTTAGACCTTGTAGTCTCTCAACCTATTCAACCATTGGTTGAGAAAGTGGTCATGCCGATGCAGTCATCGGCTGATCCCACTCCTCTTTTGGGGGGTGAGGTTCCTTTAGACCTTGTAGTCTCTCGGCCTATTCAACCATTGGTTGAGAAAGTGGTCATGTCGATGTAGTCATCGGTTGATCCCACTCCTCTTTTGGGGGGTGAGGTGCCTTTAGACCATGTAGTCCTGCAACCTATTCAACCATTGGTTGCAAAAGTGGTCATGCCGATGCAGTCATCGGATGATGCCACTCTTCTTTTGGGGAGTGACGTGTCTATCAACTATGTTTTTAGCATTTCTGGTTCAATACTTTTAGAACAAGGGGGCATTCCGCTCGTTTTGAGCACACCCCCTCCAAGACTTAGGATGGTTTCATTTGATTGGAATGACCTTGTTGAGCCTCATCTTCCTTCTACCACACCTTTTCAAATAAGGGTTGAAGTTAATTCAACAAACATTTATCAATGTATTGTGGATGAAGGAGCCTCTGCAAGTATTTTATCCTCCTCGATTTGGAAAGTCTTGGGATCTCCCGAGATTTTGTCTACTTCGCATGAACTTTTGGCTTTTGACAGACGTCCTAGTGAATATTTGGGGGTCCTTCCTCAGTTACCTATATCTTTAGGTGGGAATACTATCCTTGTTGATGTTATAGTGGTGCAAGGCCCGTTAGATTTCAATATGCTTCTCGGGCGTGATTATGTATATGCTATGAATGTTGTGGTGTCTACGCTCTTCCATGTGATGCATTTCCCTCACAATGGAAGCATTGTCACTATCGACCAGCTGGAATCTGATAATCACCATCCTAATTCTGCATTATTTTAGACTACCCCTTTATATGTTCCTAGCGTTCATGTAGACTCTACCCTGCCACGGGTTAATTATGTGGCATCTTATCCTCGATGTTCAATTGCTTCTGAGCAAGAACCTGTGAAATCATGTTTGCCTTCCCGAGACTTGGTCTCAGCAATTGATCCTTTGGTTTACCCAATGGGGGCATGGGAGCCCTTGCTTCCCCCTCTTGGTCCAAGTAATCTTGAGTCTCCTTCTAAGTCTGATCTCATTGTTTGTAGATCCTCAAGCCCTCATGCTTGTGATTCTTTGTTGATAGAATCCACCAGTCCTAGCCAAAACCTCCATCGTCATATGGAGTATGGTCATTTTACTTCACCCTTTAGGACTATTGACCCTCATTTGTGTGATTTCTCGGATTTTGAATTGCCTTCAGATAAGGCTATCCTTGAAGCCATGACTATGGTTTCTATACCACAGGAGGAGTTACACCATGGTTTGTGTTTTCTTCCCTTTTGGGAGACTTCCCAAGTTGACTATCGAAGAGACTCCTAGTTTGAGCCTAGCAGCGGGCTCTACCTGAACTAGTTTCATACATGAGTTGTAGCCCCCATGGAGTCTTCTTTAAGCCCTTTCAAACTCCCTAAAGATGAAAATATTGTCGAGTGACCTTGTTTCTTCACACTCGTTAAATTGGTCCAGAAGAACATTCCTTACATGGGTCTTCTTTTAAGCCCTTTTCAGACCCTCTAAACATGAAAAGGTTTCTGAGTGATCTTGTGACCTTTCATGCTCGTTAAACTGAAATTTGAAGTCACGTCTGTCCGACGCTAGTTTACCTCTTTTTCGGTCCCGACGGTCAACTGTACGAATAAAGGTATACTCTATGGAACTTCAGTTCTCTAGAAGAGTACTCTCAGGTATCATTTTAACCTTTTTTTGGGCCTGAAGGACTAAATTTACGAAAAAGGAACCCCCACGGAGTCCATAGTTAAGCTCTTTTCAGACTCCATAAAATTGAAAAGATCGTCGAGTGACCTTATTCTTTCACACTCGTTAAACTGGTCTAGAAGAACATTCCTGACGGAGTCCATAGTTAAGTTTTTTTCAGACTCCTTAAAAATGAAAAAATGGCTGAGTGATCTTGTCTTTATCACACTCGTTAAAATGATTTTGAATAGACATCTTGTCGGTGCTAGTTTACCCCTTTTTCGAACCGGCTAGACTACCTTCGAAAAAGGTACCCCAATGGAGTCTCCTTTTACGTTTTTTCAGACTCTCTAAATATGAAAAACCGTCGAGCTTACCTTCTCTGGGCTCATTAAACTTACATCGAAGGAAGTTACCATTGTGTGTTTTGTTAACCGTGTTTGCATACCTGCATCTTTGGTCTAAATGCTGGCTCCATGTTGCTCTCAATTGAACCTTATGAAGCATACCTTATATGAAAGCCTTGTAGCACTTTGCCTCTGCATCTTAACACCTTTGGCCCCCAGAGGATTTTTCCTGAGTGTCATTGCTCTGAACATCAGTCTTGTCCTTGCACCTTGAACTTGTATGTTTGTCACACTCGTTCCTCCATTGTAACGTAATATTATTTTATTCTTTTTTCCAAAATCATTGAAAAAGACAAAAAAATCAAATATACCCCAAAAAGAGGAAGGGAAAAGTATTTTCTTTATTAGCAGCACAATAAGTCACCCTTGGATAAATCACATCTATCTGTTTGTTCATCAAACTATGGGATTTAATACGACCTTAGGAAGTTGTTCTCACTACATAGAGCTATGTCCTCCTCTGTTTGGTTATTCTCCCAAACATATGGAGAGTTTGTGTTGCCTCCTACCTCGTAAACTTATGATTAATTCCATGTTGCCTGAGTCTCATCATTTATCGTGTTGTTTTCCAAGGGAAGTTTTTACCAGGCCTGAGTCGTCCCCTCTGTAGTTTGTCTCTTGCCCTCATACCCGGCCATCTTGAACGTCCAATCAAGTCTTTGTTCGAAATCAATAAAGCCTTCAGTCTCATCATCAAGATTCTCTAGTCCATGACCGATGAGCTGTCTAAGACCTCTGGGTAGTGAAGTCGTACACTCATATTACACTCCTACCCAAGTTTTGAATATTTTGAAGTTGTTTCTCAAGCTCTGAAGACCTCATCTCCAGCAATCAAGCCTTATCAGCTTCTAAGAAGATGGATACCCTACATGTATATATTTTTGATTTCGAGATGTAGCTCCACAGCTACACTTTATATAGTTATATGGCATGGATCTACGGTGCATTTGATTGGTAGCCATGATTTTATTCTATCTCGAGCATGGGTATGCCTACCTCGGTGAGACAATTGTTATTTTTCCAGACGACGCCTCCCGATTTTCAGTCCCTGGGCTCATTTGTTCGACACATCAGTAAAGATTATTAATGTGTTTCGGCCATCATATGCTCTTCTGACCTCACACATTAGGGGGCATCTGTTATAACCCTAATTTGCACCAGACATGCTTACTTGGCATCGGGCCATCTCAAATTCCTTCTTTGCCAAAACACTGTTGAACAACTCTTCTTAAAAACACTTTTTATAAAGGCCCACACACCCTGCTCTATTACTGCATGCGTGTACATGCTCATTGACCCAAAACAACCCACGTGTACCTACAAAAGCACGAAAAAAGAAAAGTTTTCGACAGAACACATAGCTTTGGGTGAGTTAACTAAACCTTTTGGCCATGCATGGCTGAGGGTTCGTCCAAATACCTAGCTTCTTCTAGCCTATAAAATAAGGGTTAGGGGTCCCATTTGGAGGAGGAGAATCATAGAAAAGAAACTATACCCGATTGCACATTCTCTTTGTCCCAACCCTTTAGCCATCCTTGTGCAAAGAGAAAGATAGAGCAAAGAAGTTGGAGGAACGTTGAAGAGGAGCCTAGGACTAGGTTCGTGGAGCAGCGGTCGGCTTCATCATTGTAAGTTGATTTGCTAAAGTTAATAATAAAGAAATACTTTTCCCATCCCACCATATGAGGTTTTCATGGTTTATTGCATACTTGTTTATTGAATCTCTAACCCATTAATCTATATATCAAATGCATGTGGAGTTTGTTGTTTGCTTTGTGTGAATGCAGGTCAGCCTTGGGAGGAGAGCTACAATCAAAAAGTGATCAAGCGTAAGGAAGGATCTACATCAAACGCCCGAAATAAGGTATGCTCACTTGATCTTCTTAACTATGTATTTGCTTAAGAATAATGGGGACTAGGTTTGGGACGACGGTAGAAAGTATAAATCTTTTAGGTCTTTTTTGCATGCATAATTTAACCCTAAGTGCTAGTTCGTAGAGGGATTTACCACTCACAATAGATATGAAGGAGGTCTAGACAGTCAACCCACTAAATCGTGACTCAACGCTACATACGCAACAACGTAGCTTAAATAAATTCAACAACATAGCTTAAATAAATTCCCAATCAATGGTTATACGGATTAGTTTTAGTTACACTAGTGGTAGCTAGAAATACCATCCTATGTGTACACCTATTCTCTCTTACTTTAATTCTTTCTTAATTTAAATTCCCTTTTATTAATTTCATGCACACATGTTCATTATATCTCATCTTTATATTTTTTCACTATTTTATTTCTTAATTTTTTTTAAAACTAAAACAAGTACTTTTAATTGATAATTGAAACCGGTTGGACCTAGGCCAAATCAACCATCATTACAAGGGAACAACTTCCCACTTAATTTAAGTACAACATGTCCCATTCTTACAAAGTTATGAGATGAGGAGGAGCCAATTCTACGGGATGGGAATCTACAAGGGGGCTTCGTCATTTTTGTTGATTATAACTAAGGGCAATAGGCAACCCATATTTGCCTTTGCATCTGCTTCCTTGTTTGAACCACAAAGAATGTGGTAAAAGAGAGAGGAGGAGAAGTCTTGCAACACTTTTCAAAGCCTTTATAATGTCTTATTGATCACTAGATTGCTGAAGTGATCATTCTTATTTAAAATCTTAATCAGGATTTCAGAGTCTCCAAAAACTTGTATTTCTTTAATACCATTTTCACGCGCTATCTGACAACCTTTTAGCAGCCCGAGAATTTCAATCTGGTTATTTGATCTCTGGCCAAGTCCCCAACTAAAGCTATATTTTCAGAATCCATCCGAGGAGTAAATCACTCTGCCTTCTCCTGCGTTCCCTAGGTTCCCTTTAGAGGTGCCATTGAAAAATACTAAGGATATGCCTTGCCTCCTCCACCAAGCTTGAAAAACTACATCCTTGTCTCGCAAATGCCATCCTAGAGTGATATAGGGGTGTACAAATGTTTGTTTTCTTTCTCAGAAAGTGAATGTTCCAATCCATTTATTTTCTTCAGGTAGGAGAATATTTTCTTTCTTGAAGGGATGGTTTGCCACTGTTTCAAGAAGGAGAGATTTTTCTTTAACAACCACCATTGGGGGGGAAGGTGTTGGTTGTGGAGCCTGATTATCTTCCTGATTCAGAGGTCTTTTACTTTCAGCCGTGTTTATACCCCATGAAGTATTTACACCCCATAAGTATGTACACTCTTCCATGTGGGGGAATGTAGAGGGGGGGGTACCCCCTCTGCGGGGTCCAGGGCGGCTATCCCCCCAGCTAGGAGGTCTGGGGGTGAAGCCCCCGAAGGAAAAATTGCCTTGTAAATGTATATTGTAATTTAATTGTAAATCTGGACCGTTCATTATAAGGTCGCAGATCTAATGCTAGAGATTATGTTAGGGTTTTTTTCCCTAGAAGGCAACCCTCTTTTATGAGGGAAATGTATTGCAGCTATGGTTGATGGTGAATATTGTATTCTGAGATAGGAGACTATGAGAGAAATAAGAGGAAGTTACAACGGGTTTGTTGTAGGTTGTATCCCTTCATATGCTGGATAATAATAAAGGAAGGACCTGGAAATTTCTCTGGTAGACGTAGCCCACACTGGGTGAACCACATAAATCTGTGTCTCTATTGTATTGTGTATCTTTTGTGTTTTGTTTCTGCATTTGTTTTATTTTATTTCTCCACAGTCCTATTTTTCTAACAACTGGTATCAGAGCGAAAGGTAACTCGCAGGAAAAGAGGGTTCTTGGTTCGAGTGGGAGCAATGTCGAAAGATGGAAAGTTTAGGGTTGAGAAATTTAATGGCTAAAACTACTAGTTATGGAAGATGTAGATGGAAGACTATTTATATCAGAAGGATCTATTCATACCATTGGGTGGAATAGCAAAGAAGTCAGCGGCTATGAAGGACGAATAATGGGAGATTCTTGACAGAAAGGCTCTAGGAACAATACGGTTGAGCCTAGCAGCGTCGGTGGCTTTCAATATTTCCAAAGAAAAGACAATGAAGGGTTTGATGGACACATTGTTCAAATTGTATGAAAAACCCTCGATGTCCAATAAGGTATTTCTAGTGAAGAGATTATTTAATATGAAGATGTCGGAAGGTGGGTCTATTGCAGATCATTTAAATGATTTTAATACGGTTACTAATCAACTAAGTTCTATAAAAGTGGACTTTGATGATGAGGTCAGGGCTCTTCTAATCTTGTGCTCATTGCCAAAAAGCTGGAACAGCTTGGTCATGGTTGTAAGTAACTCTGTCTCTGGTTCAAATACTTTAAAATTTGATGATGTTGTTGGTGTTATCCTTAGTGAGGAAATGCGACGGAAAAGCACAGGTGAGACATTAGGAAATGCGTTGAACATGGAGAACAAGGGAAGACAAAAGG
>ML778052.1:398745-430714 GCA_009831015.1 Picea engelmannii | reverse complement strand
GGGATGAACCAGAATATGTTATGGTAGTAAATACTAGGAATAAATCTTACACTTCCAAGAGTAAATTTGATCCTCCTTGCACTTCTTCTACCCCAAGTTCATCCTCTCAAAGTGCTAATACACAAGCTATCAGAACCTCAAGCGATCAAGGAGTATCTTCTCCTCCTCCTTCTTCGAAGTATAATATCCTTAACCAGTTGGCTAACATCAAAGAAGATGTTACCCTTTTGGACATGGTTTTCATCACAAAACAACAAAAGCATCTTAAGGACTCTATGGAAGGTAATATTTCTACCATAGCCAATCTATTTGAAGATTCAACTGTAAATAGAATAGGTGTAAATAACTTTAGGAACCCTGTAAAAGACCCTCGTTTCTACATTTCTGTAAAACTCATGGACAAAATAGCTCATTCTTGCCTAATTGATGGCGGGTTTGGTCCAAGTGTGATGTATAAAATCATCATGGAAGAGCTTGGTTTATCTTGTACCAATGAAAATTCAAGAAGCATGCTCTCTTATGTTAGGATATTTAGACACTTAGGAGTTAGTTAAGATCTACTTGGTCTAAATTTGTCATTAGGTAAAAGTGTGTTTCTTTAGTATGCATTAATATGAATTTGTAGTTAGGAAATATGATGATCACGATATGTCCCCAACATAGAGTGATTCAACGGTTCTTACTCTCCTCGATTTTAACAGCCATTGATCGTGGCTTAGCACCCAATTGGTCCATGATCTCTATTTAAAGAGCATGGAGGGTCATTTGCCGATGATTGATTGTGAGAAAGTCTCTTGTAAAATCTCTCTGAAATATTTTTCTTTTGCATTAATAAACTGCTCCAAGTGGCCGCATTGGCTGGGTTCGTGGATGTTTCCCCGTAGTGGTTTTACCACGTCAAAACATGATCCAGGATCTTTTCGTCCAGTGACTTATTAAAGAATTGTATTAAATGAGCATAAACTAAATTACACCATAAAGAAGGAAAAGCTCAGAAGGAAAGAGACATAAGCATGCAATATGAACACAAAGAACTTGATAACGGAGTTCGTCCCTAGTGGACTATGTCTCCGGGTCCTGCTCTCAAATGGGTAGGCCTTTTCATTTTTATTTTTTTGTAAGTAAGGGATTATATATATAAAGGGCCTTCAAAAAACCAGACCAGAGGTACAACAACTTGAAAACAACCGTGCTGTAGTTACCGAACTGCCCTAAGAGAGGGGAAACCAGTTCAGCTAACCGGGTGAGTCTAGCAGTTTACAGTCTAACAGTCTTAAATAAACGGAACTAAGCTGACTAGGCTACAACTATGAAAAGAAACTAGTAAAGAGAACAAATCCCCTGTGCGGTCAGACACTTGGCGAATAACCTGGCCAGGTGGCTTGATAGGCCGCGTCCCAAGGTTCCTCTTCGATGGGCGTCCTTTTTCCTTCTAGTTGCGTATCAGCGTCTAAGTTTCTCTTGTCCAGGTTGGCAGCTGGCAGGGTATCTCTAGGTGGACTGTGCACATGAATGCCCATAGCTGTCACAACCTCCGTGTCCCCGTGCGTGACCTGCACCACGACGACCCCTTCTGACAGTTGCACCTGTTTATTCCTGTCGACGCCCTCTGCATGGGGCACCTTTGCTGATGCCATGCCTTCTGGAGTAGAGTGGAAATCTTCCTGGAAGGTGGAAAAGATCTGAAGGAGGGTCGAAGTCTTTCCATCCAGAAGTTGCAGTCGGAATTGGAGGTCCTCCAATCCCTGTCGGAGCTCAAAGACCAGTCCATAGAGGATGGCTAGACTATCTTTCAGCTGAGAGTCATGGATGAAGTCGATAGACGAGTACGCACTATTTCAGGCATTTTGAAGAAAGCGTGGCGCCCCCAAGGGTGGCTGGGAGGAGAAAACTGCCAGTGCAAAAGAAGGCCCACTGGCTCGGGAATTCGGTGGAGTTGCAGGAAATCGCGAAAGAGATCCTGGCGAGCTATCAGTGATGACTAGGCATTCAAACTAGGAGGCAGGCAGGGTGGAGGAGGCGAGAGGTTCCAGCTCGGGCTGCAGAGGCGGCGAGGAGTACGTGGAGGGCGAACCAGGGGGAGAAACAGAGGCATGGGGCCAAGGAGGATGCCATGGAGATCCTCTTCGTGGCCATCCTCTTTGGCGCGACATACTGAGCTCAGAGTGAAGGCAGAACTGAACCGAATGCCCCAGGTGAACGTGGAGAGCCTGGAGAAGGCCGAAGGCTGCGAGCACCATGAAAAACAAGAGTAAACTAGGCCTAGGCAGCGGAGGGATGAGAGGGTCGGGTCGCGAGCTAGGATTAAAGTCACCTGCAGACGGAGGAGCCATGGTATAGTCGGTAATGGGAGTTGGGCACACCAGCGTTAATGGTACCGCAATGATGTAAAATCTCATAAATGCAAGGTCTAGGCGGCAAGATTTGGCACGAGCCCAGCACATGGCTCCCTGCCTCACTGGCCTGACCTTTCCTCTGCCTCTCACCAAGTGGCTCGCACTAACACCCCATTCAGGGGTTTGTCCACTTCCTCAGCCTTGCAAATGCATTGCTAGAGAATAGGGTGGGCAGGGTTGAGGGACGTTTTGCAAAGGAGATCTGGTCCGTCCCAATTAGTCCCCATATTAGCCATTTCGTCCGCAACTTGGTTCGCCTTCCGCCTGATGTGAACAGGTATAAAGGCCTGATTGGGTTGCAGAATATCCACTATAGTCTTTAGCCCATGTGAGAGTCTCCAACTGGGTGAGATTCTTTCCGGGTCCGCTCCATTTAAAATTATACTGAAGAGATTGATAATGATTTGAGAATCTCCTTCGACAATCAGCTTGGTGAAGCTATGCTCAATGGCTAATTGTAGTCCTCTGGTGAGCCCCCAAAGTTCCGCTGCATTGTTCGTGGTGTGACCAAGGGAGCCTGCGTTAATGAGAATGATGTGTCCAAGGTGGTTGCGGAAGACCACGTTGTATCCCGCTGCTCCTGGGTTGCCTTTGGAGGCTCCATCAAAGTTGATCTTGATGAAGTCGCCTAGGGGGTGGTCCAAGAGGAGGGGATGCTGGGAGGGGGAGGAGAAGAAACGGGAGGAAGTGGGTGAAGAATTGGGGAGGGCTTCTAGTACCGAAGGATCAAAAGTTCTGTGGGATTTCTGATCAAGTCTTTTTCAATCCAATGCTGAAGGTTGAGAGTTTCCAAAATATTGAGGCGACATTGGTTCTAGCAGTGGTGCCACGGGAGGTGATCATTCTTGAAAAGATTTCTATTTATTTCCTTCCACACCTGCCATAGAATGAAGCCTGGAAGAAGTTGCCAAATATGATTTAGAAAGGAAGATTGAAACACTTGGTCCCTCCAGTCCATAATTGTATCAATGATGATGTCTCTTTTACGATCCAAGGTGCACATAATAAGCACACTTTGATCCCAGATTTGAGCAGTATAGGGGCAGGAGTTGAGGAGATGATTCATGGTTTCAGCTGCTTCTCCAAAGAGCATGCAAATAGATGGCCCAACAAATCCTCTTTTTGAGAGGTTATCCCAGGTGAGAATGCTCGAATGGGCAACGAGCCAGAGGAAGAGGGTGATTTTAGGCCAATGTTTAAGGTCCCAGATTTTGCGCCACACCTTCCCTGTGGGTAGAGGGTCTGAGTGAGTTTTGATGAGATAGGCCTCTCATATGATGAAGATGCCCTGTGGCGAGTATACACATCGTAGGATATCCTCTCCTGCGAGTTTGGGGATTTTTCTTTTGGACATTTCATCCTGCCAGGGTCTTAGATCCACACGTGCCTCCAGGTTTAGGCGTTCCCTGTTTAAGTGCCAGTGTCGCCAGGTGTCCTCTGTAGGGTTTTCTTGCCAGTAATCAACAACTTTTGTCAGGCCCGCATGTGTAGCTTGGATGTTGATATTCTCAGCCCAATCCTCGTGGTATAGAATTGGCCATTGCTGCCAGGAATCTTTCCAGAAGAGGGTTGTTTTCCCATTTCGGATTTCCCAGAAAGCATGTCTGGTCACCAGATGTCTATTCTGCTTAGTTGTTGCCCAGATTAAGGATCCTGGGTTGTCCCCATTCCATCGTATTAAATTCTTCTCTGCCATATCGGGTGCATATTTCCTTCTCTAGAGCCTTGCCCAAAGATCCTTGGGATTTTTTAGCCAACACCATCAGATCTTGGCGCTAAGGACTTTATTCATGATGGAGGGGTCCCATAGCCCAAGGCCCCCCTGTGCTTTGGGTTGGCAGAGTTTGTCCCAGCTGATCAACGCTATTTTCTTCCCTATATTGAGGCCTTGCCAGAGGAAGTTCCTCTGTAAGATTTTTATGGTTGTGAGGAAAAACTTTGGGGCACCAAGCGTCGAGAAGGTGTAGATGGGAAGGGCTTGAAGAACGACTTGAAGGAGAATAAGACGATTAGGGAGGTTTAGTACTCTGAAGGTCCAAGAAGATAGCCTTTTGGTAAAGGAGGAAAGGAGTTGTTCCCAAGAGGAGTTTCTGAGGACGTTATCAATCAGAGGGATGCCAAGGTATTTGGACGGAAGGGAGCTTCGGTTGAAACCCAAGATATCAGAGACATGGCGTTGAATCAGAGGGGGCGTATTGAAGAAAAAGATTTGGGACTTGTCTTTGTTACAATCCAGTCCTGAGGCGTCATAGAAGGTTTGGAGGATCGAGAGGAGGGAGTGAGCTTCGTGTGCTGTAGGGGTACCCATCATTAGAGTGTCGTCCACAAATTGGCTATGCGAGACAGGGGGGGAGATACCATGCAAAGGTAGACCTGTCAGCAAGTTTCTTGCGATGACTGCGTGAATGGAGTGGCTAAGACCCTCGGCCATAATGATGAAGAGGAAAGGGGAAAGAGGGTCTCCTTGTCTAATTCCTCTGGAAGGGGAGAAAGGGTGGGAGGGAACTCCATTGATAAGGATGGAAAAAAAAGCCGAGGAGGTTAGATTCAGAATCCAATTCACCCAGATCTTGTCGAAACCAAAGGCAAGGAGAATTTCCTGCATATAGTCCCAGCTTAACTTATCGAAGGATTTAGAAAGGTCTAGTTTAAAAAGCATACCTAGTGTTCTAGTTTTCTGCAAAGAGTGAATTAGTTCATGAGCTAGGATGACACTTTCCAGGATTTGTCTACCTTCAACATAGCCTAATTGCTCCAGAGAGATGATCGTTGGTAGGATGGGCTTGAGTCTTCGTGCAATCACTTTGGTTAGAATTTTATAGATGGCGTTGCAAAGAGCTATGGGCCTGAACTGCTTAGGATGGTAGGCCTGCCCCTCTTTGGGGATGAGGGTAAGAAAAGTTGCATTGAGAGCCTAAAGAACTTGTCCTGTGGATCAGGAATCTTCTATGATTTCCCACACCTCTACCCTGATCATCCGCCAACAATGGTGAAAAAAATAGCTGGTGAAGCCATCAGGGCTAGGAGCCTTTCACTTGGGGGTGTCCTAAAGCGCTTGATACACCCCCTCAATTGTAATGGGCCAGAGCAGAGCTAAGTTTTGCTCTGGAGTAACAAGGGAGGGAACATGCTGCGTGACCTTGGCTATGGCCTCAGATCTATCTAGGAGGGGTTCCGTGAGGAGATATTTGTAATAGTCTATCAGTGTCATCTCCAGATCTTCATGGGAGTGAATAGGCTCGCCATTGGTGGATGTTAATTATGTAATTCTATTAGTATGACGGCGGTGAATGGTGGTTCTGTGAAAGAATTTGGTGTTTCGGTCCCCCTCCTTGAGTCACTGGATGCGAGATTTCTATTTCCACAGAATCTCTTCTTGACCTTTCCTGGCCTCCAGCTGTTGATTTACTTTTGCTTCCTGGGTTTTAAGCTCGTCCGTTAGCCCTTGTAGCTAGATCTAGTTTTGAATCACACCCATTTGTTCTAACAGCTGCTTTTGGGAATCGAAGATATTGCCGAAGGTTTTCTTATTCCAAAGTCTGAGTATTTGCTTGAGGTTCTTTAGCCTTTGCTGAAATCTATACATCTTGGAGCCACGGGGGACCTCTGCCTCCCTCCACCAATCCTGGATCTTTTCTTGGAAATCTGGGTGGCTGAGCCAAAACTGTTCAAACCTAAAGGGTTTTTTCCCTGGAGTGGCTGGCACCTCCAACCATAGCTGAATGGGCCAGTGATCCAAACCAGGGAAATCTAGAATGCTTGCTTCCAGAGTTGTCCCTTCCAGCATAAGGGAGTCAGAAATGAGAAAACGATCTAGTCTGCAGGCGATTTGATGTGATTCGGTTCTTCTATTTGTCCAGGTATGGATGCCATTGATGGTTTCCAGGTCGATGAGGTTGAGGTTGTCAATGAGGCTATTGAAGTCATTGGAGTTTTTATCCAGGCGTCTTGATCCCCCTTTTTTTTCCTCCAGACTGCATATGAGATTGTAATCTTCGCTGACAATCCATCTGTTGTGCCTAGTTAAGGTGGATAGGTACTCCAGGTTCCTGAGAAAGGCTTTCTTATCCCTTGGATTGGTCGGCCCATAGGCATTGGTCAGGTGTCCAGGTTTGTTAGAGCCAATGAGCCTATAGTCTGCAGTGATGGACCATTTGGTAGTGGCAAAGTTTTCCATAAGCATTGAGTTGGTGTTCCATAGGATAGCTAGTCCTCCAGCTGTAACTGTGGCTGCGGTAGAAACTGCTTCCCCTTGCTTCCAATAGTAGGGGAGTAGCCTGTCAATATCTTCAGTTGTGCACTTTGTTTCCTGTAGTAATAATATGTCTAGTTTTTCCGCAAAGATCAGATATCGTAGCATTTTTTGCTTGCTACATCCATTGAGGCCTCTTATATTCCAGGAGATAATCTTCATGAGGACGGGGGGGTGGAGAGAGGAGGAAAGCTATCCGAGATAAGGTGGATTTGACCAGAGTTCACCATGAAGTGACCTATTTCTTGTATGAGCTTGTTGGTTGACTTCCTTCCTCTTTTCTTTTCGTCTTTCTGAGTTTTTCTCTGACTCTTTGACCGATTTCCCTGTATTCCCAGACCCTTGCTAGATTGAGCTATGGATCTAGCTGAGGAGTTAAGGAAGACCTTGTGCACCTTCCGTAATTGATCCCTAGGTATGGTGTACAATTTTTTATGTCTATAGGCATGTTCGAGGTGCTCCAGATCCACCCCAACTAATTCTTTCTCTTCTAGCTCTATTTCAGCGTCGCCATCCTCTATCTCCAAATGGTCTTGCTGGCTGACAACAGGGTCTAGAAATGAGTGATCTGATTCCTTCTCCTGTAATGGTCGTTCTTTCCCTGGGATCATATGTTGGGGAATGTCATCCACGTGGAGATCATTGGGGTTTATGGAGGTTGATGGATTCTCTGGTTGATCCTATAGTATTGCATATTTATTACTAGTGGAAGGATCCTTACTTACTTGGGTTGGCTGCTTCCATCCTCCTTGTCTTCTTTTTCCTGTTGGTTGAGTGAAGCCATCCTAATCTTTGCCGCCCTATGGGTTCCCCTCTTTGTGAGTAGCATTGAGGGGACATTCTCTGAAGAGATGTCCATGCTCGTGACATTTCCTGCATTTGAACAGAATGTGTTCATAGTTGATGGTTTGGGTCCAATCCTCATCATGGTATTTGAGAATTATGGATCCTGAGAGTGGCTTGGCTATGTTCAGGTATACGCAAATGCGCACATAGGAGGTGTATCGCCTCTGCCTGGTGGCCTCTGAAGACTTAACATATATTCCAATGGTGTTACCTATACCAACCAAGACCTCTTCCAACCAGAATTTTTGGGGAAGAGAGTATAGTCTAATCCATACTGGTGCATGCGTGGAATCTTCCTTTTCAGGGCTGAAATTCTCGGTCCAGAATCTTAAGAAGAGTCTGGCTGAGTTGTAGAAATAAGGCCCTCCATCAAAAATGCAATTACGGTCCTCGAGGTTATGCAATATGATTGTGAAGAAGCCCTTGGATCCTAGTTGTAGTTCATAGTGTCCTTTTGGCTTCCACCAATATTGTATCCATTTGATCAGATCCCGTTCTGAAGGCCAGAGCCCTAGGAATTTTCCTACTAGGGCGTAGTCTCTCATATATTGCTTTTGTTCTTCTATGCGTGGTGAGCTAATGATGTATTTCGGGGCATGTGGCGCTTGTGGGATACATTTTCCTAGCAGCCATGGTGTTGACGTTGTAGTAGGTGTAGCCGCGTTTTCTGGATCAATATCCATCTCCCTATCCTTGAAGGTCCCTTCCGTCAAGAGATTTGAGCGCAGATCTGGAGGGGACTCAAAAGTCGGCCATTTTAATCCTTCTCTAGAGCTTCCATTCGCGGTGGCCTAGCTGTAAGAGGCACCGTTCGACCCTCCGTCCTTCAGAGTCATGAGCCTCAGTGGGGAAAAAGTTGAGACAGTGCATCTTAAACCCTAAACCTAGTTGCAGAGCACTTTTTTCTTCTCCGAAGATACAAAGGTTCAGGTTGTAGGCCTTTTTATTAACTCCACAAAATAATTGGGAAAAATACATAAGTATACATCATTTTGGAGTTAATCTACAAAATATTTACCTAGAATAGAAAACTAACACCACCGTTGCGTTCATGGCGTCATTTTACCTAAAAATGACTATCTCCACACCTCGATCCGAGTCTAACACTTTTTGGCCCAAAAGACACCCCTACCTCGATTTCTGTGCCACTACTCCTGCAATAAATTACTGGACTGTCCCGAAATATTTTCCTAGTCTGTCTCGAAAACTGTGCCAAAATATTTATCGTACGGGTGCACTCAGTCTGACTCTCCCATCCCTTGTACATTGGCCGAATCCCCCTTTAAATAATATTTTTTGGCAGTTATGTAGTAATGAGGTTATTTGGCGCGGTGGTTAGAGGGTTATTTTAAGGCACTTAGTTGGCGGAGGTCTCAGCGTCGAACCCCATGGGCCTCCCCTTTTTGGCATATAGTTACAACCAATTTGGCGCACCCTTCTAAATCTGGCGAGCGACCACTAGAATGGCGGACGATTGCTAAACTCCAGAACCTGTGTTATATAGTTGGTGTGCTACTAATTATGGCAGAATATGCCATATATATCGGAACCACTGCCATATTTGGTGGGTTTATGATATTATATATATATTTTTTAAATTCGGTCGTAGGCCCTCGTGCATTTTGGGGGTGCCACGTGGCGCCCTTCGATTGGGCCACATGGCATCCACTGATTGACCCACTTGGTTGCTGACATCACCTCCATACCAGAAACCTCCATGTAACCTCTGTACTAGACACATGGCTCCTTTTGGGTGGTGCCACATGGAATCACCTGGGGTGCCACGTGGCACTTTTTTATCGATCCACATGGTGCCCTGAAAAGCCTATTGGCGGGTGACACGTGGCAGCCTCTAGTGCTACCACATGGCATGCTAATGTCATGATGATGTCATCATGACATGTGTCATCCTCTGTGCTTGCCACATAGGCTTTACGGATGATGAATTCATCCGTACGGATGTTAACGTCAGCAATACGGATGCTGACTCATCCCTGCTGACTGGGCTAGGTTGACCAAAACTTTGACCGCTTATATCTTTCGATCCATAACTCCGTTTGACAAGCCATTTGCGCCATTATAAATCTTGTGATGCACTCTTCACGATCACCCCATTTTCATTGAGTTTTGGGAACTTTGAATTTTTTCCCTTTTGCTTTCTGCTGAAGCCATTCTGAGCGTTTTGAGTTGCCTTTGTGAGTTCTGAGTTGTTCTTAGCCTTCTCTAGATCCTTTTTGGATCACACTTTCCCAATGAGAGATTTTTGGACCACCAAAATATTTCATCAATCAACTAGTAAGTGAGGGAAGAGTCCCCTCACTTTGTCCCTCTCAATCCACTTTGGCTTGCTTGGATGTGTGCCCTTTAAGCCTACTTGAAGATAATCAACATCACCCCTTCATGAAGTCCTCGTCCTTCTTTCCATGATGATATCTTCCTGTAACTCATCCAAGTACTCAGGTGCAAACTCATCAACTGAAGGTATTGAAACTTCCTCATCCTAATCCATGATCATGGGAGGCTCAAAACGTTTCAAGTTCTCTACGTTCACAATGGAGTAAATCTGCATATAAGGTGGAAGATCTAAATTAAAATCATTAGTGCAGCTTTTCTCCAAGATAGTGAAGGGTCCATATCGGATAAGCTTGAGTTTCTTGTCTTCACCCTTCAATCGTTCCTTGCTAATGTGATGCCATACCCGATCTCCAACCTGGAACTGATGATCAACCATGTGCTTGCCATGCCGAACTTTATACTATGCTTGACTCTTCTCCAACTGTTCCTTGACTGCCTGGTGTATCTGTTGAATCCTCTAGATGAACTTGCGGGCTCTTTCCTCTGTTCGTTCTTCATTCACATCAACATCTCTCCCATACATCAATTCCAAAAGAACTTTTGGTAGGTACCCAAAACATGTATCAAAAGGTGAACTCTGAGTGGATGAATGTAAAGCTCAGTTATAAGCATGTTGTACATAGGGTATTTTTTCATCCCATAACTTAGGAATATTACTGTAGTAGCCTCGAAGCAAAAGTACCATTGTTCTATTTACCACCTTTGTCTGTCCGTCGATCTGTGGATGGAAAGCAGTGCTCCTCTTCAATTTGGTTTCCATCATTCTCCACAAGCTAGTCCAAAAATCCTGAAGGAATCAAGTATCTTGATCCGAGACAATGGATATGGGTAATCCAAAGTGAACCCAAATATGCTGAAAGAATAGATTACCAGTTTTCTCAGTAGTGATCTACTTTTTACATGGCATCAAGATACACATCTTTCTAAACCTATCCACTACGACATACAAATAATCATGACCCCCTCTGGTCATTGGTAAAACCCCTACAAAATCCATGGAAATTCTTTCCCATGGATGGGATGGAACAGGAAGTGGTGAGTATAGCCCCAATTTTCTATTAGTGGGATTACAAGTAGAACACACCACACACCCTTTTACATACTTAGTTACAATTGCTTTCATTTGAGGCCAATAACAAAACCTCTGCAAATGAGCCATAGTTTTTCCTACCCAAAATGCCCAGACACAAGAGAAGTATGAGCTTCTCATATTACATGGACTCGTTCACTTGTAGGAATACATAGCTTCCCAAGATGATAGAGTAATTTTCCATGCAGACAATAGTTCTCTACTTGTGCACCATGGGTTAGCTTCTCATATACTTCTTTAAAATCTTCATCAATGGCATATTGTTCTACATAGCTATCACAAGATAAAGAAGTATTCTTCAAAATAATAGAAGAAACAATAGGAGTTCTAGAAAGCATATCGGCTACCTTTGTGATTGTACCCTTCTTGTACTTGATTACCAAATGAAATTGTAGTAGAAAACCCATCCATCTATAGTGCCGAGATTGTTGCAGTTTGGTCTATGCTTGAAGATAATGTAAGGGTTGGTGATCTATACGTATGATGGTTTCTTTCCCTAACAAGTAATGCTTCCATTTCTTTATGCTCTGGACTAATGCATACAATTCTTTATCATATGTAGGATAGTTAACAACATCTTGGTTAAAATTTTCATAGTGTTAGAAGATAGGTTTACGATATTGCATCAATACTACACCCATGGCATATCCGCTAGAATCTGTCTCGATCTCAAAAGGCTGTTGAAGATTCAACAGTGCTAATACTGGTGTGTTACTGATCTTCTCCTTCAAAGTGTCGAAATATTTTTTTTGCTTTCCTTCCCACTGAAAAGTGTTCTTCACACTGGTTAAGGCATGCAAAGGAGCTGCTATAAAGGAGAAGTTGGGAATGAATCTCCTCCAATACTGGACTGCACCCAAGAAGCTTCGGATCTCGGTCACACTTTTTGGCTGAGGCCATTTTACAATTACATCAATTTTGGAAGGATCAATCTTCAATTGTCCTCCTCCCACGATATGACCTAAGTATACAAGTGTAGTCTTGCCAAATTCACATGTAGACATTTTCACATACAACTTTTCCCTTTGCAAAGTATCCAATACTTTCTTTACATGCCTCACATGCTCATCCCAAGTCCCGCTGAAAACAAGAATGTCGTCTAAATATACAATTACAAAGTCATCCAGGAAAGGCCTGAATACATCATTCATCACACACATGAAGGTTGCCAGAGCATTACAAAGCCCAAACATCATAACTAACCACTAAAAGAATCCCTGTTTGGTTTTAAAGGCAATCTTCCATGCATCCTGTTCTGCAACCCTGATTTGATGATATCCACTGCGTAAATCCAACTTAGTGAAATAAACAACATTCTTTAACTGATCAAGTAAATCATCTATGCGAGGAAGAGGGTATTGATTTTTCACTGTGATTTTATTTAATACTCGATAATTGACACACATTCTCCATGTGCCATCTTTCTTTGGAACCATCACAATCGGAGAACCACAAGGAGATGAAATGGTCCTGATGACCCCTTGATCCAATAATCCTTGTACCTGCTTCTTGATCTCTGTCAACTGACACCCTGTATATGCCCACATTACGAAGAGGAGAATCCTGCTGAAGATGTATCTCATGTTGGATTTCCCTCTTAGGAGGTAATCCATATGGTTCCTGAAAAATATCATCATACTTAGAAACAATATTAGTTAATTCTTGTTTATGAGATGGATCACACCCTTGGAAAGCATCGGATGTCCCGACATCTTTCTCTTTGACGACCATGAGTACATATCTCGTATTAGTGTTTATAAGTCTTTTCATTTTCCCTGCACTAACAAGTGTCATATTTACCCTCATGCTGTGAGCTCTAACAATATATTCAACTCCCCCTTTAGTAAGGTGGTATTTTTTCTCATGAAAAAAGAAGACTGCTTTTCTATCATAAAGATAAGGACTCCCCAACAATATGCCACACATATCAAGTGGTACAACATCCAAATCCACTTCATCAATCAAATTTGAAGCAATAGAAAATCTGACCCTACATTGTTTGGTGACATTAAGTTTTTCTTTGTCACATACCCAACCAAGAGGGTGAGGCTTTGGATGTGGTTTCATTACAAAACCCATCTTCTCAACAAGTTCTTCAAATATTAAGTTTACTTGGGAACTCGGATCAAATAATGTATCTATCTTAGTATGTTTAGATACAAATCTTATATGAAATACCTCATTCCTCTTTCATTCATCAATATGAGATTCATCATTGGAACTTGAACTAGCATGAAGATAATCTTTACCTTGTACTCCATCCGCTGCGATCTTTCCATCATCTCCTGAATCGGAACCAAGATCTTGCTGCACTTTAGCAATAGTCTTTGTCTTCCCCTTTCGATCGAACTATTTCGGTCTCTTTTCTGGATGCAGTTTCCAACAATGTCCTTCATCGTGACCGCTCTTCTTGCAATCAGTGCAAGATGGTTTTCCTCCTTCTCTCGTCACTGTAGCGGTCTTCTTGTCCTTCCTTTTAAACTTCTTGAAAGTATTTTTTGGGAAATTGGAAGGTTTCTTCATGGGATCTTCTTGAACATGTTTGCCCCTATTCTCAAGGTGAGTGGCTTGCACACAAACTTTGTCAAGACTAGTGGGGTTAAACAAGAGAAAAGTATGACGAATATAAATGTGAAGTGTGCCAATATACTTCATTAAAGTTTCATAAGAATCCAAAGGAATGTTCAATGCTAGAGATTTCTTCCTAAATTCTTCTGTGAAACTTTGTACAGTCTGACCTTTAATTTGCCTCAAAGTTGGCCATTCCATCATTGCTTTATGTAAATACCCTAATGGATAGAACTACTTCCTTATCTCTTTTTTAAATTTCGACCACGAGGAAAGAAGATTACCACACTATCCCCCTTTAAATAATATTTTTTGGCGGTTATGTAGTAATGAGGTTGTTTGGTGCGGTGGTTAGCAGGATATTTTAAGGCACTTATTTGGTGGAGGTCCTAGGGTCGAACCCCATGGGCCTCCCCTTTTTGGCATATAGTTACAACCAATTTGGCGTGCCCTGCTAAATCTGGCGGGCAACCACTAGAATGGTGGACAATTGCTAAATTGGCAGAACATGTGTTATATAGTTGGCGTGATACTAATTATGGCGAAATATTCCATATATATCAAAATCGCTACCATATTTGGTGGGGTTTTGATATTTTATATATTTTTTAAAAATTCGGTCACGTGCCCTCCTTGTGCATTTCGGGGGTGCCACGTGGTTCCCTTCGATTGGGCCATGTGGCATCCGTTGATTGACCCATTTGGCTGCTAACATCACCTATGTACCAGACACCTCCACATCACCTTCATAGTAGATACGTGGTTCATTCTGGGTGGTGCCACATGGCGTCACCTGGGGTGCCATGTGACACGTTTTTACCAGTCCACAAGGCGCCCTGAAAATCCTATTGGCGGGTGACACATGGCAGCCTCTGGTGTTGCCACATTGCATGTTGACATCATGATGACATAATCATGACACGTTTCATCCTCTTCACTTGCCACATAGCCTGTACGAACAATGATGTCATTCGTACTGATGCTGACGTCAGCATCAGTACTAATGCTGACTCATCCCTGCTGACTAGGCTAGGTTGACCAAAAATTTGACCGCTTATATATTTCTATCCGTAACTCTGTTTGACGAGTCATTTGCATCATTAGAAATCTTGCAATGCGTGCTTCGTGATCATGTCATTTTCACTGAGTTTTGGGAACTTTAAAGTTTTTCCCTGTTGCTATCTGCTGAAGCCATTTTGAGCATTCTGAGTTGCCTCTGTGAGTTCTAAGTTGTTCTTAGTCTTCTCTGGATCCTTTTTGGATCAAAACATTGGTGTGTTGATATTTGATCTGGTTATGTGAGTGGTTACTGAAGGTGTTCTTCCTCTGTTGGAATACCTGTGTTGTTGAACATGGTATCAAAGCATGTTTGAAGACCCGCTCTTGTTGTAGATCGAGATCGTGAAGCCGAGTTTCCTCATATCCATTTTTTTTCATTTTCATACATTTCTATGCTGAGAGGACTGTTCCATTATGTCCAAAGTGCTTGTTTCAGTTAGGAACACTTTTTGTTTTACTCGAAAATATTTCCATTTGCCCAAGATACGGCCATTTCAGTCAGATTTGGAGGTATAAAGCTTGAATACACATTTTAAATTTTTTTGCAAAGTATTATTTTGGTTTTATATTATTTGTTTCTGGGTTGCTACTCTTTTATATATACGTATCCTCTTTTCCCCGTGCCATGTGCGATCTCAACAAATCAGAAACGGATAAGAAAAGGTGCATCTTATGGGTAAGCTAACCGAAATCTAACCCTTGTTGTCATCGAGAAGAGAAATTTTTTTCTTGTGTGAAAAGAGTTTTTTTTAGCATGCTCTACAAGGCAGTTAGTAACAACAACAACAAAAACAACAACACCCCCAATCCTCTTGCGAAACAATACAATATGTTTTGCTAGCCCATTTGGTTAAAAATTACCTTATTAAGTAAGAGCAACAACACCCCCAATCCTCTTGCGAAACAATACAATATGTTTTGCTAGCCCATTTGGTTAAAAGTTGCCTTATTAAGTAAGAGGTCTTGAGTTCAAGTCTCTCTTTTTGTTAACTTTTTTGAAAAAACGTTCATGCTCAAATTGTAAAGTGTATTTCACTTCAAGTATAAAAGTGAATCACCATAAGTAGCTTTAATATTTTATTTTAGAGTTATTTATTTTGCATGCAACTTTTCTTTTATAAAGTAACTTCATTGTAAAATTGATCCCCACTTCTCTTTATAAAAGTGGGTCACTTCATAAATTAACTTACACCATCACGTGGTCCTTTGGTTACTGTTTATGCATTTTTTTAAAAGGACATAACTTTCACATCCGAACTCTGTTTTCAATGATGGTTTTTTTTTAAACCGCCTAATTTTTTGAGATATTTCCATCCTGATCATCAGTTTCAGTTTTTAAATCCATCTTATCTACATATTTAATATGGATTCTTCAAGTAATCTTTTTCTTACCAACACCAACTACTTCCAATGGAAATCCCATATGGAGGATTTATTAAGAAGTAAAGGCTTGTACCAGATTACCTTGGGAAAGAAAATAACACCCACTGATGCTGATAAGAAATTCAAATGGGATAATAGGAATGACGAAGCACATGGATTAATTAGAATGTCCATCTCTCATGATTTAAGGTTCCACCTTCAATCAATTTATAAATCCAAAGAAGCTTGGGAAAAGATTGAATCTGTGTTTGGTAAACACAATATTATTCAAGCACAACAGTTAGAAAATCAAGTACTGAATTTAAGTCCAAGTGATTTTTCTTGCATTGAAGACTATCTATCTAAGTTTAAAACACTTGGAACTTTATGTGAAGAATGTAAGATAATTATAGAAGAATATCGTTGCATCGATCTTATTCTTTCTAAACTAGGTAGTGCATATTCTGTGTTTGTATCTACCTTTTATGCCATGCAAGAGGATATAGGGGAAGCTTATCAAAAACCCACTCTTGAGAACTTTTTTGATTCTTTGATTAGAGAGCAAGATAAGCTTGTACACCTTGGAGTGATCAACACTGCAGGTACCTCCAACAAAGCCTTAGTCGTCCATCAGAAAGATAAACCCAAGAATCCCAAGAAGCAACACCCTTGCCACAACAACAAGCAATATAAGGGTCCCAAACCCACTCAACCAACTTCCGCTCCTAATGGTGACAAAGGAAAAAAATATAAAAATAAGAAGATTGACAGACATTGCAACTTTTGTGATAAAGATGGTCATGATGAGTTCAAATGTTTCAAGAATATGGAAACTTTAGAAGCAACGATGACCAAACACAACATTAGTATTGATTCTACTTATTCATCTTCTCATGGACATGCACTTTCTGCTTCTGGTTTCTCCTTCAATACAACTTCTACTTCTTCTTCTAATGAGTGGCTTATTGATTCTGGAGAATCTTATCATATGGCTAAGGATACAAACATATTTTCTACTCTAAATGAATGTAACACCAAGAAAATATTTGTTGGTAACGATAGATCTCTTAGTGTTGTGGGATCTGGAACAGTTCAAGTAGAAAATGGTCATTTCAATGATGTATTATGTGTTCCAAGTTTTCTTGTAACCTGCTAACAGTCATGACACGTGGCACTCATTCCAGGTCATTTGGTTGGGACATTCGCCCATTTCCACGTGACACATGTCACCCTTCTTTCCATGACACATCAACAACTGTGACATCATATGACCTCATGCCACCACATCACTTCGGAGATTTTCCTCCGGGAGATTTCCAAGCTAAACATTTGAAACTCCCGAAGCCTGAATTTTTGAAGAGAATATGGACCATTCATCAATGGAGACACGTGGTAGCAGATCTTTCACTTCAAAGCATTGTCACTCCGGGAGTTTCCCAAGCATAACATTCATAAACTCCCGAAGTCACAAATCCCAGACTCCCAAAGTAAGCGCGGACCATTGATCTCAAATCAACCTCAATCGTTGATCCTTGTAGTAGGTAAATGTCACCCAGATCACAGATTGTAATCAGATCTATGACCACAATTCATTGCAGGGACGTAAACTTCCCAAACGTTACTTTTATAGAGCGATCTCGCAATTGGAACCATGGTATTGTTGGAAGGGTACGTGGCAACTTGTGGGGGATTGTGGGCCCAAAGGCGGTGTGGACCCAAACCACCCTCAAAAACTTCCGCAATCATGTGCTTAAAGGACATCAGGTCACTGCGTCACCAACACATCACCTCCACTCATTTCACTCACTACTCTCACTCCTCTCACCACCCGACACGTGTCCTCCACTCACCTCCACGTAATACAAATCCGTGCATATCACCTATCACCTCTGCGCATATTGTCTTCCTATTGGATGCTCACCTCCACGTCTTCCTATTCACGACCACCTAATCATAGATAAAGAGAGAAGAAGGGCCAGTTACAGTCGAGAAGGAGTGCGCTTAGCTTGCAAAAGCTCAGACACAGATAGAGAGTTAAGTCTTAGTCACAAGTCGATGTGTATGGGTTCCAGAACACTTCAGCGGATTCCCTCTTCCTCAAGGAGAGATATGCTTATGCAGCCAGTTATCTCCAGTGGCCTCCAACATCTCGCAGGCATGCAATTACTCAGCAAAGAGCTCCATTCTGTCACTTTGAGGCCTATTTTCTGCCAATTCAGTTCCTCCAGCGCATGCACCAGTTATGTCTCAAAGACAGTAGTATTTTTCAATTCCAACATTTTCTTACGTTAGAGATGAGAGTGGTCTTCTGTGTGTGATAAGAATCACTCTTGTCAATTAATTCTAGTATCTTAGTGAAGTTAATAATTTGTTTTACGAACAGTTACCTAAATTTAGGTCTTAGTCCCCTAAGGACGAGAGCCTCTGCAACTCTTTTAAATTGTTAGTTTTTGGATATTATAGGGGTCATATTTTTGTGGAAATATAGCAATACATCAGACTGGTTGGACCTGTTCTATGCATGGATTAAATATCTATACCTGGTGAACATACTCTTGATGACAATGTTTCGTTCAAATCTTCATGTGTTTTTATTATTGTCTTGAATACAGTTTTTTATTTGTGCAAAGTACAGTTCATTTCCTTTCAGCTATTGTATAACTTATTTTTACTAATATGCAACCTGTCAAAAAGATAGTGCTTCGGTGAAGATTTATTTTTATTGCAACCTGTGGGAGTAATTGTGTTTTTGATACATGTTTGATGTCTTGAAATGATATTTTAAGTATTGAACTTCTTGCAACAGATTATTCATTGAGTAGTCTGTTGTTTCCCTTTGTTTTCTATTATTTCACTGGTCTGTCATTAGTGTTCCACTAACCAAGGAGGACCCTCATCCATATCATTCTGCCAACCCAACCTTGTTTTTTTCTTGATAGAATAACCTTCTAACCAACCAACAAACAATTAAAAGAAACAATCTTTATAAACTGATAGGTGGCCTAGCTTTGCCCTTTAGAAGTCAGGTGCAGACCTTAGGACCATCATCTTCTTGCACCATTGTCGGGGAATAGATAACGAAATATCTTTCCCTAGGAGAATGAAAATTGATCAACTCTGACATTTTGTGGTGAACAAAGATCAGACATAGACAGACTACCATCTTTCACATGGCTTCTTCACTGAGTAAAATTTAAAGAAGAAATATTGGCGCCCAGAAAGGGATTCAATAGATCCAAATCTGAAAACAGCAAAGCCAAGAAGGCTCATTCTAACCCTGAGAATAAAACAGTAGTCTCTGAGCCAGAAAGGCAACTAAGAAAATCCACTGTAGATCAAAGATATACTTCCCCCTTCAAGGGTAAAGTTGCACACAAAGAGCCTACGTCTAATCACAATCACAAGAAGTTTGAATTCGATAGCCCTGAGAATCATAATTCCAAAGGGGATTAGACATATTCAACTCATGATTCCACTTTGGTATCCAGTCTTGCATCCACCCCTGTATCTCCCATAAATTTGCATATTCCTATTATTCAAACCATGGCCATTAACATAATGGATTTCATAATTGCTGCCAGATATGCACCCCTAGTGATACCTGTAGGTTTACATGCACTCCCAACCACAGATTACATGAAATATTTACCAAGATATAATGGTGAAGGTGAAGTAACTGTTGAAGAACATCTAGTATCCTTTTATAGCTTTGCGGACAACTTTAACATTGATTATGTGGATGTGTGGATGAGGTTGTTTGTACAAAGTCTAGATGGGGAAGTAAGAAAATGCTTCAGGGATCTTCCTCCAGCCTCCATTGCAGATATTGAGGAGTTGAATGAAACTTTCATAAAGCAATGGCGAGATAGGAGAGATTACCTCTACTACATCACTGAATTTGGGGCTCTAAAGAGAAAGAATGGTGAATCTATTTCAGACTTCACCAAGAGATTTAATAAGATGTATGGTAGAATCCTAGATGAAATCAAACCAACTGAAGCCTCTGCCCATATCACTTATGCAAATGCATTTGATGCATATTTCTCCCTCCTACTAAGAGAGAGAAGATCAGCCACACTATTGTCCATGCATGAAGCAACCATTGAGGTTGAATCTAATATTTTGGCATCAGACAGACTAAAGACTAGATCTGATAAAACAAAGAGAGGATTCCCCTACCTCCTCTAACTCAGTTGCCTCTGATCCAAAACTTGAGGATATGACCAAGACTTTGAAGGATCTGACTTCTAAGATAGCTAAGCTAAATTGGGAATCCAAACAACCAAACAAAACGTTTCAAGGGGATCGTAATAGAAATCATAATCAGTTCAGAAGGCCTAATGATTCCCCTCAAGTAATGCAAAGAGAAAGGAGAAGTTTTGATGATCAAAGGGTAGTGCCCCCTTTCCAAAACAATCAGATTGAGGAGATAGATGCAGACAATGATTTTGTGGATGATATTGTTGTGGTTTTCAATGAGACAAATTATTATACCAATCACTTAACACAACAAGAATATGAGGTAGCACAATTGTCAAATCAGTTTTATGATCAGATAGAGGAAGAGGGAGTTATTCTAGGTCAACCCAAGAAGAAATATGATTTGAGGACAAGAAATGGAGCTTCCAAGGCCACCACCTGTGATCAAAGAAAACAAGTTGAGGCTCCTCCCAAGCCCCATCAAGTAAAGTGTTAGAAAAATAGGATCACGGAGAAATAAAATAAAACACAGAAGATACACAATACAATAGATACAAAGATATATGTGGTTCACCTAGTGTGGGCTACGTCCACCAAATAAATTTCCAGGTCCTTCTTTTATTACTATCCAGCAAATGAAGGGATACAACCTACAACAAACATGCTATAACTTCCTCTTCTTTCTCTCACAGTCTCCTATCTCAGAATACAATTTTTGCCCTCATGCATAGCCACAATACATTTCCCCCATAACAGAGGGTTTCCTTCTAGGGAAAAAAACACTAGCATAATTTATACCGTTAGATCTGCGAACTTATAATGAACTTTCCATATTTACAATGAAATTACAATATACATTTACAAGGAAATTTTTCCTTCGGGGGCTCGCTTTCCCTCGGACCCCGCAGAGGGGGTAACTCCCCTCTGCACTCCCCCGCGTGGAATGTTGTACACACTTCTGGGCTGTAAATCCTTCATGGGGTATAAACACGACTGAAAACAAAAGACCCATGAATCAGGAAGATAATTAGGCTCCACAACCAACATAAAGGTATGTCATCTAAAGCTCAGTCATCTCCCCCATCAAAACCTCTTGCCCCTAAAATAACGAAAGATGATAAGCCACCAACCTCTTTCATCCTGGAACATGATCTGAGAAAAATCAAGATCCCTGTGCCTTTAACAGAATTGTTAAAAAATGAACCTTTCAAAAAATCCATCATGAAAGTTTTGGAACCCACTCCTTCTAGTGTATCTTCTGATGTCATTAGTCTGCAAGATGAAAACCCAACCATTACTATGGGTCCACACATTGAGGATGGTTCTCATTCTTCTCCTCCTTTCTATATATCTTTTAATGTCCATGATAAGATCCTACATAACTGTCTTATGGACTCGGGAGCCTCTCACAATGTCATGCCCAAAGTTGTTATAGCAAAACTAGGTCTGGAGATTACCAAACCTTACCAAGACCTATACTCCTTCGATTCTAAGAAAGTAAAATGTCTGGGATTGATAAAGAATCTGGTGGTTTCTATAGTACAATTACCCATGAAGAGTGTAGTGATGGACATTGTTGTAGCAGACATTCCCCCAAAGTTTGGCATGTTCTTATCCAAAACTTGGCTAAGAAGGTAGGAGGATCATTAAAAATGGACCTCACTTATGCCACCATTATTGTGTTTGGAGGAGAACATAGGAGGCTATACCAAGAGGTAAGGTTAGCCTACATAGTTAGTGATCATAAGAACCCAAGAAATCACCCCATTTATGTTGTTGAGGATGAGATTGGTTCATCTGTTTTTCATTTAAATGATGATGAACCTTAAATGCCAGTTAGCCAATGCATAGATCAACCATTAACAGGTTAGTCAAAAAAAGTATGGAAGATGTATTTTGATAGTTATTCATCAAAAGAAGGATCTGGTGCATGTATTCTCCTCATTTCCCCTTCAGAGGAAGTAATAACCCTCTCTTATAAACTAGAGTTTGAAACTACTAACAATATAGCTAAGTATGAAGCTTTGGTATTGGGATTGAGGGTTTCCAAAGACATGGCCATTGATTGTTTAGCATTTTTTGGTGATTCCGAGTTGGTCATCAATCAAGTGAGGAACATCTATCAAACTAAGAAACAGAGCCTCAAGCAATACAAAATCGGCATATGGGATCTGATCAATAATTTATTTCTAGCATTCAACATTTCATTTATTCACAGAGAACAAAATTAGAAGGAAGACTCTTTAGGCTTAGCTTCCAACACTTTCAAGCCTCCCATTGGCCCAAATTTTAAATATCAGGTGGAAATCAAACATAGAAGAACCACACCAGATAACATAATTCATTGGAAAGTGTTTAGTGATGATTTAGAGCTGCAGAGATTTGTACACACCATTGTTGAATTTTCCAATATCTCAATTGATCAATAAAGTCAAGAAGGTGAAAATGAGAAATTAGAAGATCAACAAGAATCTCATCTATTGAAAACAGTGGCTGGTCATGATATTGTGGAGCTGAAAACCGATCATATTCCAAAAGGACTAGTTCCTTTGGAAAGATTGTTCGACAACAATGATGTTTACAAAGGAGTTGTCATGAAGAGTCAATAACAAGAGGTGACAGATTGCAATATTGGGACCACTGAGGATCCCAAAATCATCAAGTTGTCCAAAGAATTAGCTGCATAACAAAAAGATAGGTATGTCAGTCTCATTAAAAAGTTTTTTGATACTTTTGCATGGTCCTATGAATATTTGAAGACATTTGACACTAACATCATCCAGCATAAGATCCCTCTAAAAACTGGCTCCAGGCCATTCAGACAGAAGATTAGGCAATTTAATCCCATGTTAATGTCCATAATTGAGAAAGAGATGAAATGAATGTTGGATGCCAAGATTATTATACCATTGAGGTATTCAAATTTAGTGGCCAACTTAGTACCTATAAGGAAGAAAAGTGGGGAGATATGCTTATGTGTTGATTTCAAAAACCTCAAAAAGTGTTCTTTGAAGGACAATTACCCCCTCCCCAAGATGGATCATATTTTACAGAGGGTGGTAGGTGCACACACAATTTCCTTGTTAGATGGATACTCTGGTTACAACTAGATAGCAGTTTGTGAAGAGGACAAAGAAAAAACAACATTCACCACCCCATGGGGAACATTCATGTATGACAAGATGCCCTTTGGGCTGATGAATGCATGGGGCACTTTTCATAGGGTCATGGACATAGATTTTGTGGGGGAGAAAGACAAATTTATGGTCATATACTTGGACGACATCACCATTTTCTCCAAGTCTGATGATGAACATTTGCAACATTTGGAGCAGGTTTTCAAGAAATGCAGGAGATATGGAATCTCTCTGAATCCTAGGAAGCATCACTTTTCCATGCCAGAAGGAAATCTCCTGGTCCACATCATATCAACAGGAGGTATAAAAATCGATCCAAAGAGGGTTTGTGCCATTCAACAGATTGAGATCCCCATAAATAAAAAGGTTGTTCAGTCTTTTATTGGTAAGATAAACTTCCTCAGATGTTTTGTGCCAAATTTTGTTGAAATTATGAAGCCTATTACTAACATGTTGAAGAAATATGTTGTGATAAAATTGTCCTTGGAGGTGAAATCATCTTTCCAAACAATCAAGAAATCTTTAGTTGAAGCCCTTGTATTAGCCAGTCCAGACTATACCCAATATTTATTCATCTTCTCCTTTGCTTCAGAAGAAACCATTGTCGTTGTATTACTATAGAAAAATGAAGAAGGGCATGAGTAGCCAATAGCCTTTTTCAATAGATCCCTCCGAGATGTTGAGCTGATGTATGATATATTAGAAAAGAAGGCTTATGCACAGGTCAAAGAACTCAAGGCTTTTAAGTTTTATGTGTTGCAGTCTAGCATAACGACCTTTGTTCCTAGCAGTAGTGTCAAAGAGATTTTCGTCCAACCAAATAGCAAGGGGAAAAGAGGAAAATGGATTGTCAAACTATTGGAGTATGACCTACACATAAATCCCACCAAGCTGATCAAGGGGCAAGGACTAGCCAAATTTCTATCGGAGTCGAATTGTAAGGTGCTAGAATTGTATCAAAGCTTCACCCAATCAGACTCACCCATCATACAGCCTGGACAAGACAACTTACAGGGATTTGAAAACTACTCCTCTTCACCTTGGTATAAAAACATCATTTATTTTCTACAACATTTTGAATGTCCACCAGATGTGAAGAAGACAAAGGAAAGGTCTCTCAAGTTGAAAGCTATCAAGTTCTACATTTCAAACAGAGCTTGTATTGGAGAGATCTTGCTGGCATCCTGTTAAAGTGCCTCGATGAAAATGAAGCCGAATAGGTCACATCAGAAATGAACATAGGAGTATGTGGACGACACCAGCATTGGAAGGCCACAACGCTCAATATCTTGAGGGTAGGATACTACTGGACCACCCTTTTCTCTGATGTGTTTTCCACTGTTAGATCCTCCAATGAATTCCAAATGTTTGCAAGGAAACATAAGTTATTATCACTGCCCCTAAAACCTATCAATGCCAGTAGTCTATTTCAGCAATGGGGGTTAGACTTCGTAGGAGAGGTAAATCCACCCTCCAGTGGACAACACAAGTGGATCCTCACTGCCACCAACTACTTCACCAAATGGATTGAGGTTTTGCCCACCAGGAATGCCACTGAGAAGGTAATCATGGATTTCCTGGAAACTAATGTTTTTTCCAGATTTGGTTTCCCCGGTAAGCTTGTAACAGAAAATGACCAAGCGTTCAAGTCCAAATCCATGATTAACTTTTTTGGCAGTCATAACATTTCCTTGACACATTCCACACCCTATTTCCCTCAGGGAAATGGCCTGGCAGAATCATCAAACAAGACTCTCATCAAGATCATTAAGAAGTTTTTGACTAAAAACAAGAGGAACCATGACTCTAAACTCAAATATGATTTGTGGGCTGACAGAATCTGCACTAAGAAGTCTCTGGGAACCTCACCCTTTCAGCTTGTTTATGGAATAGACATTTTTTTCCCACTCAGCTTGGTATACCAGTTCTAAAGTTCTTGTAGGAATAGATTGAGGAACCAAATGACATCCAAAGGAGAATCTTCCAGATTATAGAAGTTCAGCAAAGAAGAGAAGCATTGGATCAGAGGACAGAGGCATACCAGAGCAAGATCAAATCAACCTTTGATAAGAAAACCAAGAAGGAGATTTTTTGGGAAGGTGACTTGGTTTTGAGGTGGGATGCCCGAAGGGATGACAATTCCAAGAATGATAAATTTGAAAACCTCTGGTTTGTCCCTTTTAAGGTGGTTGGAGTTTTGAACAACAACACATTTATCCTGCACAAAATAGACGATACAAGGATATTTGGAGGCCCAGTAAATGGGCGCTTCTTGAAGAACTATTTTTTTTAAGGACGAGGGAAGGTCCCTCATGTACCATAGATGATTTCCTTTATTATTTATTTTGATTAGTTAGTTGTGTGTGAATAAAGACTCCATAGCCCAACAAGGCACTGGGGTGTAGTTTCAGTTTTTAATTCAATAAAATGCATGGCTGAGGGACAATAATAGATACACAGTGCTGACAGACAAAAACAAAGGTAAGTGATGGAAGGTAAGCACAATTATTTAATCTCAAGGCACTGATCTGTAGTTCTTATCACCTCAAAGGGATGAGCTATCCCCAGTTAGAGCCAATGTTGTAACCTAGGTCTGCACCCCTGGATCTCCTCTCTTTTTCCCTATGCTCTCATCAATTTTTCACATTCTGGTTGGCTAAGTCAGTTTCCCATTTTTGAGTGACTTGGTTCTTATTTGTTTTTTTCCTGTTTGAGTCTTTGCACATTTCTTTTTCGGTTTTTCCTGAAGGATAAAATACATGCCATATTTGGTTCGGAATGCTTGTCATCATGTTTTCCATTGATTGAGCTCACAGTAGGTCGACCAAGTTTTTATCCACAGGAAACACCCGTGGACAAACGCAACAATCCAGAGCAGTCAACTTCAGACTCTAATTGTGGAAATAGACTGGTTAGCTTTCGACGGTGGTGATCCATCAGGACAATCAGATTAATGGCTCTCATCCATTCGGGGGTACAGAATTGTGCGGATTTTAACATCAATAATTATCCGAAGTCTCGAACTACCGAAGTATTTAACACGACTTAATCCTGAGTTAATTAGTGATAAGCATTGTCTAATCACTTCACAAGATCATCACTTCAGGATATTTTCATACTTTACATTCAGAACTCCCGAAGCCCGAATTTTCGAAGAGAATCTGGACCATCCATCGGTCACGACACGTGGTGACAGATCATTCACTTCGAATATTTTCCTCTGGGATATTTCCATGCTTCACATTAGAAACTCCTGAAGCCTAAAGTGTCAAATCACGTGACAACCATTAGTTGAGACACGTGGTGCACTCACCAGTCATGGCACGTGGCGCACTCGCTAGTCATGACACGTGGCGCTCATTCCAATTCATTTGGTTGGGACATTCACCCATTTCCACATGACACATGTCACCCTTATTTCCATGACACATCAGCAGTTGTGACATCATATGACCTCAGGCCACCACGTCACTTCAGCGATTTTCCTCCGGGAGATTTCCAAGATAAACATTCGAAAGTCCCGAAGCCCGAATTTCCGAAGAGAATCTGGACCATCCATCAGTGGGGACACGTGGCAGCAGATCTTTCACTTCGCAGCATTGTCACTCTAGGATTTTCCCAAGCATAAAATTCATAAACTCTCGAAGTCCCGAAGCCCGGACTCCTGAAGTAAGCGCAAACCGTTGATCTCAAATCAACCTAAACCGTTGATCCTTACAGCAGGTAAATGTCTCCTAGATCACAAATCGTAATCATATCGACAACCACAATTCATTGCGTGGACGTAAACTGTCCGGACGTTAATTTTCTAGAGCGTCCCACAATTGGAACCACGATATTGTTGGAAGGATACGTGGCAGCTTGTGGGGGATTGCGGGCCCAAAGGCGATGTGGACCCAAACCACCCTCAACAACTTCCACAATCACGTTCTTAAAGGACATCAGGTCACTATGTCACCTCCATGTCACCTCCACTCATTTCACTCACTACTCTCGCTCCTCTCACCACCCAACACTTGTCCTCCACTCACCTCCATGTAATACAAATCCGCTCATATCACCTATCACCTCCACGCATCTTGTCTTCCTATTGGAAACTCGCCTCCACATCTTCCTATTCATTACCAGCTAATCACAGAGAAAACAAGAAGAAAGGTCAGTTACATTCGATACGGAGTGTGCTTAGCTTCCGAAAGATTAGACAAAGACAAAGAGTTAAGTCTCAGTCACAAGTCGACGCGGACGAGTTCCAGAACACTTTAGTGGATTCCCTCTTCCTCAAGGATAGATATGCTCATGCAGCCAGTTATCTCCAGTGGCTTCCAACAGCTCGTAGGTATGCCATTACTCAACACAGAGATTTGTTTTGTCACTCTGAGGCCTATTTTCTACCAATTCAGTTCCTCCAGTGGATGCATCGGTTCTATCTCAGAGACAATAGTAGTTTTCAATTCTATCATTTTCTTAGATTAGAGACGAGAGTGGTCTTTTGTGTGTGATGAGAACCACTCTTGTCGATTATGTCCAATATCTTAGAGAAGTTAATAATTGTTTTTACGAACAGTTACCTAAATTTTGGTCTCAATACCCTAAGGACCAGAGCCTTTGCAACTCTTTTAAATAGTTAGTTTTTGGATATTGTAGGGGTCAGATTTTTGGGGAAATATAGCAATACATCAGACTAGTTGGACCCATTCTATGCATGGATTAAAGATCTCTACCTGGTGAACATACTTTTGATGATAGTGTTTCGTTCAAATCTTCATGTGTTTTTATTCTTGTCTTGAATACAGTTTTTTATTTGTGCAAAGTACATTTCATTTCCTTTCAGCTATTGTATAACTTATTTTTACTGATATGCAACCTATCAAACAACTAATGCTTTGGAGAAGATTTGTTTTTATTGAAACTTGTGGGAGTAATTGTGTTTTTGATACATGTTTGATGTCTTGAAATGATATTTTAAGTATTGAACTTCTTGCAGCATATTATTCATTGAGTAGTCTGTTGTTTCCCTTTGTTTTCTATTATTTCACTAGTTTGTCATTAGTGTGCCACCAACCAAGGAGGACCCTCATCCATATCATTATGAAAACCCAACCTTGATTTTCTCTTGATAGAATAACCTTCTAACCAACCAACAAAAAATTAAAAGAAACAATCTTTCTAAACTGATAGGTGGCCTAGGTTTTCCCTTTAGCAGTTAGGTGCAGACATTAGGACCAACACTAACGATCAGAATTTGATGAAAGAATCGGCAATCAAATAAATTTTGAAGACCGTATAGAGATCCCTCTACACGCCTATTAGAGGATACTTAATCAAAGATTTAACACTAGGAAAAATATGAGGACATAATTTAAGGCACAAAAGGACCAAAGATCAAGAATTTAAAGTCACGAAACAACCAGATAGTAAATAGTAATATGTTGAACTAAGGAAATGTAATCAATTATTTATACCTATTATTGGAAGATTCACAATGTCTGCAAATCAAAATTACTGGGAGATAATATATTAATGTTTAAGCAATAATCTATCCATTAAGACCTTAGTCAATTAGATAAGTGAAAGAATTGTTATTTACACACATGAGGCAGTCTCCAAATGTTTTTGCCAAATTAGCATGACAATATCAATGTAAATAGGGAAATAATTATTTTATGAAGAAATTAATAATCAACAACACACTATTGAGATAATGTGACTTAAGGAAGTCTAAAACAACAATCATACTGATGGGAAATAACTATTAAATCACGTGGATGGATTGATTAACTATTATAGATACATTTCCAAATCCCACAATCTGATCGTGTGTACCATTTATCAACCGTGAAACTTTAAATCTAACCAACATAAATAATGTGTCATCAACCAATGATAATCATTATGTACATAGTACACAAATCTAGGTCCCATTAAACAATGAAATATAGAGAATAATGACATACCATAACTAGAAAATTGATCATCTATGAAGTTTATCTTCAACTTGGAGGTGTGTTTTGTCCTCCTTGCTTCCGCCTGCTAATCCAAAGACTACATCGGTACCTCCCAGCCAAAGCTAGGGGTACTCTTCTTCCCCCTTAGCCCCTCGAGCCGCAAAGGGGTCTCACATAGAATCTCAGACTAAAATTAGCTCAAGATTTCCCTTGCAAGGAGAGGCTTCCACATATTGCACAAGATTTTTGCCCAACTCACACAAGTAAACTTAGTCATAAACCAATTTGACAACATTTTAGTCTTCTAGCAATAGGGTAATTTCCTTCTTCCTCACCATTCTTTTTATAAGAAAATTCACCTTGACACTTGTCATCTCATGCATAATAAGATAAATTTTAATAATTAAATTTAAATATTATTCACCCCCAACACATGTCATACTTTCCCCAAGTTTCACATGTTTAATCCTTTTTAATTTAAATAATTATGCATTTTCCCTCACACTCCTCAATTAGTTCCTAGATTTTCTCCTAGTTGTCCCTTAGTTCCCCAATTTCTCTTTTATTGTGTCTCCTAACTAATTCATAGTTGGAGTTTGAATAGGACTATTATCTTAGTTAGGATTTAGAGTTTGATTGATTTAAGATACTATCTCTATGTTGACAACCCATTCTCTCATGAGTTAATTTATTTTAATTTAAAAATTACTTTCATTAATTTCATGCACACCTTGTGCACATGTCATAATATTTTATTCCCCCTATAATAGTTTTATTTGGTCTGAAATCCCTTAACCCATTTTATAATTTTATTTACTCAACACATCTAGACTTAGACCTTTGGTTATGTTTTCTAGTTTAAAACTTTGATAATAATTTGTATTATCTTCTCTAACAAAGTCTAAGTATTCTTTTTATTTTCTAAGGTCTTATGTATTTTTAATGAATCATAAATTTATTCATGGGATGTGCCCTTCAAGACACACCTCTGTGCTCCAAGGGTGCCACTCGTCATTGAATTATTTTGGAAGTTTCCTAATGCTTGGAGTCAATACTCCACTTATCGACCTTGTGTGAGACTAAGGGCTTACTAGGTAATATGGAATTTTCCTTATTGCGCGCCCCTCTGAAATCCTCATGAGTGACTCTCTCAGTCTACCCTCATGACATCATGAACCCCTCAGGAACAATGTAGTTGTTAACCTTCAATTCAGGTCACAAAAAGCGTGCTAGTAGGCTGTGACAGTGATCCAGGGGATCAAAAATAGCTCAAAAATCAAAGTGTTCAAAAATTCTTGAAAATAGTACCATTGTGTAGATCTCATCCTCATGATACTAACACAACTTGAATGGGATCAAACGGAGTTTTTATGGATGATATATCGTGTTCTATCCATTTTTCCAAACATGCAAAAGTGTTGACTGTGCAGTTCGTACAGTCTGTACAAGCTGACTGTGCAGACCATATGGTTTTCGTGGCAGGGTGAACGTACTGCTAACATGGCAGGGTTGACTGGGTTGTTGACTAGGCAGGTGATGTGGATAGGTGCTTACGTGTACCAATCCATAGTTGACACATGTCAATTTACGTGGGCAAATGAAAGGGTGCCATGTAGCCCAGCCAGGGGCCGCCACGTGACACCCTCTTATTGTTTGGTAAAATTTTGTGTTTGGCTCCACAGGGGGTCGAACCTGCGACCTCAGCAAGGGGAAAGGACTCGTGTAGGCCAGGCCACCAGCCCGCCTACAGTTATTTCTTAACCCTATACTTTAAAACAAATATTTAAATTTTCTTTTGGTTTCAGTCGAGCGAAGAAAGGATCGGGGCTTAGCCCCAACCCATGGTCACACGACTATGCAACTCACCATAGGAACAACATTGCGGGAAAAGGATGAGGCCAGCCAGAGGGTGTGGGCGGTTATCCCAACACATGGCCACATGGCCCATGCAACCGAGATCTTTGGGGTAGGTGCTAGAAATCCGCTAATGACATGAAAAATCTTCCCACGACCCAAATTTGATTGGGGAGCTAGGTTTGGTGCATGAAAGCTAGGTTTTTGGCAGTCTGGGTATTGGGGGTGCATTTTTGGAGAGCAGAGACAACAAGTATTGGGGAAAAACTTCCAGGAAAGGTATTTTCTTCATTTTTTGGCCAAACCAAGTGCAGGAAGAGCCTAGGTAGGGTTTTTTGGACATTCTAGAGCCATTGAAGCCATCATTTTTCATTATGAGCATTTTAAAGCATTGTTTTAAGACTTTTGAGCATATAATGAAAATTATCCATTGAAAGTCAGACCAGGAGATGTATCCCAAGAGAGGGGTGAACTCATTTATCATGTTGTTGTGTTATGTGATTAGCTTGAGGTTGTTTAGGTATGTTTATGTTGTTTATTTCAAGTATAAAAACTCAATAATTTTATGTGATTGCAACTTGATCCAATTGCCCAAGACACATACATATTTCACTTGCAATTTTTTATACACAAATCTTTTTCATTTTCAGATCAAGTTGGTATCAGAGCAAAGGTTTTTGAAGGTTTGATTGTTTGCAGGTGTTTTTTTTTTTTTTTTTCTGATGCTTACAAGGTTGAAGCTCACAAGAGGAGAAGAGAAACTTGTAGAGCCAAGTTATCAACTTTCAAGAAGGAGAACAATACATTCACCTCAAGCTTCAAGGAGGCATTCACCAAGTATGGCTCATGAGGAGAGTCATGAAATTCCTACTTCAGAAGAGGAAACTTTCAGAAAACCCTTTTAT